>JAVIWC010000192.1:0-17059 GCA_031894815.1 Creontiades dilutus
ATCGGACACGATATTTTACGCGAATACGAAACGGTTGAAATCAAAAATCAGAATGAGGTAATCCCCGATGCTACTGTTTATAAATATTTCATTAATTGATTTTTTAATGAAGCACTGCCCCAACCTCGCAGTGCTCAGTGTGTGACAACCTTTTCAAAAATTCACACTCAGAGTTTATTCAGAAACGAGTTCATCTGGAAATTAAAACATATTTAATTATATTCAAGATAAAAATGAATAAATTGCATATTTTGAAGTTTTTACTTACGGTTTACAAGTGTTGAGAGGGTTTCAGCAAGAAGGAGAAGGAAACAATCAATCTTCGAACGATTGTGAGTGAATGTGAACTTCCATGAGCCGGATGGACTCCCCACCTCATTGCAACCAAAGGCTTGAGAGTGGGAGGAGTTGTCCTTGTGTAGCTCTACAGGCCCCCCTCTGTTGGGGCCTGCTCTGTCAGCAGACTTTACCTGTACCAGCCTGCTCGAAAATGAAATTTAACACTTCCAGGAAGAGGGGAAGACAAGCAGAATATTGCTGCATCATCAAAGAGCAGGAACGAACATGCTCGCAACAGAAGTTGTACCTCTCCATGATTCAACACTTCCTAAAGTGCAGGGGGCTCATATTACTGAGTAATCAGAGAATCTGAACAAGCCTGCACCTGAATTGCATACTCTGAGTAGAAAGTTGGTCCACCTCCAAAAAATATTTAAAACGATTGAACAACTCAATACTCGTTGTGGCGTTCCCTGCTGGAAACGTCCAAGTTTGCGACTACAAACTCTATTTCGGTTTATCAGGCAATCGCATGGACCCAAAATCCAAACTACAGCGTAATACTAGGAAAACAAGTGGGAGAACGGGAGGAAGAAGAAGGGTAAGAAAGAAGAATGATATAGATAGTTATTCCTTTAATAAAAGAAAAGGAAGGAAATATAAAGAACAAGGAAAAGAAAACCCCAGCACCACCTAGCGGAATCCAGGGGAACTCACACCCGTGGGCAGCCAGGAAGACTACCCCAGTACCATCCAACGGCAGACTGACAAACCAAGCACCTTCATTCCCGACACTTTGACAGAACAACAGTGAGGATAACTGGGCCTCCCAATTTCCAGTGAAGTAGGCTTATTCCTTATGATGAACTTGTTTTAACTGATATAAATGATAATTTTATACCTTCCTGGAACCCACTAATGGGGTAAGCTTGCAACGTTATCAACCTATAAACCCACAAGGCTGTATGGCCGCTTGGGGTGAAATATTAGAATCAAGAGGTTATTAACCTAGAAACCCACAAGGCTATAAGGCCGCTTGGGGTGAAACATTTAGAATCACATTACTCCTCAGTGGTTACAGGAGGTGAGCTTACTCACAAAGCAAATCACGATAAATTAATCTGCATCGTAGTTTCAACAAAAGAAAGTCTCATCTACTGCCTGGGATCTTAAATAGTTTCAACCCTACTTACATCAATTCTTCAGCTTCATTAAAAGTCTCAAATGCCTGGGATGAAAATAAAAATCAAGTCCTATAACTGTTCTGGGTTTTGACACTATGCAGACAAATGCCCATCTCCTAAGAAAGAGGAAGCTGGAGCAGCTGATGATGGGTCGTCAGAGGAATCTTCAAATCATACTGCTTTTATGTAATAATCGGACACGATATTTTACGCGAATACAAAACGGTTGAAATCAAAAATCAGAATGAGGTAATCCCCGATGCTACTGTTTATAAATATTTCATAAATTGATTCTTTATGAAGCACTTCACCAACCTCGCAGTGCTCAGTGTGTGACAACCTTTTCAAAAATTCACACTCTTTTTTTTTTTCCTCTCCTCTTCTTTATGTTTTGTTTTTAGTACCTGTACCAGCCTTCTCGATAATGAAATTTAACACTTCCTGGAAGAGGGGAAGACAAGCAGAATATTGCTGCATCATCAAAGAACAGGAACGAACATGCTCGCAACAGAAGTTGTACCTCTCCATGATTCAACACTTCCTAAAGTGCATTTGGCTCATATTACTGAGTAATCAGAGAATCTGTACAAGCCTGCACCTGAATTGCATACTCTGAGTAGAAAGTTGGTCCACCTCCAAAAAATATTTAAAACGGTTGAAAAACTCAATACTCGTATTCAAGTCATCGTTAGCTTCAAAATGAATCCAAACTTGAAGGTGCTACGTTAAACGGATTGCCCAAATAACTTGGCCCTCCCTCTAAAATAAGTTTATAAATCTATTTGAGTTAATTTTAAGTGCTCAGTCTGTCATAGGTAGTAGTAGTAGGTACCATTCAATTGGAATTCATACTCTGAGAGACAACGACGACGTTGCCCAATCTCCTCTAGCCCACCTTCCAAAAAACTCTACTCAACAATTTCGATTTTATAGGTTATTTTCGTTATCATCTTATCGAGAGCTCTAATTTGAGCCCAAACTCGATGATCCCACGTTGAAGCAACTGCCTAAATGTTGGCCCACCCCACAAATAAGATATTTGAGACGTTTATTTTATCATATTTGTACTCACCGAATCAATAGCTTTAAAATGAGCCCAAACTCGAAAGTTCTACGTCAACTTAATTGCCCAACTTTTTGGCCCACCCCCCCAGAAACTAATTTGGAGTTTTGGCCCCACCTCTATCCTCAATCTGATGTGACGTCAGGGATGACAGGTTGTTAGATTGATAACCAGATTGACCGTTACCAAGTGGTCTAAGGGTTGGGGGAGAGAAATAAGGAGGGAACTCAAATTTGAATTTTTAGCGGGAATCCCCCACCACTATTTTCCATAACCTGACAACACTAATGTAGATGGGGTCATGGTGACCTCACCATGACGTCAACATGACGTGACCTCAGCAAGATAGCCGACCTCTTACCAGCTGATTTCAGGTTAACTATACTCTCAATTTGATTTAAAAAAAAAGGAGGTAGTTTCAAATTTAGGCGGGATATCAACAGCTTATGTGAGGTTACCTATCAGCTGTGATGGGAGGCGGGAGGGAGGAGGAAAGTTTGAAAGCCAGGAACTTCATTTTAAAATTTGGAGGGAAACCCCCCACCCCACTCCTATTATCAAATATCCATAGAGGAAGTATCTGCCTATTTTATTGCATGGAACTAAATTAATTCCCCCTATAAGTTCCATGCATGGACTAAGTCCTAGACTCTACCACCTCTTGGGAAAAAGGGGAGAGAAAATATCCATAGAGAAAAACCTATTCTATTGTATGGATCTAATTAATTTTCCTAGCTCCATGCTACCATGCACATTTTCCATCTGTTTTGTTGGCAACACTGATTGATCTATGACGTCACCATGACGTCAACATGTGACGTCAACAAGGCCACCTCTTATTAGTCAGCTGGTGATATGAAGGTGATAACAGTGATATGCAGAAACCCCATTTTTACACTACTATGGGAGGAAAAATGTTGCGAGACATTTGAAAATAAAGGATGGTTACCTATCAGATATGCTCTAGCTTTTAAAAATCAAACAGGTTCATTGCTTGCTTATGCTTCAAAGAATGAAAAATTATTACTGGAAGTAAGGAAATCAATTGATGTAGGTACACTCATAGCTTTTGGTTTACCGAACCATGTATCCGATAAAATGAACAGAGGTAATTTGAAAGAAATAGAAGATGTTTACAATGCAATTGGGACATTAGAACATCTTGTTAGAAATAATAAGTCCTATGAGAAAAAATATATCACCCACTCTGATACTACAGCAAAACATGTAGATGAAAAAAAAAAACCATGCAGCATCTGATTTAAAGAAAAAAAAGGGTAACGCTTTCATCCCGAGGAAAATTGTTGGTTTAAGGAAAGAAATAGAAAAACTTTCATGAAGACGGTTAACAACTCTAAATTGGAAATCGACTCGAATAGGGATTATCCAAAAAACTAATAGTACCACCATTATAAAAATCAAGTTACTATTAAATGATACTTTTCCAGTTATTGGAATTTATGATTCAGGATCGAACGTGTCGTTAATAAATGCGAAGAACGTGTCGTTATTAAATTAGAAGCTAAAAATAGGGAATCAAATTGATACAGGTGATATAAAATTAATAAACTCGAAAACTATTAATTTTGAAAAGATAACAAAATGTGTAGTAACACTAAAAATAAAAATCTATGATATAGAGAAATGCATAAATATATTTGTAGTGGACAATGAAAATTTCAATCACGATTTTCTAATTGGTTTGGATTGTATAAAAGCATTTGGATTAGTGCAAGATGAGAAGTTACAGATTACACAGAAGAAAGTAATAATTCAGGATGCGCTAAAAAAACAAAATAGAAAACCAATCATCGATGAAGGTTCAATGAACATATAAACACAAACATATTTCAAATGACGGTTAACCATCTTACTTTACGTTGGTAGGCAAATACAAATCAGTCTTTGCAAAAGACAAATATGATGTTGGCACTGTAAAGCACTATGGAGGCCATATCGACTTGATGGTAGAATGATACTGTGCAAAACGCCTATACCGATGCACGGAGGAAGATAAGAAAGAGATAGAAAAAGAAATATCCAGGTTATTAGAGAAGAATCTAATTGAAGAATCGTGTAGCCCATTTGCGGCCCCAGTCACAGTTGCATATAAAAGAGAGGATGATAAAAAAACAAGATTATGTATAGATTTTAAAGATTTGAACAAGATTGTTGTCCCTCAATCACAACCTTTCCCGTTGATTGAGGATTTAATGGTGAAATCTGTAAACTGCAAATATTTTTCTACGCTAGACGTAAATTCAGCATTTTGGTCAATCACATCTTCAATGGACTTGCATCTCTTTTGGTTTAAAGATGTCTCCTGCAATTTTCCAGAGGATTTTGAGCAACATTATTCAAAAATACAAGCTCTCTGATAATGTAGTTAATTTTATGGATGACATATTAATTTTCTCAACAACTTTTGAAGAACACATTGTATACCTATAACGATTACTAGAAGCACTTCTGGCAGAAGGCTTTAGATTAAAATTTTCGAAATCCTGCAAATACTTAGGTTATATAATAGAAAACAATTCAATCAGACCACTGAGATATTATTTGACCGCTATCAAGAACTTTCCCATCCCAGAAACAAAAAAACAAATACGACAATGCCTTATCCATACAATAGAATAGGTTTTTCTCTATGGATATTTTCTCTCCCCTTTTTCCCAAGAGGTGGTAGAGTCTAGGACTTAGTCCATGCGTGGAACTTATAGGGGGAATTAATTTAGTTCCATGCAATAAAATAGGCAGATACTTCCTCTATGGATGTTTGATAATAGAAGTGAGGGGTTTCCCTCCAAATTTTAAAATGAAGTTCCCGGCTATTTTCAAACTTTCCTCCTCCCTCCCACCACCCATCACAGCTGATAGGTAACCTCACATCAGCTGTTGATAACCCGCCTAAATTTGAAACTACCTCCTTTTTTTTGTAAATCAAATTAAGAGTATAGTTAGTATCAAAAGTCTTAAGTCAAAGTCTTAATTTCGAGACGACCGAAAATAATGGTATGTTCTAAACTTATTTTAAAAAGACAAATATTTGGCCGCTTCCAGGCTATTTGATACCATTATGATGTTTTCTAATCTTTACTTTGTGTTATTACAGGACCAGGAAAGTATTTATTATTATTATTTTGGTAGTTGAAAGAGCCGGACGAATTTTTGTGGCAGTTTATGTTAAAAAATATAAGCCATATTTACTTGCAAATACGTGTTGTTCAACAATACCATGGATTTTGTGATTTTTTTAAAAGATTTATCACACGCTTACAATAATTCCGTTTAACCCTAGAGAGATAGGGCTCTTCACTAAGCCTTTGAAGGTAGGGGTGAGTATGTTCAACTCTTATGTTGAAAACTTGGTTATACGCCATTCATTTATTATCCAATAGAAGCCAAAATTGAAAACAGCACATCACTATCGTCTAAACGTGTTTATTTGAAGTACATACCTGAGAAAAAGCAATACTTTTTTACTTAATTTATGAGAGGCAACCAAACAGTCTTCAAAATATTCAAAACCAGAACTTAACTGTCGCTGACAATAAGGTAACATGCCTATAAATTAAACATCTTAAACTATAAAGCCAGGAATAGTCCCAACAATTATTGTTGAATTAGAGTTATTTTTCATTTCAGAGACTAACGGTACACTCGTAAACCAATTGTCGATGGTATGGCGTCAATCAAATCTCTGGTTGATGAATCACAAGCCTCAACGATTTTAATGCCTTATGCTTGGTAGGGATGTACATCAAAAGAGGACATCTTCCACTAAATCCAACTGGCTGCTCATCAATATACGATCCAGGTTTCTACATACTGATAACTGTCCAATTAATAGTGTCTGATTGGGAAAATTTATCGGCTGTATCCCGAGTGTTCTTGTCGTCGAATCTGAGAGTATTTTGTAGAAACTTGAACCGTTTCAGTGACATGGTATCCCTATATTAACTTCCAGAGATAGTAACATCAAATAAATATTCTGATTTCAAATGGTTATCTTCAGGGCTGCTGCTAAAATTAAGACACCTAGCTGGTCATTCAGCTCCATCATATTTTCTTTAACATCCAGTGACCAATCTTTCTGTTTGTAGATCTCTTTTTGTCTACCAATTTCCTCATTCGTATGCAAAAATACGAAACTCCTCAGTAAAAACCAATTTAAAGCAATAAACTGGAGCGAAAGCATTCCTAGCTTCTAACACTGGTCCCTTAGTATGAATTAAGTTCTTCATGGAAACTTTGCCAACTACTGTTTCGGGAGCGTTATTCAATTCAGACCCATTTTTACCATAAACAACATTTTCTGTAAACTTGATCGTTTTTGGTACATTCGTAGTTTCTATTGGGTATGTTTTACGTCTTTTGGCTCTTTTTTCATAGGTGCTGGGTTTCTTTGGACGGAAAATCCCTACTGCATTTTCAATTGCCTCTATCACAGCCTCATCAATATCTTCGCATTGATCCGGGTCGAAATCGGGATCTGCGTCAAAATCATCGAGATCGCTTTCTTCCTCCAATTCATTCCCACAATCACTTCCCTCATGTTCACTTGGATCAGCAATAGTGGCAGCAGTTTCTGCAATTTCGTACTCCTCTTATTGTTTTCTTGCAGATGTCATTGTACAAATCTGTAAAAAGTATAAAAAATGAAATGAGAAAATTTGAAAAAAAGGTTCAGTTATGTAGCACGATAATTATTATAAAATTGTACCACGAAATGCTTGTGCAACTATATGCGAAGGACTCACATTACTAGACCTATGAAGGTAGAAGTAAGTAAACTTTACTCACGTATTATGGTATTTTATGCTAGGGGGAGTAAAACTTACTCATCTAAATAGGCATGCAAAGATAGGTGTGAGTAATAATTACTCACACCACATTTTCATAGAAAGGTAGGCGTGAGTAAAAATGACTAACTATGTTTTAGTACTTACACTCTCAAACGATCCGCAATCCACAATGGCACAATTTGAACTGAGTAGCCACCCCATCACATCTTGCTGAACGAATAGATGAGGGGATAGCAAGCACCACATCACTTTTTCTGGGGAAAATCACCAGATGCTTTTTGTGATTCATTATTTATTTTGTAAAAAATGTTTGTATTTGGAAATACGTAATGCAAATTATTGGCGTACAAAATGAAGTATTTAAATGTCCTTAGGCTTAAACAGAGGTTTTTCACCCCAGATCGAATTTTCCCAATTTTGTCAAAAGTATGACGCAACTTTTTGGCGTAAACAAAACTTTTATTCATGTTTTAGTAGTAGCTTCTTTCCCGCATTGAAGCATTCAAACCAGGGTTTCCTCTGATGTTAGATTTGATAGGTGAACCACCAGATAGGCGCGATTAGGACTTTTTGAAACGCCATTTTCATGTTGTCATGAAATTATTTACTTACAACAATGATAGGTACCAATATTTTAACTACCTAATTGTCATTTCAAAATTTATATATTTATTATGGCTTTCTCCCTATTTTAACTACAAATAATAACTGTTGGGCGCCAATAAAAGAAAATTAATAAAAGAAAAATTTGTTAAAAGAGCATGATATCTGCAGGGAGGGGAGCAATAGCTTGCCAAATAGGAGCCCCAAACAGGTAGATGATGGATAAAACAAAGTTGTCTTTAGTGCAGTGTTGGATTTATTAAATTAAACAATAAATTGGCCTCAGTAAGGTTATGATTCAGAAATGATGCCATTCGCAAAAGAGATGAAGTTAGTTAAATTTGAGTGTGAGTGTAAATGAGAGGGAGGTGACTCACCCTGTGATGCCCACCAAATTTAGGAGGGACATCAATCCAAAAAAAATAGAGCAAGATGTTGGTTCTGGGGATGTTGTCTGGGCAGTTCTTCAAATAAAGGCAAGGAGTCCTGGCAGGGTTTTCTTGAACAACGGAGATGATGGAGCCGGAAAAACTGTTTAGGGAAAATTTAAGATAGAGGGAGCTCCTCTTCCTTCAGCCATCAACGAACGAGTCCTCGAAAACTCTCTCCCCTCCGCCGCTCTCTTCTTTATGCTTTGAGCGCTGCAGTCGTCTCTCTTCTTCTTCTTCTCATTTCTGACTGCAGGGGACGGTGATGTGTTTCGCTACTTCTTCTTTATTGGGATGCGTGAACGCGCGCATCACATTATCCCCCCTCAATCGTGGAAAAATGTTCATCAAACGGTTTTTTCACTTCCTAACGCCCTATCAAAGTAACATGCGTATGGCGAAGGCAAATTTAAACATTACAATTTCTATCTAAGAGGCCTTACTTCATTTTTTCTTCTTTGTTTAGGTATTTTAAATATCATGTTGACGATTCATCGATGAGTCTTGGTGTGAGGGATGTCTCCATCTGTTGGTTGAAGTTGAAGGTCTTCATTCTGAAGGTTGTTCGTTGGCCATTCACCTCCATAAGCTAGGATATCCTCAGAGCTGCCCAAGTTCTGCATAAGCTGGAAATCCCAAAACTCACAGCAGTAAAAGTTCAAAACAAGCAGATAATAGAGAGATTGTTCATCTTAGTCGAGGTGAGCTGGAGGGGTACAGCGCAAGGGATGATGTCCTCCCAATGATGAAAAATTCCTTTCCTTTCTTTCTTTTCGACCATCCCTCTCATGTGTCATTTAAATTTACTCACAGATGTAGTTATTAACATCATTCGATTGCGGCATTTACAAAATATGATTATTTAATGAGAGGCTCAATTACTTAAGGACAAAGGGCATGAGTGCCTATGGTTGACATACTTTAGGTGCAACAATTTGATAGATAAATTGAGAGTACATCATCAATTATGAAATTGGTAACAAGAAACAACTTAAGTGGACAACCCTTGGGTTAAATAAGGTATGATGGGTCTGGCTGGAATGAGTAATGTAATTTGGAAAACCAATAAATTTAAAGAATTTCTCCTCATTACACCGGAATTGGTGCAGCGCACAGCACGTGAAAGAGGCGAGACATCCCACTCAACCATTCTCATGGGAAACCAGATCCGACCCAATCTCAATTCATTGCAGGGAATACAATCAATCAGATAGGGGGCATGTAATTAAACAGAGAAAATATAAATGCAAATAAAACAAACATATAAGATACACAAAAATACAAGTAAATATAATAAGTGGAGTAAATTAATTTCCTCCTAGACCGAATCAATCACTGTTTCCATTAATGGAGGGTAATATTTTTTATGTTGGAAATGTGATAGATTCCTTTGATACGCTCATTCTCATCAACCAAAAGGTAAGAGCCGTTCTGATAGTCCCTGCGAACAATAAAAGGTCCGCAATATCGCGCCATGATAAATTGTGAAAAGAGTATCGAGGCTAGGAGGTGCTTCCGCCTCTGGTAACAAGAATTGATTAATATTGCGAGCATCTAAACATATTCTCAAACTACCATCAGATTTTGGCACTATTCTCAAAGGATTTATAAATGGACTGTGACAACGTTCTATTATACCCAATGTCTCCAATCTTTGTATTTCTATTCCCAATCTCTCTCGAAAGTGAATGGGAACCGGGTAGTATCGGATCTTGAATCTCTCGGCGATACTAGGCATCACCCTCAGCTCATATTCAAAATTTCTTATTCTACCAGGTAGAGTTGAGAAGATAGTTTCATACCTTTCGACTATTTGTTGAAATTCTGACCTTTGGGTCTCTGATAATAATTGTCTCGATGACTCTGGAATGTTAAATGATGTAAAGTCTACTAAATTAACTGAAACAGAATTCTCACCCTGAGGAGGATCAAATCGACTGTAATCCAATAATAGTGGCTCCTCACCTTCAGGATGGAATATCAGTTTCCCTAACTTTATATCAATTGTGGCCCTTAATTTGATAAGGGAATGCATACCTATAATCAATGGTTTGACTAAATCTTTAACTACTAAACAGTTTATCTTAAATTGACGACTAGATACGAGCATGGGAACCAAAATTTGTTCTTTGATCCCAGGAGATTTATTACCTACTGCGCTAATTACATGAGCCTTGCTAACTGGCAAACGACTCAGGATCTTTAATCTGGAAGAATTTTCTTTCACCCACTGTTCAGAAACACATGAGTAAGTAGCTCCACAGTCTATCATACCCATAACTGAGACGCCCCCCAAAATAACGGATATTTCTGGCGATCGACACATGGGAACAGAATGAAAAAGATCATCCTTGAGCCAATCTGCTGGATTTTCAAACAAATATTCATCTTGTTTACTATACAAAGAATTAATTGATATTGGATGGTTAATTTTACTAATCTTGTACAATTTAGTTTTCGCCCTGTCACACCCCTCATACAAGCTGCATGGTGGGGGCAGAGCGGCTACAAGTTTAAAGCCATGTACGATGTTTCATCGGTATTTTGCACATTCATGGGTTCCCTAGATTCTACATTAGGACAGGTTTCGGGTTCAAGGGTTATTGCATTTACATTCACTGGAGGTCCATTTGAGCCACCAGGTCGTTCACGCCAATTTCCTTGAGAGGATCCAGGGTGGTTTTGTATCCCTTGATTTGGTTGATGAGGGTTTCTAGTATTTGATGGGCGGAAACTATGATTATTCTGGTATTTCGTATGCTGAAAGGAAGACTGTGAATTCCTCGAGAGGAATTTATTATCATGACGTTCAGCGGTTTGAGGCTGCTTTGCTCGATACCGATCACTAATTCGAAGTTTTCGGAAAAGGGTTTGATAATCATTGATTTCCATTAACATAAGATCATTTTGAACAACATAGGGAAAATGTTTAATAATGACTTGAATAGTCACTTTTTCCGGCAACGGATGTTGCAAATATTTCAAATTTGATACTAGGCTCCGAGCATAGATTTCCATGGAATCCCCTACAAACGACTTATTATAAAGATCAGCGATGATATCCGACTGTCTTTCGATACTCCAGAACTCATCCTGAAAATCCCTCTTAAATTGATTGAAAGAAAGGAAAGAGGCCTTCCTGGATGCAAACCACCTAGCAGGATTAGCTTTCAATGCACATGAAGTTATGCGTAACTTTTCCTTATCAGACATGAAAGTGAATGACTCAAAGTACTGCTCCAATTCCTCCAAGAAGAGCATAGGATTTTCATTTCGATTATCAGAAAATATGGGGATACGTAATTGACCATTAAGTTGATTGTGGGATAAACATTGTATCACCTGCCCCAAAATATTGTCATTTGAATTTCCCGATAACATTGATGACAAAGACATTTCTCGGAGAGAAGCAGTGCTTGTCTCAAGTTGTTTTAATTTTGCCTGAATCCCATTTTGAAACTCTTTATTATTGTTGTCAATAGACGAGTAAAGATTCCTATTCATTGTTTCAATACCCTGTTTATAACTATCCAGATCTTCACCTAATACCTTTTTAAAAGTATCCAATCTATTATCGACGTGATGACTGAAACGGGAGACAACGTTTTCTTCGCTTGCTCGGATTTCCTGTCGAAACCTACTTTCAAGCTTTATATTTTGATCCTTAATTTCAGAAACACATTGTTTCAAACAATTCTCCTCCGACAGTTTAATCTGACTCCTAATATCTGTGAACGCTGCATGACATTCGGAAAATTTTCGATCCTGATTGTCAAACCTTTCATTACAATCTGCGACATGAGCCGCAACGGACCCCATAATTACCGTTTGCAATCGTTCACAATTCGCTACGATCTCCTGCAATTTCTGATTAAATGAATCAAGATCTGGCAACACCATGTTAGAAGGTAAGACAAAATTTTGAGGTGACTCGCCACCAACACCTACCGCTATGCCGCTGTCTCTGCGGAGATCCGGAGGTAAGTCCGTAGCTGCTCCGCTCAAATTGTTGACATCCTCCGTTCCATCAGACCCACCAACCTCTACTTGCCTTTGCTCGGTCGACATTCTCAACCTGCCTGAAATTGAAATTTCCTTCGGTAGATACTGACACCAGACAACAAGCACAAATTGAACTAATGACAATGATGTTGAAAAATTTAATTTAATACAAAAGAGATATTTAATACAGATTCAATAGATATGATAAACCAAACACCACTCATTCATACAGATGCCAGGGCGCTGCTGATTGTCAATCGCGTATGTGCGTTTACCAATTGATTTGTAAAAAGTGCACAGAAGAACAATCAAGGTGCTTCTATATTGGAAAAGCCGCACAATTGAACCTGCGAATGAACAATCATAGAGCATCAATACACCAATCACAACCACGGCCAGTAAAACTCCACACACCCTCCACGGACCCTCAACCACTTTTAACGAATGTTTTGGCGTTAAAGTTTTAAAAAAGATGACCCAGCCCACAAACGATCGACTTTTACAACAGTCGGAACGAGCTCACCTTTTGGTATTGGGATCGAATCGTCCACCCGGACTCAACATCAATGAATGAGTTAACTCCACTATGGTGACGACAAACAAGACAACAAGATACAAGCCCGATCCCAAAACCAAAAATCACTTTTCTTCTAATTTTTGACAAAGATTCTTTCGAAATATCAAACAAATTCCTTCACCTTTATATCTGTTAAATTTGTACTATTTCTTTAACAAACGTTATATTATAATATAATATGTTAAATATTACGTGAACAAGCATGGTCCATTTTTCATATTTTACGAAATTGTTGTTGGTACTTAACAAACGTATACTAAATCGCTGTTTAATTATGCAAAAATTAAAGTTCAAAGATTTCGGTTAGTGAATTATGGGTGATTCTCATTTAACGGGACAATCGAGGTTTTGATCGTGACTAAAAAATGTTGTTCTCCTAAATTTATGATTTTTTTATTACACAATCTAGATGTTACTCTAATGGTATAGTGATGTACAAGCACGCATGATTTTCGTTTGTTTCCTCCAAATTCAGGTTTTAAAATTTTATGAAAATGAGCTTTGTCAACCAAATAACGATAGAATTATGTAAACGATGTGTAGGTAAGGTTAAATGAGACAGATATCTGATATCTAATTTCAGTTTTTCCTGACTTTGTGCTACAACAATTATCACATTTCAATATTAGTAGTTGTTTAGTATAAAATACCAAACTTGAAAAAAAAAATTGTTTCAAACAGCCATGACGGCTTTTGTGTAGCCACAACAATGAAGTTTAAAATCGGCATGACAATGAGAAATCAACATAAACCTTCTGCAATTAGGAGTATACTGAACACATATAGAAATTGAAACTTGCATTAAATAATGTTTCTACATCCTTATCCCAAAACGAATGCTTTACGGGTCAATAAAATTGATTAAGGGTGATTTTCAAACCCATAACAATGAGAAGTATGAAACGTACACACTGTTTTACAAACGGCTAAATTCATTTTTGAGCCCCAACTGTATAGAAATGGCGGAAGCATGGTCTTTCCTCAAAGAGCAGGGGTACCTACGCTGGAAAAACCTTGAATCGCCAAAAAATGCCCTAATTTAAGAAAGCTACGATGATTTCCTTCAAACCCATGACAATGAGCAGAAGGTTTGGGACAAACTTGAGCACTTGATTCGTACAGACTATCTAAAAGTTAGTCCCACTTGTAAGCGCACTGACATCCAGTAACTAATTCTAAAAAAACACTAGTTAAAATATTTTTGGTAAAACGTACTTTGAGCGGATACAATTTCAGATTAAGTTCAACTTCTGACTCACGGACAGACCATGACAACGAGATTAGAGGTACATTTCGATCAATTACCGGCATGTACAATGAAGAACAGCCGAACTCATGACAGCCATGAATAAGCCTAGTTACCACATAAAATCTACAAAAATAATTTTTGGAAAAAGTTGAACAGAAAATTATTTATTAATAAAGGTCAGCGATTGTCCCGTAAAATAGGAATCACCCTTATACAGAAAGACCAAATGTTGCAAAATTTAGAGTGAAAAGCTGTCACTAATTGTTCAGGCGATCTTGTTGACGATTTGGCCAGGAGGCCTTAGGACGCCAACTCTTATCTGAGGCGAGAAACCGTGAAAAGAACAGTGTTCAGTCCTCACCTCCAATTTCTAGAACTCTTATACAGGTTCAATTTTGCTCCTTCAATTAACGATCAACAATAACAATCATCACTGGCGCCTGCGCAATTCTTCCATTTCGCCCTCCCTTCTCCAAGGAAAGCTGTGGCCATCCATCATCGCCTCTCCACGTTCACTTCGATTTCAACGTCATATCACTCACTTCATATCATAAAACTGCGCCTCTTTTTCTATATTGAAGGTCCCTGTATACTTCTGTTTTTTTATGCGACGTCTTCATCTCAATGCATCCCTGAAGAACACTCGTCCTTACCAGCTTGTTCAACATTCCACCCTTTGGCTGGCGTTTCTGTAAGTACCAGCAAGTACTCCTTTCATCTCAATGCTGTTTCGAAGCCTCCATGCGCCACGTGCTCTCGGATTGTTTCAAATTCCTTATGGAAGAATATATTGCTTTCAGCTTCCACTGCATCGTGCGCTCTCACTCGCCCTGTTAGCTGCCTTGCTCGCTGTCTCTCGAATTCGGATCGCTGCATACCCGACGAGGACCGAAGTTTGGCCATTTCCCGATTGCTGTGTGAGACTCGCCCCCCGTCACGGTCAGAATATTATTTTCAGTTTTTTAAAAGCTTCCGAGCTACAATATAATTTACATTCTACCAAAAAGTTGACAGCAGCGTCCTATATCTTCTTAGTGAAACAAATTATAACTATAATAAGAAGAAATTATATTTCTTAAACAGTTAGGAGGAGCTCCACTAGGACCCCCTGTAAGCACATTGCTTTTCTTTTTAATTAATTTTACTTCGATAGGAAATCGATTTCTTTCTTTTTTTTACGTTATTTCCGATTCATAGCCGCTTTCGTTGTTTTTTCGATAATAAATTTGAATAGATCACTTTATAAGGTGTTTGACTGCGAAAGTTGGTCACTTTTTTATTTCAAAGTATTACCTTTTCCACGTTCAAACACTAATATTTTTCGATTTATACTAAACGGCATAATATAATATATTATATAATATTATATATTATATAATAGTGTGACAAGCTGTCACTATAATTTTTTGATTTATACTATGCCTAATTCAGCTACGAATTTCAACATGGTTCCGACAGATGAGAACGTAATTGCTATTTGTGTGAACAAAAGTGGTTGGCAGCTGATGGATAGGAGAAACCAAACGTTTGACAAAGGAATGTAAACAAACAGGTACATTCACCCGGTGTTATTCGGGGCTGGTCTTTCGCAGTGTTCAAACATCAACATGACTGGGATATCTTGGATTGGACAAACAGGGCAGCCCGTTATTCATTCGTTTGAAATGCTAATTTCACGGGGGTAAAATTGTTAATATAATACGAATGATTTTGTTTGTTCTTGATTGATTCAAATACCTCTTTGCTGTGGAAAATGGGTTTTTCCAAAGCTGGAAACTCCTAACTCCAAACTGGAAACTCCATTTTCAAAATTAAATCTTGCAAATAAGACATACAGCAAGAACTTGAGTTGTTAAAACCACATAATCCAGCCTCATTCCGATTTTTGTTTATTATTCAATAATAAACCATTGTAATCGCTCTGGGAAAAAAATTGTAACCCCCTGAAAATGTCATGGTTTACGTTTCAAAGGGTGTAGAATCCAAATCTGCAATAAAAAATTTTCCGTCCGTCCGCCGTACGCCGTACGCACGATTTCTCCCAAGCGGCTGGAGCAAAAGATCTGAAATTTTCAGGAAAAATCCATCTTGGTCCGACGACGCTCCAATTCTTGAGCCAGCTCTCTCACTCAATGCCCTTTAAGGGCTGTCAAAGTTTTGTATAATCCCTAAAAACCTCAAAACTAGTCGAATCGGCCTAAATATTTTCCTATTTGAAGAACATACCATTAGGAATCGAATGAGCCCTTCCCCACGTCAGTCAGTCAAACCATTCCCGATGTATGGCCCGATTTATGGTGCCAACATTTGCGTTTTTTCGTTTATTATTGTTTGTTTGTAACCTAGTGATGTCCGGCCACTAGAGTCGAGTTGTTGTCAATGTGGATACTGGAGTGATAGCCGATGTGGATACTTGTAGTTTAGTTAGTAGCCGATACACGGGGTGAAGCATTCTGATAATATATAGGTAAATATTATTACTGGGGTAAATAAGTATTCTTTCACTGGGGTTTATTATTCAATTGGCTTGCGTTCATGATTTGAATCTTACTAAGCTTCGGAGCGTGCGTGTTTTTTACTCAGGAGATATGCATAGACCACGTAAATCTGTTTTCAACCAAAATACCTATTTGGACTGATCAGTTGATCATATTCGTGTGCCTCCTGAAATTCAATAATCGCTCTATCACCTGTGAAACACGCACATTGCAAATTCTTTCAGTGGGGTTTATTACTCAATTTTATTCATTTGAGTTGCGTTCATGATTTGAATTTGTACTAAGCTTTGGAGTGTGCGTGTTTTACAGGTGATAGAGCGATTATTGAATTTCAGGAGATATGCATAGACCACGTAAATCGGTTCACA
>JAVIWC010000193.1:0-161581 GCA_031894815.1 Creontiades dilutus
CATAAGTGTTACTCTTCGCAAGGTGGAGGTTAAGCAGATTGGCTCTATTTTCTACCCCAATACCTGAATACCCAGACATTGGAGGTAGAAATAAGTTGGTCGGGCAATATAACTATTCCGCTACTTTAATTTAGACAAATTGGGTTTGTTCTGATGAAATTGTTGGACGTAATGTGTTTTTCTTCCTGAAATCGCCCTTCAGTTTAGGCGTTCATTCAGACAGCTTCAGTATCCGACTACAGGCAAAAATACACAAATAATCATGAAATACAGTCTTACTTTTTTAAAATAACTTTACTGGTCGATGATTAAAAGAAAATAATGAATTATAATACGAAACACTGCAAAATTATTGCTCAAAAGTACATTATTTCCCTTATTAGACAGCTCTTCTACAATAAGCACCAACGTGTATCGGACGTGGTCTGTGGTATAATGTCTAAACTCGACTCCTCCCGCCTCCTTACATTGAAACTATATTTCGGATGCCGTAAAAAGAGCTCTTCATTTATTTATCAGCTATTAGGAAAGAAATTAGTAACAAGAACTTTCAGCTAATCAGTGTCTCCACACCTGGTTTTTGACTTCTAGATGTCCCTATGATGGAAGGATGACTTCATCTTAAACACATCTCCGAGAACACTAACCTTCACTAGTCCCTTTATGAGAAACGAAAGCTGATATAATGATACATGCAATTGTATAATACACTATGCACAAGACGTTGGAATCCACGAGTAGAACTACCTTGGTTGAGTTACTTTTTAGGGGGATTTTCACTACAAAACATGATTACAAAGGTTCATTATTGACAATAATAATAATAAGCAATACACCAAAATGAATGAGATAGCCGATGGAAGATATAGTGCTTGGACCGACAACACCGAAAACCCCCTACTCTACATTACATTTCCGATGAAAAGTGCAAAAAATCAAACTTTTTCCACGATTTTTTAATTCTCTGTCTATTTAAAAAAAAAATAATATGTTTTTATTTACTTTATTTTTTTATGGTACCAAAGAGGGATTGTGACGAACCATTTGAGACCAACCCGAGCAAAATCGGTTAAGAATTTATGGGCTTTTCTGCCAAACTGAGTACTTCCTCCTTTTCAACTCAACTTTTAAATTAAATGAAAATCCGTACTGTTGATAAAAAGCACAAAATCTTAAATACTTAAAAAAACTAAATTTGAGAAAACTGGATTTGAGGTAAATCAGTGGGGTAACGACACGGATTTGGAATGACCCAAGGTCTGGTGAGCAGAGTCACCTAGAAGTGAATTACAAAGTAAAGAGGTAAGTGATAACAGCAAGTGAACAAGTGAACACTAAATGCCATCTAGGTAAATGCTTTTCATGACGTCTAGAGTAGACTAGACAAAATAAGGCGAATTGGAGCGGCGAGTTTAGATGAAACTGGATAATATTAGACAACGTGTAACATACATAGATCAGTTATTTGCGTAGAAGATTAATTTGCAGCGTTTTCTAATCTGCCTCGATCGTTGCGGTTTAAACCGTGTACACTGCATAATCAGACGATCTCATCTGAGGGATTTGTTGGTCACTTGGGTATTGTCGCCTTGACTGACACCATATCCCTTAAAGTAAACTTCATCCTTATCATGCACCGTCAGGGCTTGTAGAAGCTCACACGACGGACGCAATTTAGTTCTCAACCTAGCATGGACTTCATGAAGGAACTGCTAGTTTTTAGTCCTTACGGGCTGTCATAGCTCTTTCCATGCTGATATCGTGCCCTCCCGAACAACTCGACGAATAAACGTGCGCGATGCGAAGGAAAACGACTCATGAAAATCCTATGTCAATGGAATTTATATGTAATCACGGGAAACGTGTGATTTGCATAAAATACCACAAATAGGTACAGGTATTGAAAAAATCCCTCACGGCTTCTCCAATTGGCACGATCTTCCTCCAAAAGATTGAATAAAAATCGTTTTAAGGGCTTTGTTCATGTGGTCAAAACATTGAAGGATTAAAACCGTAAACGAGACTGTAGCTCGCAAAGTCACCATTTACGCACCTGTCTTTGATGATTGATGTTATTGACCTGCAGAGAAGGACTGAATAATAAACCTTTATTTAATAATTTACTAAGTAAATTGCATTGGATGCAATATGCACGCGGAATGCAAACGAATGGGGCTTGAAGTTCCAACTCTTCAAATTTTTATTGCAACTATTTATTTCGGCATTTCAGTCCTCCTGATTCTGAAATAAGAACACCTATTCATCACATAACCACAAGACAGGCTAACTGAAATAACTTTAATTTCCAATACTGACCTGAAATTAACCAAAAAACCCTCACACAACCTTCTCATAAAGTGAAATGAGATGAATCGTTGTTTTGGTTTCAAAAACCTGAAAATGGCACTAAAACTGGAACATATACCGAGTAGGAATAACAATTTGAAGTAGTTGGGAATGGAAATCCTATCTATTTTCATTATGGAGTTTCTATAAGATAAAAGAATAATTTCCACGTTCGCAACCTTTTGCCTATTCAATCCAATCTCTTCAGGAAGAGGTTGTACCTAGTTGAACACGCTTCAATTTCTCTATTATACTATCAAAATTACCGAATCTAATAAGGAGGAAAGAAAAGAGTCGATTGACCGATTGCTGATCAATAACCAATATTCACTCAGATTGGATCGGCCAAAAATCTTTTATACGCACAATCGGAGCGCCCTCATTGGCATTCATATCGAGAGCTAGGGAGGGTGATTCGTAGTGAGGGCAAAAAGCAATGCTGGTACCCTGAAGGGGAGGGAAAGAGTCACCCCTATAGAGATAGGTAGGTTACAATCAACGACAAATACTGCTGATTCAAAAGGCGAATCGCCCCCGAAAATTTTCGTTTCTAGTTCGGGAAATCTGTTTCATTGTAATATTAAATGCGCAACATCTCGCATCAATATCGTCTCATTGTGCCGTTCTCTTCATGTTCAGTTCGTTTTCAGGTTTGTTGTTTTTTTTTTAAATTGTAGGTTAATTAGGTACCTGATAATGGTTTGAAATAATAAAACCCTTTTACACTATATCACTAGCGACGATGTAAAAACGGAGTAAGATAGAACGTTGTCTATATTTCCACGAAAGTAAAGAGTTACACTGTTAAATCGACTTCGACGGTTAGGTCATCATCAGTAACAAACATGAACTGAAAGTACATCATAGAAAGCAGATCTTTTGTGAGATGAGACTGAATCCTATTGTCTCAAGGAAGTGAAAGGGGCGGGGAGGATCAACCAATGCCACTCAAGGCTTACAAAGTGAAAGGGGCACAAACAGTATCACTATGGACAGGCGGAGCCAAACTTATTGCAAGAATGAACCCAATAATGGCGAAATATTTTGAGGAATGACATCATTTAAACATTTTCCTGACCTATCATTTTTAATAATTTCGAATTTTTCTAGTACATCCAACATACCTCCCTTTGGGCAAAAGTGAGGAAATTCTACATATTGCCTGTTTGTCAGATCCAAACTGAAGCAATGATTGGATTCATTCAGATGACTTGCAAAGGCAGAATCACCTTTGTTGTCCCTGAAATCCTTTTCATGCTCTTTCATTCGTTCCCTAAATTTCCTACCAGTTTGACCACAGTACTCAAGCCCACATGAACATTTTAGTTTATAAAGCCCACTTTTATCCTGAACGTTAATTTTATCCTTAACCGTACCCAAAGAAGATTTGAGATTATTTTTATTGTTAAACCCAAATATTTTGTGACCTGGGAGCACGGACACTGGAGGTTCCCAAGACAGATTCGGGTTGCTTAGATTTCTGCTGGAAGTCGTTAACTTTGGCATAACTTCCTTAACTTTGGCCTTCCTTTCGTGAACGATAAGCCCAGCACCAGCTATTCTGTTGGCTGCATCATTCAAATGAGGATCCCTTACAGTTCCTCACACTCCAAACATACATCATTCTGTGGCCTCCCAAAAGACAAGTTGAAATTTCCTTGGAAATATTTTACTTCTATTTAACTTTACCAGGATAGCTATGGAAATGTGGACAAGAACTTTTTGCGCGAATTGGTGACATTTATAGTAGCAGTAAGGTACCCTTCCGAAATGCCATTAGAGCAATGTTCCATTTCTAGAAATGTTAATAATGAAATCATGAATTTCAAGGTATATATTTCCTATTATAATATATTAGTTCAGAAAACAAACGGTATGTCAAGGTGTCAACAGGCGCTCGAATAACGAATAACCAAGACCTGATTTGATCGTTTCTTCATTTCAACAAGATGAACTTTTTTGAAATGACCGATTCAATTATATGTTCTCAACAAGAGCACATCAGGTTGGATTTTGATGTACCTACAATTTCCGCTCCTGACCCTTGATAAAATTCTATAGAAGTTCATACTTTTGATGTGATCGGTCTGGATTTTTATAATCCTCGGTTTTGGATTAGGGTTAGAGAACAATCTTCTGCATTCTTGCACCTGAATGGGAGGCCAGCATTGTTGCTCCCCTTCCCTCCCCTTTATCTTTTCCCCTTGAGCTTTATCGTTTCCTGAAACAGTTTGCTATCTGTGGTGAAGGGAGGATTGTTTTCACTTTATGTTTTTTACCCAAATCACAATTCCTAATTGATTGTTATGTTTTACACCATTTTAAACTACTTTTGTTACGAATCTGTCTGTATCCAGATGTGTGTCGATCAGTGTGCCAGCACATCCTTCAACAATTTTTATCCTTTTGACGAAATTGTCTGGTAATGTAGAGGATTCTGGTACTTCGCGTGTTTCGTCGCTCACGAATCAGTTTCTCAGTATGACTGAGCGCACTTTACGCTCACCAAACATAATTTTCTCTATCTATAAACGACGGTTTAATAACCTCTCATAAGTTTCAAGAGGATAGTAGCATCAATAAAATTTGCGCACCCGAATATATGAATTAAGCTTAGTTTCTGAAGTTCTCTTCCACTTTTAAAGATATTTTCTGTGAGTTTTAGACTTAACCTGCAGATATTCTATCAGTTTCAAGACTGAAAAGTTATTAGTTCTTATTTTGCTTTTAAACGTGAAATCCAGGGATGTCAAGAAAATATCGATATTCTTCCGTCGATATATCGATATTTTTGGGCGATATTTTCTATTCCGATATATCGACATTAAATGCACACTATCGGATCCGATATTTTTCAGCCGTAAATCATCATGTCAACCGTATCCTACATCTTATTGCTCAAAACTAATTTTATGATTTCCATTGAAAAATAGGGCAGTTATACCTATCAGATGAGGTAGGCTTATCGAAGATGAAAAAGGTAGGGACAAATTGGAGACTTGGGTTCTAGCCAGTTCGAGGCTTACTGGAGAGCACTTTATCAGGCTTTCCTCACCTGTATCTCTAACCAATATTGGTTTGGTTGATTTTTTTCAAGTTTTTCTTCTTACTTCACTGACATTGATTTTACAACCCTACATAATATTGATAATTTACTCCCCTGGATCCTGTACATAATCATTATCATGAATTAAGTTCCATTGAATTTGTTAGTGGTTGAATTCTTCACCTGTAGTAAAATGAAATTCAATATTACATTATTATTGACTGGACTCATACGTAATTCGGAATAAAGTATGAAGAAAATATCGATGACCGATATATCGGAATTAATAGAACGATACTTAAAGAAGATATGGATATTCTTTTCCGATATTGACATCCCTAGTGAAATCTTAAGCACAATCCCAGATCAGTTATTAAATGAGAATTTGTTTTCCCAGACGAGTTTTAAATTAAACTCTCCATCTCAGTTGACCACTTTCCTCAATCGTACACGTCCACTACGGTACCTTACATGAGTATAAATAATGCATATAATATATATTATATGAAATTTCGATGACCTGTTCACTCAGGTAACGGATGAGAGAAAACTTTCTTTTTTTAAATCTTTTTTTTTTTTTTTTTTTTTTTAAGATCATTTTGATTTTTTAACGTGTAAGGACACAACTGTTGTATTTAATTTTTATAATTTTGCAATTTCTCCGGAAATGAACTTGCTAATGACTTGGCTGTATTCAAATTCGAATTCGTGCTACTTTTGAGGTCACAGCGATGGGCTCCGCCGATATACACAACATTCACCTTATACACCGGTGAGTGCTAATGTGTGATGTTTAATTTTATAAAAGTGTTATTTTCTCAATATTTGTTCTTTCTTTTACCCATCAATAGTTTTTTCTCATAATTTCATTTGTAAAATCCATCTATTCTACACTACCTACTTAATATGCACCACTAAATCAACCTGAAACTTTTCTTTCAATGTTTCAAGTATGTTTAGGTAGAATCCCAATTTTCTTCTACATCGCTTTTCATTCTTACGTGGGTAACCCACGGTGGGTATCATCTTTCTATTTAAATCCATAATACCAAGATCCCAATTGGATTGTGTACGATAGCTATCGTGTAAAGGAAGAATCAGCTTACACGGGCAACAGTCAAAACAATCGCTATTGTAACAAGAGCCGGCTGGTAGCTTTTCATTCTGATGGTCTTCGCAATCCGTTTAAATAAAGCAGTGTGGGCAGACTCGACACAACGATTGTTCGAAGGTGTGAATAAGAGGCGGTTTTCAGTCATTGTCCAGGGACGAGGCGCGGTTCCCCCGATAGAACGATAAATTCTGCACGTGACAAGGAGAAAACGAAGCAACAGCGCACTAGAGCGGCAGCAGGTACAACTAACAATAAAATGCTATGGCGCTTTGTTTCAATCAGGGTCGTATTCAATAGGGCTGAATAGCCATCATCAAGCGGAGCGCCTCCTTTACAAACGCGGACGAGAGTGAGTGAGTGGGAGCGAGCGGCGGAGGACGATAGGGAAAGGGGTCCCCATTGAATCCACCGGACTTAGTCACAAGCTGCTATGAATGCGAGGAACTAACGGAATTACCGCCTTTGGCCAGTATATGATCCAACTGAATTAACGCCTTTAGATCATATTCCTACCGTGTTTCTCTTCTCCGACTCCTCGCTTGTCAACAACCTACGCTAATTCAATTCCTTTCAGCAACATCAAGCTTTCAATACTGAGGTCAGCAGGTTAGGTATACGAAGTACCATTGGATATTTCTAATTGATTTTGTTCTTGGAGAAAATACACCCCTCAAAAAGGTGCAAACAACATGGGAACATACAGTGACAAAAAACAAAAATTAGGAACCTACATATTTTAAAGATTTAAATAAATACAAATCAGTGTAGTCTGTAAGTCTCTCATGTCTTCGTAAACCCTTCATCCGTTTGCAATGAAACTCCGGGAACTGGTTAAATGCAAGTCCGCAAAGTTTGCTCGAGATTGAGATTCCAAAAATACCACCTAGAAAAATATTCGAGTTGAATTTGATTCGTTTTTAAGATAGGATCAATATTTCTAGATTACGTATTGAATTACATCGCTGCAAACGCACGATTTCACCTACACTCTGTGACGAGGTGTAACTGTTTCCGCTAAAGGAAGCATAAGATTTATTTTTTAACTAACTGAACTTGAATTTGATGTGATACATCATCGTCTTCACTTTCCTTCCTAGTTTTCTTATTATAAACACTCGCTTCTTCACTTTCTGAGCCACTTCTCTTCGAAAAATGTACATCTAAAGAAGGCTGTTTCTGACGGCTCCTCAAAATGTTTCGAAAATGACTCATACAAATTCCACTAGCTGTACGCATTTTTTCTGTTTGTTTTTCCCCCAATAAAACCTGTTTATTTTTTCAAACCAACCGATGGCTTCCCGTATTTCCGTATATGTCAGAGCCACCTCTATCTCCTCCTCACCACTTATTGAGGCTGGCTGAGGCTTGCTTAGTGACACGTGAGGTTTGCTCGCAGCGCTCCAACTTCAAAACAATCTCAAGCGGCAAGAGATATTGGGATCGTATCGCGAAAAACGTATCGTATCGCGTGCACGAATATATGCGATATTTCACTTCGTATCTTGCACACATCGTATCGTGAACCCATCGCATCGCGAGGTACTACTGTACTTGAAACTTCCATTACAAGAACCAGTACTTTCGATTTTTAGAATAATGTTGATTTACTTTGTACTTTCAAGTACATTTTTGACAACTATTTATACTTTTTAGACCCCTTGAAATCCAAGATTTTTCACTTTCAATATTTCGATAAAAAATGTAAAAAGATCTAATGATCCTCTTTGTAATCGATCAAGAATAAAAGGTTTAACTCTCCCTCAAGAATTGTTGGTTTACGCTTCAGGATAAGTAGATTATACCGAAACTACTGAACCAATGTTAACGAAATTTGACTGAAAAATCCAACATCGGGAAGTGCCCGTAATTTCGGCATCTTGATCATCATTTGAAAAACCTCATCTTCGGGAGATGAAAATCGGTTCTCTACAGTCAGGTTGGCGGTTGTGTAGGAGAGTTTGGCTGCAGTGGCCCTCCAACAAGATTATGCACCACAGACTACGTCTGATTCATGTAGATAAGCGATTTACGTAGAAGGGCGATCTAATACAGAAATAATAAACCTCTGTGTAATGGCTTGATGCACTTTTTGCCAGATTCGCAACTATACATCACAAAAACCCTAAACTCCCTTACTTTAAGGAGTAATCACAAATCTGAGGATCCGTTGAGAAAAGCGTTAAATTTACCATCTCTGTACATCAACATCCGTGGTTTTAAGCAGGATTCAGATGTGGAAAAATCAACCCGAACACGGGGAAATCTTAAATATTTCGAGTTCTCTCGATCGATCGTCAGCGGAGTTGAATTGCATGGGGCTTTTCCTGCAACAGGCCTGAAGTTGGTTCCAAAGCTCAGCTTTCTCACTGCGTATTCAAAAATCGTGTGATTTTTCATGTGCTGGGAAAAACATTCCCGAGATAGAAAACTAGCGAGTTAAGGTCAATTTGGGGTGGGATTCTATGTGATTTTTCTAGCTGAATTAAATGGTACTTTTTGCGTGTCTTCGAGAATGCTTCTCAAGACACATATTGGTTAGCAATGCATGTTTTTATATGATCACGCTCAACGTAGATCGAATTCTCAATTGGAGTAAAGGAAAATCGGCTGAAAAAAGTGGGAGGAGCGTTTTAAAGGATCGGCCGGACAAAAAGAAATTACGTGAATCTGTTGAGAATTCTGCCTTGATCAGCGAACGAAAGGATTGGATATTCCTCTTGTCAGCAAAAGCGGAATTCCCGAGGTCTGCGGTACAACAAGACTAAAAGATCTATTTTGAAAAACCCTATTCTTCCGTCGTGAAATTCCAAATTTCCAAAGTTTGTTTCACAACTAAGTAAAATTTAGACAACATGATAGAATAGAAATCATAAAAAGCAGTTAGAATAGCTGGCTGGAGATTGCAGCGTCGACAAAAATGTGTTACACCCACAGACATACGCCTATCCCCATTCCGCGGATTCGGTCATAGAATGGTCTGAAACACGACTGTATGCAGTTATTATTTTTTCCTCTCAGGTTTGGGTTGTTCCACATTATAATGACCAATTCTAATAGGCTCCCCTCGACTGCAGAAACCTTTCTTCTCCTCCTAACCTCCTAAAAAGGGAGTAGAGAAACACAGACGAGAGTGACACGTGGGCTACAGTATTCTTCCTTATTCGGGTTTCTCTGGTGACCTTTTGGTACTTAGTTCTTAAGGTTCTGATACTTGAATAATATCTCACTTGCGTTTTGTACAAATTTTCTATCGAACTACAACAGCTACTGTTTTGAGGTTTCTTCTTTCTAGCTTCGACGGTATCCTCTGGGTGTCTGGTATATCGAATCAACTCCTAACTAGTCCATTCCATCACCTCCTTATCATGAAAACCAGTTGTTTCAATGTAAGTATCTTTTATACTAATCGTAATAATGGATCTCTTAACCTACTTGAATGGAACGTGAATACGCTTTTAGGTGTTCGAGGAATACGAACAAATTAAGAAACGAAGTTAAAGAGGAGAAAACTGCTGTTAAACATTGTTTAGCGCGGCGGAAGTTGCCAATTACTCTTAGTTCTTGAGTTCAAGTTGCTGGGAAGTCGAGGGTGGTTTGGGGAGTGAAAGTGGGAGGGTCGCCGCTAATTACTGTGGAAATTACAAAAGTTTACGACGGATAAACAACCAGAAAGATAGAAGACGATTTGTTTGGGGGGTGAAAACCCCGATTTGCCGAGAGCAGGAGGTGGAAGGGATGAAAATTTACTTGTTGCTCCGAGACAACGCCATGAACGCCGGAGGGTGAGTTGAGGTTAAGGCGGTGGTGGGGAGACATAGAGGCGGGGCGACGGTTGGCTCCTCCCCCGCAAGCCTCCTTCAGGACGGCGAAGAGAAGCCGGCTCACAACTCGCGCTCGCGTTTCCAAGGTTCGCAGTCGAGACATGCGACCCGCAACGACAGGATGATGATGTCGCAAAAAGTGCCCGAGGCCCACATCAAGCGCCCCATGAACGCTTTCATGGTCTGGTCGCGTGGGCAGAGGAGGAAAATGGCTCAGGAGAACCCCAAGATGCACAATTCGGAAATATCCAAAAGACTTGGAGCCGAGTGGAAGCTGCTGACGGAAGCTGAAAAACGACCTTTCATCGACGAGGCTAAACGCCTCAGGTAATGTTTCCTCATTGTTATCATGTTTTACAAACAATTTTTACCCATAACATCCTCAATAATTTGTTCCATTATCAATGGTGAATCAGCTTCAATCCAAAAATATTCCTTAATTTATTCTGAAAACTGAAATAAGTTCGATTCTGCTCATCTAGCTTTGTTTTGGGAGGATATACTTTCCAAACAATCAACACTACTTGAAATGTTGCACTATAGCTTCCCCAGTGAACACTCACCCGTTTACAAATATCGTATTCATTTTTATAACTTAGAGTGCTATTGAGTAATTAATTAGTCATTGTCGTACAAAAAGGGACTTTTAAAACTGATATCAGTATATGTAAATTATGGGCTTTATCAGCATTTATTTTAACTCCATAACCCAAATATGCTAAAAAATCATTCATGCATTTGTACCCTACTAATCTAGATTAGGTATATATTCTGCTGTACAAAATGAACGTAAATAGCTGAATGAAAACATTAACCTGTGTAAAAATATGAATTAACTTAGATCTTTGGCATTTGAAATGATATTGGTATTTGCTTCGATTAGAGGTTAATTAAAACCATTAAACAAAGCTTTATAGTGAATGTACCACATCTTTACATGTACCCATATTTTCGTTTGGTTGTGGAACCCTGTGGTTAATAAATTAATACAGAGGTATTCATATACATGTATATTACAAGATGCATAACATGAATGGTGAAGATATGTTAGAATATTATTTACTACCATAAATAGGAAATCGATCGAATACCAAAAACCTTTTTCAACGACCGAAGTTGAATATTCCACACCTATACATATTAAAAGACACTTGATCATTGCATGTTTGGCGTTATTTCGAACATTAGAGACATAGGATTGTTTCCGCCAATCACGATGAGAATTCTATTTGTCGGATTTGATTCAATTTGCCTAGTCACACAATCTTAGTTAACAATTCAATTCTGTATTATTGACTAATATACTATGAGATCATATTATTTTGATATCGACAAATTTTAACGGAATTTGATGTAAGAAATCAAATGTGACATAAAATTTAATATGAAATCTGGCGTCAAAAACCAAAAAAAAAAAAAAAATGCTAGAAAAAAGTAAACTTATTACTATGTTCTAGGTGTCCTGTTTGTACTTATGATTAACGAGATAAAATCAAGTAAATCATGATTTGGCAGTATGTAATCCTCCCACATAATTGATGAATATGTTATGGCTCGTAACGTAACTTAACGGCTAACACTCCGAACCCCCCAATCTTTGAGCCACAATCATCACGAACTGCTGTCATGTTCTAAAATCAACTATTCTGTTCCAAATGGTCGCCGTCGTACATGAAGTCTAATTTTGAGGTTGCTGCGCTAAATGCAATGAAGACTCAACTGCCGAACGCTAAACTGTCAGGGTGCTAAAATTTTGACAATCCACCCACAGCTATTAAACACTCCTGCACTTAGCAGCCAGTCCTAATCCTGGATTAAGTGTGAAGGGTAGTTGTGTTCGCTCATCCCAAGTCATCGCTTTATTGGCATATTTGAATTTACCGATAACGGTTTCATATGCAGACCAATTTTTTCGACCTGAACTACACCACACTCGAACTAAAGAAGATTATTGGAAATCGATTGAGAACAGCGTAAGCGGTGCTAAAAAAAGTATAAAATAGAACAATTAATTTTCTCCTTGAGTAAAAAAAAATCCATAATTGAAACGGAATTCCCAATTTTTCGAAGGTCTGAACCAAAAACTTGAAAATATGAAATCATCAAGATTTGTGGGAGTCACCATTACCGGTCAAAATTTTGAAGCTTCCACGGTTTCTTGCCCAACTGAACTGAGATCGAAATAACAACAATGACAAACGAAAATCAGATGGGGATAGTGAAAACAAAATGATCTGCATCACCGTCTCCTTTCCATTCACCGCCTTCTATAATTGAACGTGAAATTCGTGAAACATTCCAGTCTCTCATAAATAGATCAATAATGGACAATTTAATTAAATGACTACATATTAGGACGAGAAAATTAGCCATTCAACACCTCTAACGAATGAATTAGAAGGAAAATCAAAATGTTAATATACTCATCTCCGTAGTAAAAAAAGTGGAAAGCATTGAGACAGGTGGTTATTGGAAACCACCGAAAAAAAAATTCCTTCTATTGTTTTACATTCATAACTTCTCACGAGTGAGGAAGGTATTTATTTATGTTTTCGGCTAATATTAGCCCTTCGTGAATTTTAATGTGGATGAAAATTTGATGTCAGACAATGCCTGACTGATGATAAATATTATTGGTTTCATTCGTGTGTGTGTATGTGTTGTTTAATCCCATAAGAAAGAAAAACTTCACAAGACAGCATTTTTTAATTCTGTTTTCATAAATGTGCTGCAAATTCCTTGCATACGTAAAGAAGCGTAAGAATAATTCTGTCCGACGTAATACATTTCACCTTTCAAAATACATCCAAAATCTATATATTAGTCAAAAATGAACGTCTGAACTGAAGAACGAAAGATTTCCTCTTCTGGGGAAAACATGGTGTTAAGGTGAACCCAAGGAAGATATAAACGGTTGTGCAGTTATCTGATGGAGGCTGTATTTCAAATGAATACGTACATTCTCAATGAACGAGTTTGGAAATATATCATTCAATTCGTATCCGCCGATATAGTGAATCAATCAAATAAATAAAGTTGTTGTTGAATGAAACCTCAGGGCGCTTCTGCCAAAGTTGAGGTTTCGCGGTTACTCAACAATATCACTAAATATGCTGCTTTTCCACGACTTAGTAGGAAAATGAAATCACTTTGATAACTATGATATGAACTCAGTCAAGTTAACAAGGGTGTATGAACCGGTTGCAACGAAGGAGAGAACAGACTCTAGACTCTGTTAACCAAAAACGGGAAAATCTTGTTTGGAGGGGAAGTGACGAACATTTAGAGTGGGGAATCGCGAGGAGCAGAGAGAGGGGGATAGTAGAAACCAATCGGGGACGGGGTTACAACTACCCCGGGAAACCCCAGGGTGCTAGGGGAGGACTACGAGTGACTGACCGTTTGCCAGAAAAAAGGGTGGCTTGGGAAAACCCAACCGCACAAAGCAGCTTGGGTAATTTGGAGTCCATTAAAGGCTTTAAATATTTTCACATGTGATTGGGTGTCTCCGACAAAGAGGTATCAACAATGGAGAGTATGGTCCCGTTAGCTCCGGACGTTGAATACGAGTCAAGTGTGGTTTTCAAGAGGTAATGACCCAAACACCGAAAAACTCTTCATGATCCAAAACCATTTCAGATACATCTGAACACATGGGCTCATTAAAATGTTCTTTGGCAGAAACGTGAAATGGGATTAGTGATGAACACAGGTGATTTTTCTCCCATGGAGAAACAGAGGGTTTTTCTTCTCTGGACACAGGGTCCGTTTCAAAATGTTTGCAGCTGATGAAGATTAGTTAAGTAGTTGGCTCGCACCTCACTCAGTTGACCAAGTTGATTTTTCATGACGTAATTCTATTTCACCTGGCCTATAGGCCCTATGTTATGGCAGGGTCCATCAGGAAATTCAGCTGTCCTCCAACCAAGGTTAAGAAATCAATTATCCCCATGCATCACTTATCAGATATTGTTGCATATTTCCTCTCGCATTTTGTATTTATCAATTCCCTTAGTTGCTTAGGCCGCAGCGTGAAGTGTTACCAACCGTAATCCATATGAACAAGTCATTCACACTCACGTTAACGATATTTTACCGGATATTTTTTTATATTTTTTTTATTCAATATTCAAATGTTGAAACCATACGATAACTTCTCATTTTACTACCAAGGAATCCTGAAAGCACTGTTTCACTTTGTGGAATTGGTTTCGGAGAAAAACATTCACAACCACAACATATTTGAGATTTTTAGAGCAAACATCATCAAATTTACCAGTGTTTTCTCGGAAAATGATCAAGAGAAAAGATAATGACGAAAGGGTGGTATTTTCGAATTCTTGAAACAACAAATTTAGTTATGAGTTGAGAAAGGGATGTAAATTGTTATTATTAAATATTATTGAACCATTTGAGTAGCTAAAATATTAACTGAAAACCAAGGTGAGGTTTTAATTGTGGTATTAACTTTTAATACCATTAATTTAATGAAATGTATAACATTACACAAATATTATTTATTAATTACTAGTAGGGTCTTCTTAGCTAGATCGGTTCCGCGGTTTTTGGGCTCAGTTCGGTAACACAACCCAAAAACGGTGCCGATTCTAACACATGGGCTCAACATTTTTTGAATAATGCGTGATTGCTGCCATTGTGAGGTTTGTGAAGTCAGTTTTAGATTCAGAAATAGCGATTATTTGCTATGGGATGGGATTATTTGCTATTTCTAAGGATCTGAAACCTATCCCAGTCCATTTTTCGTCAAAAACTATTTGAAAATGACACCTCACTTACCTATGTCAGTAAAAACCACGAAAAAGGAACGTTTTTGACTAGTTTTGGCCATTAGTATCTATGATTTTGAAGCAATCGGGTTGGCTAGAAGTTAGAATTAGGAATCCATACGTGAAAGCTGGGATTTTCTACTTCAATTCTACGGCCTTTTATAGCCAGTATCTAAGCAACTTGAAACGTAGAGTGACAAAGTTTGGAGGGGGGGTGTTATTAATTTATTTTCCTTACACGAGTACAAATACAAATTGTTATTGAAAATATTAGTTTGATAAACCAAAAGTAGTGTTTGATGTCTGTCTCTCGTTCCAATGAGTAAGGTTTAAAGAATTAAAATGTTGGTTAATGAATATCTGATCAAGCTACTACACTATTCTGGAAGGAGTTGGAAGGCATTGTTCTGATCTATTTCTTTTCGTTTTGTACTCACAAAAAAATAATAACCATTATTCTCTGATATATTAATATACCAAGATTAAATAGGTTGTTATGAGCCGGATTAACTGATCAAAATTTCAAGAGTGGGACATTGTTTATGAACAAAGCAAAATATCGCTTCCTCGAGAGGTGAGTTATTGAGCAACTGAATGAGTAGCGGTCTCTGGAAAATCGATTACTTGTCATTTCTTCCGTCTTACTGTATGAAATCATCTCGGCAGTGTCAAATTTGTTTGTCGTGCAGTATTGGAACAAATGTAACTCCACCACTTATATTTAGGTGAGACACGAAGGCTTAGGGAATAAAAACCTTAGGTGTTCAGCACAATGCAATGAGGAAATGATACAAAGGTTTCCGACGGACGAATGAATAACACGTTATCTATAAAGAGACGACACATCGAATGATTTGAGTCGTGATACACTTTTGAAGTTCAGTCAGCGGAAGTTCCGATAAAACGAGGTGGGTACCGAGTTGAAGGTACTTTAAAAGACTGATTGTCTACGAACCAACATGTCTAGTTGCTTACTAAAACATTTTAATTTATCCCCTGGGCAGTTTAATTAACGTTTTCGTTACCCAGGCGGGTTTCTTGTCTCACCTTACTAGTCGAGCCTAGTTGGGATATCTGATACGTGTTTCCTACTAGAGTGAATGTAATAGCAGAGTTATGATGTGTCCTTTATAAAGTTTCAGAAGGGAAAGATATTTCATGCAAAACAAATGAACATTTTCAAAATGCTCTCGCCTCAGACTCAACCAACTTGAGTGCTCAGTGTTCACATTATCAGTGAAATCAGTTTTCAACTAGGCTAATGTGATACCAAGAGCTCACTTTCAAATCAATCGATGAGCAAAAGTGGGGGTCCGTTTTTTGGGAGGTCTTTCGAAGCAAGGCTTCGTCGGTCGAGTGACCAGCATTGTAGTTGATCTAAGAGGGTGTGCGACACCTCAAACATGAGGACAAAATAACAGCATACAAATCCGATCAGAGCATACTAAGACGAATCCGTGAAAAAAATATGGATGTATCTGTGTAAATGTACGAATGAATGTGTGACAAATTTTATAAAAGCGGCCCAGCCTTAAATTGTCAACTGATTCTCATGGTTCTCAAAATACTGTAGTTTTGCAACAAATCTCAGAAATTTCGAATTTCACGACGGAAGAGAGAAATTAGAGGGATTAAGGCCAAAATGGCAATTTTCATGATCATTATTTGTATTTTCAATGTTATTATTATTATTTTTACTTTTTTTTAAATCCCAATTTCAGTTTAGTTGTGCAAAAAAACCTTGAAAGTTCCGGTTTTGCTGGATGGGGTAATAATCCTCCTATTTGCTGCTCAAATGGGAATTCTCGACGGATTCATGAGATTCTTTTTTTTTTTTTTTTTTCGTTTAAAATTTTGGTCGTGGAATGAAGGAACAACTCAAAAAAAAATCGTTTCTGAGTTAGCGCTGGTATTTAATAGCAGGAAAGGTATACTTTGTCCGTCAAAGATAGAAAAGAGGCCAATAGAAACTCACTCCACGAGAGAGCCTGCCTTTCTTCCATGTACCGTGAATACGGTCTTTTGAAAAGGGGAAAACCCTTGAACGCGATTTGCTGCGGTTTTATAATAATACTCGTCAATATAAGCAAAGCAGTTTTTAAACGGTCGTAAACTTGAATGATCGCTGCACAAGGAACATTAAGGTTAGACCAGCCACTTCCTAGGGAACAAAAACCCGCGTCAGGACCGAATAAGTAGAAATGCTAGGAAGTAATATGAGGTCCCTATTAAAAAAAAGTGGGACAGTAGACCTCTATGGTTCTACAACCAGATCATTTAAATGATTAATTCAAAATCCGAAGATGAAAAATTGCCTATGCAACATACAAATATGGGATTCTAGCTCAGAGGAGGGGAGCTAGTAAACAGAGATTAAAGCTACGGCTGGGGGGGGGGGGGCTAACAAGGGTTTACGTGAGCGCATTCTGTGTTCATAAACGGTACTTACTAAGCCTAACCAACTCCCTGGAAAAATCTGTAGATTCAACCAGAGCACCAGAGAGGCTAGTGCTTACCAAGGTGGCAGGTACACGAATGACCCCCTCGGGCGGACGGAAAAGTGGTGATGCCGAGATAACAAAGGGCGGAAGGAGCCCACCCGAAGGTTAGTTGAAGGAGTGTTGAGCTGGGGGGAGGGGGGGGGGGGGGGGGACGATTATTGTACCGTTCTTTTCAGCAGCAGCTAACAATGATACTGCCGTGTTGAAATTTACATGAGATTATTACTAGTCTTATTTTCTCTAACTCTACACAAATTTGAGTGAGGGTGGAGCATTTGACTTGAAAAAATTATGGATGCTTGGTGGATTTTACATTTGCAGAGAGAAGTGTTTATTTATATGTGATGAAATTTGTAAGGGAACATCCGTAGAAAAACCCCTACATTCTCTAAATATGTCATCAAAATCAGATGAAAACTGTGCTTGTTAGGGTTTATTAACAAAACACAGACATACATAGGCGGACAAGAAACGGAAGTGGTTAAAAATGATCTGAAATGTAAAATGATAGTGAATAAAGTTGTTGGAGCTCTTCAGTTTTTAAACATATTTATTGTTGTTGTGTAAGTTTCGCCCATACATCGTGGGCTTCATCAGCACTAGCATTTTCTTAATTTTTATATAAACTAAAGTCTTTCTAGTATTGAATATTCTGATTTTTTGCATCATCGTCGGCGTGATCATCAAAATTTTTATTAATTACGTGTATATGTGTGTTCATATTGTAGTTTAATCCATCTGCAAGGTAATCAATTGGATTCAAGTTATTTATATGTGCTACCTCATGAAAATCATTTTTATCTGGATCCTCCACCTCCAAAAAACGTGTTCTCACTCTTCCAAATTTCAAAATTAACAATTAAAAAACACATTAATCCAAAATTGTTCAAGTCAAACAGAATAACATGTAGTGTGATGCACCTAATGAGCGGTAGTGCCAGCGAAAGTGACCTATACAAAACTAACATCAAGCATAAAAACGCTGCAAATTCTTCCACTGGGGTTTATTATTCAATTGACTTGCGTTCATAATTTGAGTTTCTACTAAGCTTTGGAGTGTGCGTGTTCTACTGGTGATAGAGTGGTTATTGAATTTCAGGAGGCACACGAACATGATCAGCTGAACAATCCAAATATGTATTTTGGTTGAGAACAGATTTACGTGCTCTATGCATATCTCCTGAAATTCAATAATCGCTCTATCACCTGTGAAACACGCACACTCCAAAGCTTAGTAGAAATTCAAATCATGAACGCAAGCCAAATGAATAAAATTGAATAATAAACGCCAGGGAAGAATGTGCAGTGTTTTAATTATCAGAATGCTTCAACCCCTGTATCGGCTACAAAACAAAAAGGGATTTTACAAAACTTTGACAACCCTTAAAGGGCACTTTAAATTAAGTGAGAGTGCTGGCTAAAGAATTGGGCCGTAGTCGGACCAATATTGATTTTTCCTGAGAATCTCAGAATTGTAGAGTTTTTTTTTCAAGAGCGATTACAATGATTTATTATTGAATAATAAACCAAAAGTTGAACCAAGTTGGGTGTTACCAAAGTACTTCAATGGAAGATGTCTAGCTGTTATATAAATATAAAATACAAAAAACTGACGACTGAGGTAGCACATATAAATAACTTAGATCTAATTGATTACCTTGCAGATGGATTAAACTACAATGTGAACATAGGTACATATACCCATAATTAATAAAATTTTTGATGATCACGCCGACGATGATGCGAACAAATCAGAATATTCAATACCAGAAAGACTATTGTTTATATAAAAATTAGGAAAATGCAAGTGCTGATGAAGCCCACGATGTATGGGCGTATGTATAAAAATGTATAAAAACGTATGTATAAAAACTGAAGAGCTCCAACAACTTTATTCGCATAGAAAAATGTTCACGCCAAACCCCACGGACTCAACTAAAATGATAGTGGAAATTTTGATTGGGAGAAAACAAAGTGTTCACAAAGTGAAAACAAAGCTTCCGTTAACTACAGGCTGATTCAGAAACAAGTTTGCTTTATGAAGTTTATTTCTACGTTTACGTCTTCTCCCTTTGGAAATACGTGTTGAATAAACGTCCCCAATAATTTGCAGTCATGGCTGCCATAAGTCCTCTACAGGCGAACAGACCGAAAAAAAAAAAACCCAAACAGTAGTAAGATCAGTCAATCAGGAACTGTTTTAAAGTCAATTTTGCTATGAGCGCAATCTTCCAACTTTTGTTTGGTTTTGGTAAATCATTCCCGAACATGGATGTTTTCATGAAAGAAGAAAATGCATCTCCAAAAAGTCATAGACATTTTTCTTGATGTTATTTTGGACATTGGATTACGAAACCACTGGAATGGTTTTCCGGTATCGTGTTACTATCAAATGGTATGGACAGAATTAGTAATTAGCCTGTAGGAGCCACCATTGTAGCCTGTTATCCTATTTATACCAACAGACAGAGATTTGATATTGTTTAGAGATTTAACTGAATCCGGGCAATATTGTTTATCTTTCACCGCGTATCATAAATTACAACGTTGAACCCACATCATACGATTGAAAACACTTTGACAGAAGCTTCATTGTTCTCTAGCTCATCAGCTTAGTAGTATAACTAAACTTTTCTTATCAGGATTAAGCGAGTAAACTTTGATGAATCACCAGCACAGTTTTGAACAATAACATTTTTGTTATAAACTGCAATATTTGATTCGACCATGAATATCAAATTTTGTACTTATCCGGATCAATTACTTGTCTGGTTCCTTGTTTGCTTCAAAGAGGGAAAAGTAAAATAAAGTACAGGAAAATTCTCTCGCACAATCTTGCTCTCGTTCGCGCAAGCACCCAATCAACTATAAGCAGATACAAATAATGAACCTAACCTAGCACACAAGAAGTAATATGCAAGGAATCTGTTTTTTCTCCCAAAAGTTGGAACAATGCTTTCACTGCCTGCACTTACAACCAAACTCGGGACCATAAGTGGATTGTGAATCCAATGAGACGCTTGTCGAGCACCACACCTCTGCCATTGTCATGACCCTTTACGACATTTATTTATATTACTTAGCATATTCGTCCTATATCCACCACACTAAGATGGTTGTCGCCAGCTGCTAGAATGTGCACAGTTCTCACATCAAACGAATCCCTTTCGCTTCTTTCTGAAGAGCGAACGAATGATAGTACAAAAACCAAGTGGTCTCGTTCAATTCACGGAACTAATTTACAGTGAATAAAACAAAAAAAAGACCCCCTTACATCTAAAGTTTTCACAGCTCATATTGATTTTCTTGCTTCTGTTTTTTAAGCAGTTTAGTTTTGATTTGAAACATATTTTAGAACGTTCAATTTGATTTATGGAAGACGATGAATGAAGGGGGTAATAGTGATAAATTGGCATGTCTTCACTATTTTCATCTGTTTTTTATTCGATCCAGATTTTTGTGTAACGAACGGACCAGTGAAGTTGAAACGTAAAGCGTAAATCGAACAAAAACGGGAGTAGAGCGAAAATAGAAAAGCGGGACAGTAGACCTCTATGGTTCTACAGCTCATTAATCATTTAAATGATTAATTTTACACATTTAAGTACCGAAGATGAAAAATTACCTATGCAACCTACAAATATAGGATTCTAGCTCAGAGGAGGGGAGCTAATGAACAGAAATGAGAGCTGCGGCTGGGGGGGGGGGGGGGGCTAACAAGGGTTTACGCGAGCGCATTCAGGTACCACTTACACGAATGAACCCTTGGGCGGACGGAAAAGTGGTGATACCGGGATAACAAAGGGCGGAAGGAGCCCACCCGAAGGTTAGTTGAAGGAGGGTTGGGGGGGGGGGGGGGGAAATATGTGAAAAAATAAATCAAACGAATGCTATACATACAACTCATACAGGGTCCCATCTAGTTCCAGTGCCAGCACTAGAGTGTGCTAGCGTTAATTAATTTATTTTTTATATCTTGCGGACCCCTCAGCCATACCTCGCGGACCCCCAGGGGTCCACCATTTGGGGACCACTGATCTACTCTAACAATGGATGATGTTTGTTGGGGAAACCAGCCCTGAGAAATGTTAATTGTCTCAAAATATCCACTGTTAATATTTGTTATTTCTCTGGTTAAAAACTCTCTGAAACATATTACAGTTTGGTTACTTTTCGTTTCTTGAAACAATAGCTCCCAAGGTAATATTCGCCACGAAATAACGAGAATTTAAGTCAAACTAGACGTTTCATATTTTCAAGAGAGTGGCTCTCTCGCACCCTCTTTTTCCCTTCTCTGCGCTAGACAACCGTCAACCGAGTCTCTTGTCATGCTAAAGGCATCCAAACTCTTTCATACGCGTAACATCATCGATTTAAGCCCGGCGTACGTGATTTTATTGACGCACGAGTAGATCCAGTGGTGCGTTATCGAGTGTATATTGGAGCGGGATTAGCTCAAGAGATTCCGCACGAGTGACTCCTCAACACCCCAACTCTCTTTCGCAGCCACTCTCCCCATCGAAGGCGGGGAACAACATTGGTTCTTCTCCTCCTGTCGCTCAAGACATTTTGACAAGGAATCATGCCGACACTCGTTGATTTTACTTCATTTTAGTCGACCTATTGACGTATTTCACTCGTAAAGTAACAGTTTTGTTCAAAAGTAGATTATATTTGTGGTATGATCCTTCATGAAGATGACAAAATGCTTTAAACAAAAAACGAAAATTGTAGGTACAATAGACGGAATTGGGAGTACCTTTTTCTCTTATTTAGTGTGACTTTCTGTTTTGTTGACAGCATCCATGAAGCAACTGATATTGTAGTCATTTCGTTACGGGCTCCTTCCAGAAACGGTCACGTCATCGAGGTACATTCCTCATATTTTCTTTGCCTCAATCGAAGCATCAATTTATTATCTTTGGGAGGCATGGGGCATCTTAGGTAATTCCAGATGGTATTCGGCAAAATTAGTACATTTAATCAAACGTTTCAAAGGCTGTTTCATTCTCTTATATTTGAGGTCTGTCACCCTCCAGTAAGAGGAGTTGATCCTAGACGCTACGTTGGCACTAAAAACAGAGCCCTGAGAGACCTTTTCCGCTATTGTTCCAACCCAAGGAAGACCTAGGCAAATGAATAGCTGTCAAAGTTACAGGTCAGGAAATAATCAATCATAACCAGTTTGGGTTTGTTCAATGTTCAATATTGGGCCTTTGTAACCAAAAATGTTAACCCCCTCTCCATCTACCACACCAATCTCAAAATGTGTTTCCTCGGTCCCATAAACGTTTGATCGAGTCAATGAATGTCCGACCTATTTAAACAAACCTAGGTGTAAAGACAAGAAGAAAAACCTGTGGTTTTTTGTTGTTTAATATTAACAGAAAACTGTTGAGGAAATCGGATGAGCCTACCCGGATAGCTAAGTTCCATCCTAGGCAGGACACGAAGTACGAGTACATAAGAATGTCAATTAGAACAGGTGAAAATGTAGTATTCAAAACTTATAATCGTTGTCACCTGTAACGCAGTTCATAGTATCATAGCTGTTCCCGAATGAAAGTTAGCTTTGTGTGAGAATTCAATTGTCCATGAAATGGCTCGGAAAGGAACCAGTAAACATTGCCAACGGTGCAACTTATTACACAAAGGAGTATTATTTCTATATTGAATAGCTCTTTAATGTTAACACTTTCAGTAATAATTGTATTCTAGATGCCTTTTCAATTCTATTCTGGATGCCTTAGAAAGAGCTCTATTTATATTTCAGCTCGATTGAGAAAGATATTAGCCTGTAGGGTCCTTCGGCTGATCCAATGACGTTATAATTGACTTCTAGATGTCCCAATGACGAAAGGATGATTTCGTCAGAAATATAACTCCTTAAACACCAACGCTTCACTAGCCCATCTAACTAATATATATAAATGCCTGCTATGACGCAATGTTGCAAATCGACAGAGACGTTGAATTCCACGAATGACTCAATTAAATTTAACGAGATAAAATGTAACACCTACCTACTCTTCAATTGTCCGCTAATACAAAAAGAGGGAGCTCTTGAAAAGATGGTGACATGTCATTTGCAATTTAAACAGCTGATTCGATCGTCACAATTTAATAGGCTTTTTTTTAATATTCAGTCCCGTTTGCATTCACAATTGTCAGTTCGTTTTTTTCTGCCTTTTTTCTGTCACAATTCTAGCCCTTGAGGAGAGTGAACGTATGAACATAGAGCGGTCATTTGATTAAGTGAAGAGATGGTTGTCAATAACGAACTTGAAAACATTTATGGTTGATCAAAATTCATGACTGTGTACCAGAAACATTTTCAAGGGCGATTTTTGATACGAATTTCATCAACTTTGGGCATTAGTTTCGGAGAAAAGGACCGGACGGTGCACAGTATGGCCATTTAAAAATCTAGCTGGACTAAAGTTGAAATCAGTAGATTTTGCAGTCGAATTGCACGTTTATGACTCAAACCGTTGTAACTAATGCGAAAAATGCAAAGAATTTAGGAAAATTGATAAATGCCGCTGAATCTTACGTATTAAAACCCATATTTTGGTTATGAAAAAAGAAATGTTCATGCTCGCAGTATTTTCACTCATTGGCAACATTACGCTTGTGTGGAAGTGTTGTCATTCTGCGTTCAGGCAAACTATGACTATTTTGAAACAAAAAAAAAAAAATCAAATATCTTGAAGGCTCGAGCACAAACACGCAATGTAAGCAAATCTTGCAACACGATTTTTGTGACTTAAAAATCGTCTGAGGAATCTTTTGTTCAAAGTCACGATATCGAAAACTCCAATTTTCAACCTTAAGGTAATAAGTCAAAGTGGTTGGTGGTGCGTTTGTTTGATTACTGCTTTTGAAGAAAAAAAATTATTGTCGTTACAATAATTATTTTTTTAACCAGTGACATGAGCTGTATTTGCACTGATTTCAAGAATATTGTGAATTTACATCAAAAACACCTAAGATTGGCATCTTTGACAGGTGATTTTTCAAAATTGGGGACCTTCGCTCTAACGAAATAATGAGCCAAAACGTTACACCAATTTTTTCAATCCCTGGCGGGCAAGATCGGGTGAAAAAACATGATTGGGTACCCAAAAATTCCAGAACCTCTATCGTTCCAGGTATTTGTCAACTAAAGTGATCAATGAGTAGCTACTTACTTCTTTGAATCACTTTTATTGCAAAAATCTCGACTTGAAAACTTCTGTCAATTAAAACTTAATACTGAATGGTACATGACCACATTATCGTGTGAGGACACATACATATCTCAATTAGCGAGTTGTTATTATACCGTCTGGGCCACTGGCACTTCTCGGCTGCTTTCATTCCGGAATCGGAAGGTATCTTCCAACTTTTCAGCAAATTTTTCACTTGGGAGAAGAAAGTTGCATTTAGGGCTTGCCCTCGTATATGGCGTAATAGCCACATTTTGCGAAGGACGGATTTTTTAAATATTGGTTTATTATTCAATAATAAACCATTGTAATCGCTCTTGAAAAGAAAAAAATTCTAACCCCCCCCCAAGAAAATTTCATGGTTTACGCTTCAAAGGGTGTAGAATCCGAATCTGCAAAAAAAAAAAAAAAAATTCTGTCCGTCGGCCGTACGCACGATCTCTCCCAAACGGCTGAAGCAAAAAACCTGAAATTTTCAGAAAAATCCATGTTGGTCCGACGACGCCCCAATTCTTGAGCAAGCTCTCTCACTTAATTTAAAGTGCCCTTTAAGGGTTGTCAAAGTTTTGTAAAATTCCTAAAAACCTCAAAAAAAGTCAAGGTGGCCTAAATTTGGACTCTTTTTGAAGAACTTTCCACGAGGAATCGAATGAGCCCCTCCCCAGGTCTGTAGGTCGAACCATTCCCGATCTATGGCCCGATTTATGGTGCCAACATTTGCGTTATTTTGGTTTATTATTGTTTTTGTTTTGATAGCAGTAACCTAGTGATGTAGTGATGTAGTAATGTGGATACTGGAGTGAACTCCTAAGAGGCTTTGTAGCCGATACACGGGTTGAAGCATTCTGATATGCGTGAAAAGCTGCAAATTCCTTCACTGGGGTTTATTATTCAATTGGCTTGCGTTCATGATTTGAATTTCTACTAAGCTTTGGAGTGTGGATGTTTCACAGGTGATAGAGCGATTATTGAATCTCAGGAGATATGCATAGAGCACGTAAATCTGTTCTCAAATGCAATGCCTAAATCAGAATAATATGTTATTAGCAAAAATACGAAATATGACCAAACACGACGTATAAATTTAAAATTGTAGACTCCTACCGTAGTCAAATTGGTCATAAATTGCTTCTAGAAAACTATTCACATCAGGAAAAAAATATTCGAATATGATCGAATCTGAACTCTTCCAATAACTTGACATCGGATCGGGGTTTCAAAAACCTGTGCTGGCACATCCCGGATCAATGTTTGATTTTTTAGCTAAATTTCTCTAAATTTGGTCCTATAGTTTCGGACAGTGAATGACGGACTTTTCGTTTATTCCATTATTGAAATCTACGTATCTTGAAACATAAACCAACATTTTCTAAGGGAGGGTTCAATTATTTTTATTCATATTTATTTCATCATTTTTTTCGTGGTCGATCACCAAGGTTTATGATTGAAAATAACAAAAGAAAAGACATACTCACCCAGTTTTGTTTATTAGGCCAGTGCTGTCTTTAAAAAAAAAAGTGTTCTATTTCTTAATAATCAATTATTAGAAGTTATTTTCTGGAGATGTTGTCGATCAAAGTCAATTATTGGACATCAAATCAAATAAGACCTCTTCGTTTGGCAGAGTGGTACTCAATGCGGAAGGGACCTGTATCATTCCCTTATCACTTTGTCTTGACATGATATCGTTCACAGTAAATGAACGGCGAGGGGGTGAAAATATCTTTTTAAGTGGACAACGTGAGACAGTATTGTCTTTTAATTGCCAGCCACTCCCACACAATAACGGGGATCTGTTTGCCCGGTTGTACTGGATCAATGGTTGACACTTGACAGAATCCTTCAAGAATCGGCTGAGTTTTCAAAACTTCTTCTACGAATTTTTTTTTCTTTTCGCCAAGTTATGTAAATGCTATTTTTAGTAATGTCTGACTCGTCTCAATCATTGAAATGCGAACTAATCTATTTCTTTAAAATTCATTAGCTCTTCCTACAACAACCTGGTTAACTCTGCATGTGTAAACGAATCAAGTAGCTTTAACAAAAATTATTGATCTCTCGTCGATAAAACTTGATATTTACATACTTGAATAACTTCGAAATGATTTTGATTCCGAATCCACCTATGGGTAGCGGAAGCACAATTTTCGATTTTGAGGGACGAAAGTTCCTTTTTTGGTTTATTATTCAATAATAATCCATTATAATCGCTCTTGAAAAAAAATTGTAACCCCCCCTGAAAATTTCATGGTTTACGTTTCTATCGGTGTAGAATCCAAATCTGAAATACAAATTTTTCCCAAACGCACGATTTCTCCCAAACGGCTGGAGCAAAAAATCTGAAATTTTCAGGAAAAATCCATCTTGGTCCGACGACGCCCCAATTCTTGAGCCAGCTCTCTCACTCAATTTAAATTGCCCTTTAATGGCTGTCAAAGTTTTGTAAAATCCCTAAAAACCTCAAAACAAGTCAAGGCGGCCTAAATGTGTACTTATTTTTAAGAACATACCTCGAGGAATCGAATGAGCCCATCCCCAGGTCCGTAGGTCAAACCATTCCCGATGTATGGCCCGATTTATGGTGCCAACATTTGCATCCACATTCACTACATCACTAGGTTACTGCGCTCAAAACGAAAACAACAGGGTTTTTTTTATCGCAGTAACTTAGTGATGTAGTGAATGTGGATACTAGAGTGAACTCCTGAAAGGGTTTATAGCCGACACACGGGTTGAAGCATTCTGATATGCGTGCTCCGTCTTACGATATTTAACATTTTCAAATAGAATATTTTTCCATTGTAATCGCTCCTTAAAAAGAAGCTGTAAATTCTTTCACTTTATTATTCAATGATTCATGATTTGAATTTCCACTAAACTTTGGAGTGTGCGTGTTCCACCGGTGATAGAGCGATTATTGAATTTCAGGAGGCACACAAATATGATCAACTGATCAATCCAAATAGGTATTTTGGTTGAGAACCGATTTAAGTGCTCTATGCATATCTCCTGAAATTCAATAATCGCTCTATCGCCTGTGAAACACGCACACTCCAAAGCTTGGTAGAAATTCAAATCATGAACGCAAGCCAATTGAATAATAAACCCCAGTGAAAGAATTTGAAGCGTTTTTTCCAACAAAAATCAAATTTTCAAGTAGCATTTCATGTTTCAGACCATTCTGAACAACTTTGTTTTTTTGTCTACGTTTCCGCAAATCCTCAGAACATACTTGATTTCTACAGTTTGCATCCGAGTTTGATGGAGTTTTCAAAAAATTTGCGGTTAGACCAGCTGGTCCCCTATTGATTTCATTTCTCATAATGCACAACTTGAAAGCATCGCTTTGCCATATCCCAACAGTCGGATCAATCTGTCCATCATGTGGCCGCAAATCCTTGTAACCAGCCTAATTTCCACAGTTTCCATCCGATTTTGACAGAATTTTCGGAAAATGTTCTTGTTATTCTATGGATGGTTGTGTGAATTTCATTTCTCAATGTTAGTTTTGATTAAATTTATGTGAATGTGCGGGTTTGGCTGTGGATCGTCCAGTACGAAATATATCTCTAAATCAACTTTTCAATCTGCTCGTAAGCAAATCTAAAATCCATCATGCGTAACTTCCTCAGGTTTTTTGACCCGATCTAGCTCAAATTTGGTGTACAGTGGGGGAAACGTGTTTTATTCATCTCCTAAAAATTTTTAACTACGGTTATACAATCCACTATATAATTAGCGTGGCTGACCTGAAATTTGTCGATATTAGTAGTACTTTTGTCCCGTGAATCAGAAACAATCTTATATTCCACTTCTTTTCAAGATTCTTCACCAATTTTTTAAGGATCATTCATCTTATCGATATAATGAAGCTATAAGAATTTCGTCTTGCATTTTACGTTTTAACCATTTCTGAATAAAATTTCGTTTCATGTTTTTCCGCAAGTCCATAAATCATTGTACGAGTAACATGCCTAATTCCTACAGTTTTAATCGGATTTTGATGAAATTTTCAATGAAAGTTAGTTTTTAATGGTTACAATGTGGATGGTTCCTTAGGACTTTCATCGCTCACAAATCGATGCACTAACGTATAATCCACCAAGCATCACTCTAAATCTCCTCTTCTGTTTAGTACATTGCACCATTGTATAGAGGTATTGAAATGCCTTATCCTTACTTTCAGCTGAAATTTGGATGGTAGGGTCTGTGAGACATTTGGGATCTGAGCTTCTGATCGGCTGAGTGCGCCCAAAGGCCTGTCCTAATCAACTATAAAGTCGAAATTAAAATGGTAGTATTATGATTTGAGGTAAATCGTGGGCTTTCGAGTGTACCTTGAGTTGTCCAGTGAGCCACGATCTGGAGTCCAGGGCTTCTTGGGCTATCAGTTTTGATATCAGCTTCTGTTTCGTACAAAGGGAGTTGAAAATGAAAAAGTCATCCAATTTTCTTTGGACATCTAGAAATCAATCACAAGGTACATACGGAGTTCAGTGATCAGTTGAAAGCCCTTGTGGCTAATTTCGTTCCTTATCGATGAACGCACTGCAATATAGATGAGGCTTTTTCTAAAGCAAATAGAGTGGGCAAGACGAGATTTGGGGGCTCAAGGAGGGGATTTTAGATAAGTACCACTGACTACGTCTTATAAACTCCTGTGTAATAATTTGCTCTTTGGAAGCTGGCTTACAGAAACCTTAGCTCACGAAACTTGACCAACTATTGGTTCATGATCATTTGACTACTCATATCCTGGCACCTGTTTTAATCGACCCAATAAGATACACTTAAAAAGCTGAAAAATATTGAAATCAATTATTTAATAGATTGGTTAAATCAATAATTAACTGTAGATACTTCTTCCACCCCAACACGATCGTTGATAGAAACACATTGCATAGGATGTTGTGGGTTGATTTAATTTCTCGATGTATGCCGTGTTGAAGATTTCAGAACTAAGCTTTTATTGTAAATCTCTCTCTTAACTGGGCAGAAGATACTTGGGACCGGCAAGAATAGATAAGAGGAGGATTTGGAATGGATATGGTAATTCGGTTCTAGATCCTGGTCATTATTGTTCTGATAATTCGGTCTCCCCCACTAAGCTAAAGGTCCCTGAACTTAATCCCTTTATATTAGGAAGTCTTTACGCTTACACCTCAACGAGGACAACGGGGGTGGCTTCGTGTAGCCTCAAGTTGAACGGCGTCATTTCCATTGATAATAGGATTCGTCCACGGATTCCCTTCTTAATTACACGAAGGTCCATGAGACCATTTGTGGCCGTTTGTTTGTGGAGTTTGAGATTATTATGTAGAAGGAACTACATCTCACATTGGAAATGGATGCATCATAACTTTCTTCAAACCAATGGAAATTTGTATCGAAGGTAGAAGTAGAACCTTAGAGCCTAAAACCCTGTAACAGTTAATCTCCCTCTCTAAAAAAAATCAGAATGGTGTACTTGGATTTGGGACACCAATAAGTTCCAAATGTAGAGTCCAGCCGATTAGTAAATTCATCAGTTTTTTAGTTATTTCATATCATTAGCCGGATACTCCATGCTGCAGGTGCCTTTTACATAACATTTATGGACCAAAATCAAGTGCTGAACTACCTAAGAGATGTGGTAGCAAACAAGCTACACATCCAACATCAAGCGCTGGTTGCACTACAGGAGAAAATGACAGGAAAGTTCCGTGATGCATCGTTTAGAGGAGTAGATGAGAGCACAGTCCTTCAAGGATTACACCAAAGTTTATCGATGTTGCACGTAATCCTCCAAAGTGAGGAAACAAGCCTGAAAAATTAGCTAAACGAAATAATTTACCGACTAGGAGCGATTGGTGCTTTATCAGGTGAATTGAGAGACTAAGCTCGGAAGACTAGATGTCAAAAACTATCTAGTGAAAGAGATGAATGCTAAGAAAAATTAGGCAGAGGCAGATTGGAAACATCGGCTCACCGTTCATCTGCATCCATCAGATACAATTGAAACAATGGAAGGTGCCGACACTGAAGAGGGTTCTTTCATGAAAGCATTACGAAAAACGATAAAGAAGCAAGCAACTATAACTTTGGGGGACAGGTTGTCGAGCGAGCTAAGGCATCAGTCCTTTGGTTGTTTACTTTAAGTGAGAGTAGTGTTTAAATAGGTTCGAATCCGGCAGGCACCAATGATTAGGGCCAAAATCCTATCAAGTGTTGTATACCTGTCCTGTCGTTAGACAGTTCACCTCTGATCTCGATTTCACGCGAATCCATGTCGCTCCCAACCCAGGGGAGTGAGGCAATGGGAAGCCACGAGCAAAATCGTCAGACCTAGATCCAATCCTCTCTAAAGGACGGCTGGCGACGTCCGCAACACCCCCGGGTAGTCGGACGAAAATCCAAGGTGAAATTCCTTGTTTACTTTACTTGTTTTACTTATAGGGGAAGGATAGAGGAAGGGTAACTTGCGTGGTAAAGGTGTCCAGTAAAATTCGAAATCTATTACTTGGGGCACGAAGCCTGAATATCGGATTCTCAAGATGTGAAGTTAGTGAATACATTGAAGTGAATCGGGTAGTTGAGTAAAGTTGATTTATTCAGCTCATATCAATGTCCATTAGAATGTATCACTTTTTTATCCGTACAGTGAAAACTCACGACAGGCCCGCAATACGTGTGAATAAACCAATCGAAGGCGTTCATGCCTAATGGAACAAGTCCCGTGGTCTAGTGACGTTATAACTTTACATTTGGCCTTTCAGATTAACAATCTTTCAAGTAAACTATGAGTTCAAGTAACACATTTCAATGATCTATGAGTTCAAATAACTTATATATAGGAGAATGCTGATGGGAACTTGACAGACCTTCATTATATTTTTTTACTATTCATGGTGATGTCTCTTTGGAATACTTATCTATTCGTGGCAGATCGCTCAAGAATCTATTTCCCCCCTTTTCAATAAGACCATTTATTGATATATCGAATCAAGCTTCACTTTTCTACAACTTCCGTAATTCAGACTGTTAGTTGGCCAACATACTTCTTACATTAAGAGATTGATAATATTAGCAGGTATGCTCCCAAGAAATAGAAAATCTCTTTATCCTCATAAATGTCTTGATATGGATGAATATGAAATGGCCAAGATAGTTGAAGCGATAAATATACAGTTCAATTTTTGTGCACCATTTATAACAATAACGAAATCGGATAAAATATCGCATTTTGTACTGACCTACTTTCTATACGTATTTCAACTCGAAACATGCGTACAATAAATCTTTTATTCATTTGAATGAAAATGTGTGCTAATTTCTATTTCTTGCTCAATATGTCTGGTAAACTGCAATGTAGATAGGAACCTCCAAAATCAACACGTTGAATAAACAGCTTCGTTAGAGTTTGAAATAGTACTTATTAAATAGTCGGTTTACAAGTGCGGCTGAATAATCTGTAAATAAATATGTAAACGCCTATCTGTGACGTTCTTATTTAAGCTTTATATCACCATTGACTTGACACTCAATAAATTATCCACCGCTTGATATTGCCTTTGCTCTTCTTCCATTTTGGTCGCCCGTAGGTAAACATAGTCAAACGATTCCCCTTTTTATCATCCATTATCTCACAATACCTACGTTTCAAAGAGAGAAATTTGATTGACATATTTATCTTGACTGTTGCAAAACATTTTACCTTACAAAAACCGTAACGGTGTACACGACTTCTCGGAAACACTGACTACGTCTGAAGTCCACCCCTCAAGAAATATCGGAACAGAAGTTGCACCCATGTAGCAATAGAATATGAAACAAATCGTACATTATCGGTTATGATTCATGTTTAATGCCTATCAGAATTTAGTATTTTGTGAGCAAACTTATTTTAAACTGCGAAGGGCATCCCTGAGTGAGTTTATCCTATTATTGAAAATTCAAAAATGCTTCGAAAAGCTTTCCACTTCCCGTTTGACGTCTATCTGTATAGCAAACCGTCTACCCCCTGGATGCTTTAGACGAGAAAAGGGGTGAAAATTACTTGGTGTAAGATCTAGGGAAAAAGGGAGGATGACCGAAAATTTCCCGACCCAACGATCCCAGTTGTAATCTTGATCCCGGCTGAGTGGGGGCGGGCGATGTCGTGGAAGAGGAAAACTTAGCTCGACAACCCCTGGCATTTGTTCTGGATCGCTCGTCAATCTTCTTTCAAAACCTCATAATAACCAGCGGTAATGGTTGTTCCTCTAGGGGGGTAATCAATCAAAAGTAGAACCATTTAGGTTGCAAACGGTTAGCAAAAAACCTCCAACAAGAAATGAGTTGTTCACAATTTACTTAATCCGTATAAATTTTTGCATGTGACGATCTTGAAATGGATATAACTGTCCACTTTATCGGGAAAGTAAAATTGGCCAAACAGTGGAAATATATATTTGATTGAGATGCAGCTGTGATTTACTCAATATTCATAATCTGACGCAATATTCACCAAAGAGCTAGTGAGTGCACATTTCTCCCCACTACGTTGAGAAAACTGGTAAGGGGGTTGAGTAAGGACTTCACATGCCGCGCTAGTTTTCATATTTTTCAGGTAGTCAGGCCTGGTAAAAGCGTATTCCTTTCTAAAATTTTGAGAATTCGATATTGATCGATACACGAAGTTCCTATTATCTTGCGGTTACTTTCAATCTGATTGCAGTCAGATTCAAAGAGAATCATCGAGCAGTTTGTAAAATGTGTGTAGAACGGGGAAGGGCTGCAGGTGTGGCACTCGAGTTGAGAAATTACGTATTGGTAATAATTATTCTTAAAGAATTATTCTTGTGTGACAAGGACGTCCTTAACCATTTAAAAGACACAGAGCCCGGTATATGATCACACTTTAAAAAGATCAAATCAATCGATCCATTTATTAAAACAAGGTACAACGGTTGATCGTTGACCGAAATTCTTAATTTAAGGAAAAAAGAAGCTAGAAAACCGGAAGTATTTATACTTAGATGTATTGTTCTTATAATCTGTACCTAGAAGCCTAAAAAAATCAATCAAGTTCGGATGAAAATGGTGATAACGATCCATCACTTTGCCCTTTCACCCTTTCTCAATGAAAATTGATAGTTCTGAAATATGTTTAAATACACAACCAAAATCTTAGTTGAATTCTTCCTGTTTAAGCAAGTAACATGTTGGAGATTCCTTGCACAACTGGACTGAAATTGGGATAAAATGAAATAAGAATCAGGAAAATCGGTTGAGAATTAGGTATGGCCCGAGTAGCATCGACAAAAAGAGAGTTTTTGCATTATTCTCTCTCTTCCGTCGAGAAATTTTGAAATTTCCGAGGTTCGTAGCACGACAAGAGTAAAATTGAGATTAAATAGGAAGGTATCGAGGAATTTAGTTAAGAATTGCAGCCTCGACAAAATGTGTCGTAAGCATAAATACTCTCACATACATACAGGCCTTTCATTTTGGTTTATTATTCAAAAATAAACCATTGTAATCGCTCTTGAAAAAAAAATTCCTAACCCCCCTTGAGAATTTCATGGTTTATGTTTCAAAGGGTGTAGAATCCAAATCTGTGATAAAAATTTTTCCGATTTCTCCCAAATGGCTGGAGCAAAAAATCTGAAATTTTCAGGAAAAATCCATGTTGGTCCGACAACGCCAAAATTCTTGAGCCAGCTCTCTCACTTAATTTAAAGTGCCCTTTAAGGGTTGTCAAAGTTTTGTAAAATCCCTAAAAACAAAAAAGTCAAGGCGGCCTAAATTTGGACTTTTTTGAAGAACTTTCCATGGGGATTTGAATGAGCCCCTCCCCAGGTCCGAAGCTCAAACCATTCCCGATGTATGGCCCGATTAACGGTGCCGACATTACATCCATATTCAGTACATCACTAGCTATGGAGCGTGCATGTTTCACAGGTGACAGAGCGATTATTGAATTTCAGGAGATATGCATAGAGCACGTAAATCGGTTCCCAACCAAAATACCTATTTGGATTGATCAGCTGATCATATTTGTGTGCCTCCTGAAATTCAATAATCACTCTATCACCTGTGAAACACGCAGACTCCAAAGCTTAGTAGAAATTCAAATCATAAATCGTTGAATAGTAAACCCCAGTGAAAGAATTTGCAGCTTTTTTTCAACGATTTGGTATTAGAATGGTTTTTTGTTTTAATCTCTTTTGTTTGGGTTATCCCAAATCCCTCTGAACAAGTAGTATGATGCGCCCCTCAATCGACGAAGGCTTGCTACAGAGGGGCGTGCTAAAAAAGAGATTTTAAGATTTAAGACAGAAATTTTGTTAGGCCAGAAGAACAAGAATCAAACCTTATTCTTTCTCATGGAAGGCCCTCATTCAGTGAGACATGGAACTCGTATTGTAAGTATCAGACGATTCCTAAAATTACGGATTCGAAATAGGGATCGAATAGTGGGTGGTAGTGTTCGATTCCCTCCTATATTGAGCTACGAGGATCGTCATCAAATGATATTATTGCGGTCTTATCAGCCCTGTTCCCACGAACTTCCAATAGACCGCAGGGCTAGTGTGATGGAACGTGTGAAGGGTGGAGTGGGTCTCCGAAAGACAAACAGACAAACAGAGATAAGAAAAGCTCAACTAAAGGCGATGGTGGGGATTCATCCAGAGAAGGACAATTTGTTGCTATATGAAAAAAAAAGGAGTGGTGGCAGGCGGGCGGCGTACAAAAAAATCAATTCTGATTAATCCCCGAAGCAAAGTGTTAAAGGCGTGAGGACGAGGGAACAATGTCTCCTCTTTATGATCCATAATATCTTCATTTAATCCGACGCGAAGTGTGGAAGGGAGAATCTGCCACGTCCCTTCTGCCCACATTCAAGATCCTTCCCTCTTCGATCGACACCAGGTCCGGTTTTATGGGGTCTAATCAATTGTCTGCTGTTTATCTCATAGAACGCCTTCTTCTGCGCCCCTCTAATCCGAATCTGTTTCCGTCCCAGTTCTTCCGGAACTTTATCTACCCTTAGTTAACTTTCAATTGTTGTGCCGCAACCCCCTTTGAAGTGATTTAGACCTTGGAATATTTTTCAGACGGAGATATCATCGGTCGGGATTGAAAGAAAACATACACTTGTCGACTTTCATTTCAGGGGAAAATGCGGTGCAGATTATTACACAAGGGTTTATTACTCCTATATCAGTTAGCCCTTCTACGCAATCCAATGGTCCATTTGACGTTATTAAAAGAAGTGTATGGAGTAAAAAATGGCACATCATCTAAATTGGCACCTATCAACTGAGAGAAATTGACGAAATAAAATGAAACATTGAGCAATCCTTCAATAATTCGCAAGAACTAATTTAATCATATTATATCGTGAATAATTTTATCATGAATTATACAGGGTAATTCCCTCGTAGTGTACTCAAATTTTTTGGGTAAAACTAGACCGAAAATGGTGCAAAACGCCGCCAATCGCACTGTTCTATCTCAACTCGTTCCGGAGATATGATTTTTCAAAGATTTTTTCGAGGAAACCACGTCTTTTTTTAATAATGGAGGACATTTGGAAAATCGACTAAAATAACGGATTCCTTAAGGACTTGATTGACACATTTTCTTTATTTTCTGTCAACAATACTTTTCTTTTCTCTTCCGCTGAAGAGTATGTTTTGTATAAAATACAGATTTTAATAATGGGAATATCATAATGTACCATAATTTATCTACTAACTAGGTACCTGATTTTCATACCAAAATAATACACCGTGTTTTTCGGATTTAAAATGTGAATTTCTCTACGAAATCGGACCAAAATCATAAATGTGACTATATCATTCGAAAGCTGGTTAAATGCGCTACTTTTTATGGAATTTGCAGTTTTGTGGGTGGTCTTTTAGTAAATTGATGAGCGATAATGAAAAATAAGAAAATGTAACTTTCCTACATAAGTTAAAGTTTGAGTTGTTCATTCGATGCAAAGTTAGAGACTTTTATGGTAAACTGTACTACCATCTTATTGAAAATTTAATGCTGAATTCGAAAATGTACTAAAAAATTGAAAAACATTGGAGCAAAGTGCTCATAACACAGCTTTCATGGAAAAAAACGTGGTTTCCTCAAAAAATCTTTAAAAAATCATATCTCCGGAACGGGTTGAGATAGAACAGTGCGGTTGGCGGCGTTTCGCACCATTTTTGGTCTAGTTTTACCCAAAGAATTTTCGTTCACTACGTGGGAATCACCCCTGTATAATGTCATATTATATATTCGCATGAACAGTTCATTATATCAGTTACTGATACAATCATAATATTATCATTTTCTACGTAAAATGGTCTGTGTAGACTTAGGCACCTACCTAAAGAAAGACAGAAATCGCAATAAAATGAAATCATACCTAAACTTCACTTCTCCGTTTTTAGCTTGTCGATCAAGTAATATTCACGTTGAACCTTTTTCCTACGGCCCGCGGAAATCAACTATGTTCATTGAACATAAGGAAAAAGTGCAGCCTTGCTTGAGCAGCAACCAAAGCCAATTGTGCGATTGGTGGATGGAAAAACACCAGTGAGGCTCACCCCCTTGCCGCTTCGAGGGGATGCACTCGTCCTGTCAAGGACCCAGCTTCAAGGCGGTATGGGGTTCTTTTAACTGGCCTTCCTTTGAACTGCTGTGGCTGCGCGGAGGTTATGACAATGAACCATGCTTTGAATTGCAACAACGGGGCCCTGGTCAATCATGGTCACTACATGAGGGACGAGTGTGCTAGACTTGAGAAGGTCATGGCCAGGGGTTTCCACAGCATCGATTCTCCGCGAAGCCACAGAAGAACCAAGCCTGGCAGCCGATATCGAAGTTCGTGGGATCTGGGATACTAAGACTGGGATTTCAATATAGGTACGCCTAGTAAATATTGAAACCCTTTCTTACTAGTCCCTAAACTGTAATTCTATTTTGAGAAGTAAGACCAACAGCAAGTACCAAAAACATAACCGAGCGGCTGAAGACCTGCTATCATGTACCTCTCTTGGTGGTAACCGATGGTCTCCAATACAGAAATAATGACTTCTGAGTAATAATTTACAGCATTTAAAAAAAAATTATTTCTCTCTTCTCCAGTATTTATTTAATTGTCGAATAGTACAATAACCCAATGTAAAATTGTTATTTAGCCATTACGGCATCAATAGTTATGCAAAATAGTAGTTGATTGTGTCGAGAGTCATCCGTCGAAAACATCCTATTGTAGTAGGCCATCTAGAGATTAATTGCGAGGTATGGTGACACAGTGATCAGCTCATTGTGGGTATTTTCGCTCCTAAAATCGAACGTGATCAAATATAAATGAGCTCTTTTTATAGTACCTAAATCGGAAGCGCCTAAATTGACGTATTTTGAAACGTAAACCAATCATTTTTGAGGGGTTAAAGTTTTTTCTATGGGTCAAGTTAAAAGTTCGTTATTGAAAGTAATAAACCAAAAGATTTGTTTGATTGTTTGACTGGAATCATTTATAAGAGAATGACCGAAACTTATTGATCAGGGAGACTCAGGAGGCAACAAAGCGCTGACGACGGTCGCCACGCTTGGGGACTCGGATTGTCAGATAGGCGGTCCATTGTGCCGGGGAAGCTTCGCAGAAAGGAGGGTCAGAATCAGCTCCTGCGGCATTATACAATTACACGGAACAGTCGCTCTTTAGTCCTTCCCACTTGTTACTCCAACAATTGGCCTCCCTTCACCTTACCAGTGTCCAAGCGGGCTTCTGTCCGTCTCGATAAAGTGAAATCGATTGGTCAATTTCACTCTTGACTCGCGCATAAAAGGAGTAATGCCCCATAACTATCACAAAGGTAGTGTGCCCAGTACGGCCTGACTAATTGTGAGACAGTAATTGAGTCATTGACGAATAATATTTAAGATATTTACATATTTCTGGATCAACGTACCAAAAACAGATGAATTTGAAGGTGTTGGTCATACAAACACAAGAGGGTTCCTAAGGAAACGTCCCTGGGATGAAATTTATCAAATAATAAATAAGTATGAAATCCATGCCAATGTGCTTATGAAACATATTGGTAGGTAATGCATGCATTACAGCTACGCTAAGTCAAATTTTTGTATGATCACACTTTTAAACACATAAACATTTTTATTAACTGGACCGAATTTTGAATCGAACAAAAAAAAATTGGTAGTTTGAGGTGTAGGGGCAGGCTACGAATGGCTTGTCTATTACCCACTCCATTCCCTCTCCTAGATAGTAGAAAATTTCAAATATACGACGTTCATTGCACAAACGAAATTAGCGTCGAACAAAAAAACGCTGCAAATTCTTTCACTGGGGTTTATTATTCAATGATTCATGATTTTAATTTCTACTAAGCTTTGGAGTGTTCGTGTTTCACGGGTGATAGGGCGATTATTGAATTTCATGAGGCACACAAATATGATCAACTGATCAATCCAAATAGGTATTTTGGTTGAGAACCGATTTAAGTGCTCTATGCATATCTCCTGAAATTCAATAATCGCTCTATCACCTGTGAAACACGCACACTCCAAAGCTAAGTAGAAATTCAAATCATGAATCATTGAATAATAAACCCCAGTGAAAGATTTGCAGCGTTTTTCAAGAGCGATTACAATGGAAAAATATTATTTTTGAAAATTTAAAATTTCGTAAGACGGAGCATGCATATCAGAATGCTTTAACCTGTGTATCGGCTATAAACCCTTTTAGGAGTTCATTCCAGTATCCACGCTGTTTTTTTTTTCTGTGTTTTGATTGCAGTAACCTAGTGATGTAGTGAATGTGGATGCAAACGTTGGCACCATAAATCGAGCCATACATTGGGAATGGTTTGAGCTACGGACCTAGGGAGGGGCTCATTCGATTCCTCATGGAAAGTTCTTTAAAAAAAGTACAAATTTAGTCCGTCCTGACTTTTTTAGAGGTTTTTAGGGATTTTACAAAACTTTGACAACCCTTAAAGGGCACTTTAAATTAAGTGAGAGAGCTGGCTAAAGAATTGGGGCGTGGTCGGACCAACATGGATTTTTCCTAGAGAATTTCTATTTATTTTATTTTATTTTCTCAGTCAAATTGATGTTATGTCATTTACATTTATCTGATTCATTTTCATTACTATCATTTTTACTTTATTTTACATTTTACATTTTATTGAAAATCTGTTTTAGACTTTGTATTTAAAAGTGTACACATTATTTGGCATAAACCCTATATGTTGAATGAAAGCTACGTGAAAGAAAAACACAACTGTGTGGAACCGGGCGGAAACGGCTGAAATAATGTCATCGAGGACGCCAACAAATGACCCGAATAACTTTTGAAAAGTCCTCTCAAGTTAAAAGGGCCGTCAAATTGAGATAGTATCAACGGGGATCATAAAAGCTCGAAAGGAGAGAGCAAATTGTGGCGCGCGGAGGGCAAGCTTTTTGATATGTCAGGTTGGCCTAAAAGTGACGATAATGTTTTAGTTACTTCACCCCGAGAGATCACGCTGTCCTCTTTATGACACTTCGCTCTTCTCTTTTGTTTTCTTATCTGGGAAGCTCTTTTGACTGCCCTCGCCAACTCCTCGGCGACGTATTCTCGAGAGTTGATGCTATCCAGGAAAAGTCAGTGTGTTCGCTTGACAGACGGATATAGGATATTCCTTTCAAAGGCCCTTTTATCTCCTTTTTTGGTCTCATTTATTCCCTGGTCAGGTTAGAGATCCAAGAACGAATCACAAGTACGTGTTGTACGCATATCAACATTTGAGGATAGTGTCAGGTTCGTTAATCTTAAATGCTATCGACGTCGCTACAACGGATATTGGTCATCCAATCCAAGTATTCTTAAGTAAACCTAAATGAGAACTCACAGTAGTAAAACTTCTATTTCATTCATTAAAATATCGAATAATTAGAAAACAATGATTATCATGAGATTAAGAATCACAATACTTATAAAATATATAACATTTTATGTTATTTTCTGTTGATAACACCAGTTCTAGTTATCCTTGTGCCAACCGGTTAGTTATTGGTTAACACACAGTTCAGGGTTGTAACAAAATACGTGTTGCAGCTTCAACACTTTAAATATGGCAAATATTCCATAGTTGATGGTGTGGTAGCTATTGCAGATCATAATGGGCTGTTTCCTTCAAACATTTTTCAGTATTTCGGTTAATTTTCGTAGTGAGAGATTACCCTGTAAAAATGTGACTGTGAGTGGAAATGGGATCCAACTGGTTCATGAGCTTGAAGGTTCCAATTTAGTTAGGTACAGCGTCCCACATCAGTCCTTACTAGCCATTTTTTGGATGAAACTAGGAAAATTTCGAGATAAAATTAGCCGCAAGCTTTCTTAAGGCCTCAATCATTCTAACACATGGGTTAATTATTTTTTTAATAACTGATAGCTTGGGGGGGGGGGGGGGCTCATTTGTAGGTTCAGAAATTGAGATTGGTTGGTACGGCCGAATTTACACTGATTTGAAACCAATCCTAACAGATTTTTCGTCCGAAATTGCTAGTAAATGACCTCCCGCTTGGCAAAGTAAGTAAAAAACTCCATGAAAATAAGTGTTTGGCTCGCTTTTTCCCTTAACACCAATGCGAGTGATGCGATCGGGTTAGTTTGAAGTTAGAACTGACTTTTACGTCAATTCTAAGGGCTATATTGTCAGTGTACCGGACGGCGTACGACGGGCGGAAATAGCAGATTTTGTATCAACGCAACCTTGAAACGTTGGGCCACAAAAATTGAAGGGGATGTACACAATTTTTTCTTTCCAATTACAAATGTTTATTATTGAGAATAATGAACGTAAATACAAATTCCATAGCAAAGTTTAATTAATCATGCGGGTTGAAACGCAAACAACACTTCATCGTGCATCGAATCATAAAATACACATATTAAATACGTACATTGCTTCTCTAATTGAGCGAATTGATTTTACGGTACCATTCTCATCTCAAGCACGAGTATTATGCATCCCACCATTATAAAATTCGGAAATCACTAATTCGGTATTTTCAACAAACTAGAAAGGGATTCCAATAACTGATTTTTTAGTAATTTTCGCTAACGTGTCAAAAAATCTAGCTGAGAAACTGGAAGTAGCAAAGCATTGTTTTACATACCTACTGTTACAGACAAAGATGAATATGAAACGATTCGTAAACCTGTTCTCATATGTATTAATACATATGTAGGTATGTACGAGTATTTATTAATAAGATATTCATATATTACATAACCCAGGGGCGAGAATCAAAAAATTGAATAGTACAAATGAGTTCTTTGTAACTTCAGTTTCTTATTAAAATGAATAAACTACTCTTATAATGGGTTTCATTTTCTGTTTCTGCAGGGCTTTACATATGAAAGAGCATCCAGACTACAAATATCGTCCAAGACGCAAACCCAAGCCCCTCGTGCAAAAGAAGGAAGTGAAATTCGGCAGTTTCGGGATGGAGCCAACTAGCCGATCGCTACTCCCGCCCCCGCCACCTCTGCTGGAGCCGGGTTCGGAATTGAAATTGCCTTTACTCCCACCATTCCACTACCCGCTGTACAGGCTGGAAGACCTGAGTGGCTCGAAGATGGCAGATCTTGCTCTCCACGCTCTGTATGGTAAAACGCTGTACTCTCAAGCAGCTGCGATGGCGGCAGCGGCATCGTGGAATAGCCCATGTGGATGTGCTCCGCAGTTGGAAACACCCCAGGTACGATATGTAGGCACGATGTGTATGATAAACAGTCCCTTCAAAAATGGGCTATAGAATCGGTACCTGTCCAGTATCAGCAACTTAGGTGTACCACCCAGTATATCTATCAAGTTTGTCAAACGGACTCATATGTCTGCTGACATCAAGATTGCACAACTTGAAACGTTTTACAATTTTAAAGTATTCTGTTTTCATTTCAACATCCTCTAACCTGAACATTTTATTGATAGGAAACCTCAAAGTCCCTGGAAAGGTATTCTCCGCCTCAGCAGCACGTTATATGAAGGCCGCTCCCAGTCCTTCCCGACGGGGCGGGACTGGGACCCAGAATGTGGCCATGGTGGGGAGCACCGCCTCCGGCCCCTGCTCAACTGAATTCTCCAACTGGCTCGGACACTTCACCAACCGTAGACTAGAGTTCAACCATCAACATGGACATTTGTGATTAGTGTGTGCTAACCCTATTCTAATTGAAGACTATGCCGAATGCAGAGTTCAACATAATGGACTTGTTGACGTAGATCATTCTTGACGACTTGACATTTTCTAGGAGCTCACATTTACTTCAGAAACCACAATTACCTGCACAGTGGATGCATATATTCAAAATATAATCTGAACTTCTTTATTGCGCCATTCCGTTTAAACAGGCGACATTGTCATAGAAATACGTGTACAAATGAATTTTAACAGTTATTTTGTTTTAAGGTGAGGCCTGTTTGCAATTCATTAGGTTGAACAAGCGATTGCTTCAAGTTTTTCGTCTGGTTTGCTGAGATATGCATTTAGTTGCAACTTGAGTTCAAATCGATGGGATGCAATTTTCAGTTCAAATCGAAATCAAAACTCGACCCCAGGACATAACAAATTTTGAACACAAAATTACGGATTGTCGTTAGAAAATGGATGGCCACACGGTAACAGGTCACCCGCCCCACGATTCTCTCCTCCTCAGGTAGGGCTTTTAGGGTTAACCCTAATATACAATTACCTACCCCGATAAGCCGTTAAGGAAGCGGTCTAACCCACTAACTACTCGATAAATCCCGACTCCCGAACTTGACCAGCTAATTCTTAACGTGGAGGTAAAGGAAGTTTATTAAAAGTGGACTCTTAATTTATGATAATCTTTTTCAAAACTTTTAGTCGTTCCGTACCCACTATCTTGCATCCTTTTTAAAACTCGAAATGTTAAAGTAAAAATATTTAAGAAACGATGCAAATTATTTCACTAAGATTTATAATATCCCCCGCTCCCACAGCAACTTCCTTGACTCCTAAGTCTTCAAAAAAAGAAAATGAAAAAATGAAGATTTATAAAGTTGATATTTACACCAGTTTTCATCATTTCCACCAAAAAAAAGAGAGATTTTCTCGACGTCTAAAATTACTTGGAAATGGCACCCCACTGGCTTCCGCTAGCAAAACCCTCGAAAAACCTTTCGGCTATTAAAAAATCTTATCATAGAAAATTATAAACCAAAATGAGTTGGAGTTTCCTTTAAGGGTGATTCTCACTTAACTGGACAATCGAGGTTTTGATTCTGACTAAAAACTTTTGTTCTCCTAAATTTATGATTTTTTTATTATACAATCTAGATGTTACTCTAATGGTTTAGTGATGTACAAGCACGCATGATTTTCGTTTGTTTCCTCAAAATTCAGGTTCTAAAATTTTATAGGTTACGAGAATGGTATGTATCCATGACAATGAGCTTTGTCAACCAAATAACGATAGAATTTCGTAAACGATGTGTAGGTAAGGTTGAATGAGACAGATATCTGATTTCAGTTTTTCCTGACTTTGTGCTAGAACAAGTATCACATTTTAATATTAGTATTTATTTAGTATCAAATACCAAACTTGAAAAAAAAAAAAAAAAATGTTTCAAACAGCCATGACGGCTTTTGTGTAGCCACAACAATGAAGTTTAAAATCGCCACGACAATGAGAAATCAACATTAACCTTCTGCAATTAGGAGTCTAATGAACACTTATAGAAATTAAAATGTACATTAAATTGAGTTTTTACATCTCTATCACAAAATAAATGCTAAACGAATTAATAAGATTGATTAAGAATGATTTTCAACCCATAACAATGAGAAGTATGAAACGTACACCTGTTTTACAAACGGCTACCTTCATTTTTGAGCCCCAACTGTAAAGAAATGGCGGAAGCATGGTGTTTCCTCAAAGGGCAGGGTCACCAACGCTGAAAAAACTTTGAATAGCCAAAAAAATGCCCTCATTTGAGAGAGCCACGATGATTTCCCTTAAACCCATGACAATGAGACAGAAGGTTTGGGACAAATTTTGAGCACTTGATTCGTATAGTCTATCTAAAAGTTAGTCTCACTTGTAAGCGCACTAAACATCCAGTAACTAATTAAAAAAAAAATACTAGTTAAATATTTCCGGTAGAACGTACTTTGAGCGGATAAAATTTCGGATTAAGTTCAAATTCTGACTCACGGACAGACCATGACAATGAGATTAGAGGTACATTTCGATCAATTACCGGAATGTACAATGAAGAGTAGCCGAACTTTATGACAGCCATGAGTAGGCCTAGATACCACATAAAATCTACAAAAATTGTTTTTGGAAAAAGTTGAACAGAAAATTATTTATCAATGAAGGACAGCGATTGTCCCGTAAAATAGAATCACCCTTAAGCAACAATATGCCAACCCTGCTTCTTACTACGTTGAAGTCTCCACGGCATTTTAACTAGAGCCTGCCCCTTTTCAAACTTGAAATTCACACACTTACGCTTACACTGAATACTACAGGAATTAGTTCAGACACTAAATTTATCATTTGCCTTCAGCAGCCAACCCTTGTTTCCTGACAAATGTCATTTCCTATCCAATTTCCGCACGGTACAGGACGAACATCGACACTGCTAGGTAGGCACTCACTCCGAAAGTCCTAGACGACCTACATTCTTAACCACGTTGTCAAAAGTCAAAATGTTAATCATATTAGCATCGAGATTCAGTATCTTAATCTTTTCATGATTATCTTCAAGTCCAATAAAGAACCCATAACAACTTTTAGCGGTATAGGTCAAAAGATCAGATCTTGAAGCGAATCAGGGCTTCTTCGCGATTCGTTTGTCCCAGATCCCCCAAAATAGCTCTTCTTCAAATGATATATTCACAGTAGGTTGACTGGAAATGAAATCCTCCTCCTAACTCAACCGGAAAAAACACCACGTAATTTACAAGTAACTTACCAATGGAAGAACTTACTAGCTTAGAACAGAGAGCTTTGAAGAATCCAGCAAAACTTGATCGATCGCTCAATAAATATTTTTCCAATCGATTTCTCTAGACTTATTCAATGTCCCTGTTGACTTAAAGCTGACTTAAACCCATGAACCGAATTAATGGGGAGGGCACTTATGTTAATGACATTGTACTTGAATTAGATCGCGATAAAAATATCCGAAAGTTCCCAACATATCTATGATGCATTTATAAAAGAAAAGTACACTTATGCATGATGTTTTCCCCATTTATTGGGAAACCTCACAACCTCAGTGGGGTTTTCCGAGAATCGAAACACTATTCATCCAGAATAAATTATATTAGTTTTTATCTATTTTTAATAGGTTTTAATTTTATAAAATTGCAATGACTTTGTGTTTCAAAGGCCTCATCTTAAAAGGTAGCTCACCAAAGAAAATTATCTTAATTTTAAGGGTCCGAGTGTATTTAGTGTTACCATTTTGGAGGTTGTTATTTCAACGATGTACCAACAGTATGTATAGTAATTCACTTCTAACACAGAGTTCAACTTATTTCATTTGATCTCTGGAGCCCAAACTTTCTTCTTAGAATGATTGAAATACGTCGAATGAAATATTGATGTAAATTTGTAAGAAAAATGTGAAGTTGGTAAGCGTTCATCATAGTATATATTTGGTAGGTAGATACCAACTGATCTCATTGTTGTATAAAATATGGTTAGTTAGAAATGTAAGAATATTTTTATAATTCATTTTAGTAAAACTGAATCAAACATATCTTTTGATTCCCAAGTTGGCTAATGAATCCACTCGAACATTGAAACCCATGGAGTGGAGTTCATATTCATATTCATTTAGGTAGTTCATCAAAGATGTAATGCCGAAATTTGAAAAAAAAAACAAAATTATTTTATTTTGTCGTTTATGTGGTTACCTACTTCCTACATCACTATTCGGGTCAAAAAATTGTGGGTTTAGAACCCAATAATGAATGTATTTGAAAGGGAAATGAATACTTAATGATACGTTGTAAAATGAAAAGTTATCCTATCCTCCGATTTCTCAAGATTTTGTATAAAATTGTATTAGTTAAAAGGATGTAAATAAATGTATAAATTATGTATAAAGACAAACTCCTGCACCTAGCGAAATTCCAAACAGTATCAACGTGGGTAATTCAAGTGTCAAAAATACTTGAGCCTATTCCAGTGGGTTTTCCCCAACTCCAATTATTCGCTAGAACAGATAGATTAACATAGAGTAATGATGAACATTGAATGCATAAAGATGGACACTAAATATTTATATGTGTAATTTAGATAGTTAAAGATGTTGATACAACAGAAATCTGTAAATGAAAAGGTGTATCTATTACTGTATTATGACCGTTATCGTTAGAAAAGCAATACAAAACATGTAAAATACTAACTGGATTTGTTTTTGTTGTCCCGTCCTACGTCATAAAGTTCTCAACTTTTGCAATTCTAATGCTTTCTTGTTTCATCAACTCAGCAAACAGAAAATAGGTAAGTTGACGGGAAATCCAAAGCATGACAACTCATCCAGTATTGCTTCCTAGGGCAACAGGAGATCGAGACTCCATAGTGGTCAGAATACAAACTCGCACATTCCTTTTGAAAGAATTAATTTGGTTTATAAGTCTGTGCTTGCAAAATGATTTTTGAAGCGAACTTCCAAGTAAAACGTTTATCAATGGATGACGTATTATTCGAAATGCAGCACATTTACATAAACGTTCGTATTCTACTCGCAGTATCCCATCTATGTGAATCAGTAATTTGATTATCAAAAGTGGTCTGCGGCACATTATCAAAATTCAACGATTAAATACCCTGCAATTGTATTAAAGATGCCTTAGAAAGCTCCATTTAAACTTCACCCCCGTAGATCGATTCGAAAACAACTTAGCCACAAGGGCCCTTCAGCCGATCAGTGTATATCTATCTAGATACACCAAGGATTATAGGGTAAATATGAAGATATTTAGTAGTGGTTCCTTACTACGTAATACAAGCTGGTGTCGAGCTGTCTATACATAAAAACATGGACGTAGAAACCCACCGATGGAAGACCCCTTGTCCGAAAATATATAACGGAAGGTGTGAGAAACTGGATTTCGGAAGGAGCAAAACGAAATTACGTTGTAATTATACCTATGTGCTAGTTCGATATCGTTTTTTGGTTTATTATTGTTTGTTTGTAACCTAGTGATGTCCGGCCGATAGCGTCGAGTTGGATACAATTTAGTTGGCGATTGTTACTAAGTGGAAGAACGTTCAGATTAACATTCGTGTAGATATGATTTCTTCCGCCAAAATCGCTAGCCCTCAGGGATAGTGAACGAATGAACTTAGAGCGGTTCGGGTGGGTTCATTCGACTCATTGAAGGGGACGTATATCAATATCGAAAAAAAGTGATCTGCCACTGCCCTGTGCTGGCAAGACAGCGTTTTCTAACCTGGGGGCAGGCTTCCGTTGATCCTCAGGTTATTAAAACGGGAGAGGTATAGGATCTCCTCTCATTCGACAAAACGTGGTGGGGAAGGGTGGACCTTCCAGCTTTATCTGGGGTTGACGACAATAGGTTGCCACAACAGACTGGGATGGTAATGCCCACCCAGTAATTACCAGGCAGTTAGTGCTTTGGTCCCAGGCAGCTATTGACGATGTGTACAAGTGCCGTCCACTGGGCATTCAATGCTCGGTTCGGCAGGGTGTTCAGGTCGGGTAGACAAATGTGCCCGGGAAGGAGTTGGAGGTTACGACCTCCTCTCCAGCCACAATAGGTCTACCAGGGCCTCAGTGGTAAAAAAAAAAAAAAAAAAAATCTAGCTTAAAAACATGCATTAGTGTTATGTTAGTGTTTGAAGGTTTTGTTTTTTATTCAACAAGATTCATTCTTGAGCAGTGCCGTATATAGTTGGGTAATAACGACGTATAGTACTAAAAGTGATTCACATGTACACAAATAATATGGGGACAGAACAAATCAGTAGCTTTTATAAATGAGCGTAATATGGAGATGAACTTCGAACATGAACGTGAGGGGCACAGAGAAAATCAATATGAACAGCAGACGAATAAATGAATTGCATTACAATATAGACGTATAAGGTTCACACAATGTAAGTTAAAGCCATCAGCGCTGTCCGTAAGGTGTTTCTTTTGAGGCGGCAAGCCAATCGATGTGTGGGGGGGGGGGGGGAGCACAGGAGTGGAAATGACCAGAGGATAGATAGATAGATATAACATGCTTTATTATAAAATGAATGAAAAATTGCAGAAATGCGTATAACAACTGCATGCAATCATCGTGGTCCGATGAGTTCGCCTTTCATAGGTATATCATTTTACAGATTACGCAAGATTTCAGATAGAATCTACCAAACATCCGCTAACACAGTCATCATTATTCTTAATCAAATATAATAACCTTCTCAAAACATAACAATTGACAACAAATTAACGAAATGTCACAGGCATAGAACAATTATAATTTTTCCCAATACTCTAAAACTAAATTTATCCTACATTAACCAAACTAACTTAGAGCTAGGTATCACAGACTCTTTTTCATTAGGTGCTTGAAATATTACAATTTAATAACAATCTCAACTACAGGGCTAATATCACAGTTATCTTGTCCTTCTCATTTAAATTAACTTCTTAATTTATAATTAACTGTGTTGTGCTATATATTAAAGCCATACTCGATTATTGTTTAGTACCTCAGGCTCCATGCTATCTTACAATATTTTGTCAAATTCACATTTCCAGTGTTTAGTAACTCTAAATATTCATTCCAGTTCAATTCCAACTCCCCCAAACACTTTCTTCTAACCATACAGAACTTTAAACTTACAAACGAATTGAAAACAATACTCAATTTCTTCGGAGTTACACATGTCACAAATCTGGTCGTTGGAATCGTAGGGCCTATAATTTAAAGACAGAAGATCTCCTCTAACTTCAAATAGCCACTTACAAAACTGAAAATCTTTGAACTGGTTTAAAGGAACCACATCATTTTCGAGTCTAAGGGCTAAATATTGAGAATGATTCTGGGAACACAGTGCTTTCTCTTCATATTGCGCATTGAGTGCGCTGTCTATAATTTTCAAAGTTTCATCTTTACGCGCTTTCCAATCACATAGATTATTGAATTCCAGCGGAGGTACAGTGTACCTATATCTCAAGCACTGCCATTCTTTTACCCAATAAACCTCAAGCTCCACGCACTTGTTGGCATCTTCATCACTTCATTCATTAGTTGGCATCTTCATTAATTTTAGCAAGTAGTTTTTTTTCTGTGATTTTTATTGCAACTTATTGCGTTTAAGTCTCCTCCCAATATGAACTCATTTCCTAACATTTTAAAGAGTCTACAGTAGTCGTTCTTCTTCAAGTTGTGCCTCTCGGGACAGTAGATTGCCGCTATCCTGAAATTTTTGATCTTGAGTTGCACATTTACAGTCGTAACTAGCAAGTAGTTAAGAGCATTCTAAGAGTGTACAGATAGAGAGGTTTCAATTTAGTTTCAAGGTACAAAACAAAATGACCAAAGGATTAGGTGGGCAGGTCCTTTTAAGTCCTTTTGATAATAGGTGGCGATAAAGGTGTCGTGGACAGTAGGAACTTCCAAACCCTTATGTAATTCTTCATTTCGAACATACTGAGGTGCGCTGCATATCAGTCTGAGTACAGGGTTCTTTAGGACCTGTATACGTTCGTGACGTGGAGCACAGAGGCCCCCACCATAGAGCCAGATGGGTCGTATGAGCACCTTATAGATTAGAAGTTTAATGTGGATAGATAACTTTGGGTGGCTTAGAAGTGACTTGAATTGACGAATACAACTTATAATAGTTCTAGTCTTCCCGGTTAAAGATGTGATATGAGCGTTCCACGTAAGGCGTTGGTCGTGTGTGAGGCCGAGGTAACTTTGGAGTCTATGGATAGTTGAGTGCCGTATAGGTTGATGGTGGGAGGTTTGTAGTAGTAAAGTAAAGTAAAGTAAACAAGGAATTTCACCTTGGATTTTCGTCCGACTACCCGGTCGCCAGCCGTCCTCCAGAGAGGATCGGAACTAGGTCTGACGATTTCGCTCGTGGCTTCCCATTTCCTCACGCCCCTGGATTGGGAGCGTTTTGGATTCACGTGATATCGAGATCAGAGGTGAACTGCCTAACGACAGGACAGGTATACAACACTTGATAGGATTTCGGCCCTAATCATTGGCGGCAGCCGGATTCGAACCGAAGCAATCACTACTCCCTCTGAAAGTAAACAGCTAGAGGACTGACGCACCAGCTCGCTCGCACAACCTGTCCCCAGGGAGGTTTGTATTTCTGCAAATGTGGTTGGAACGATGACAGAGGCATTGACTTGTACTTCCCACTTGAGTGCCCATGCAGCGATTCCATTAGATAAGTGCTGAAGCGTTTGTTTCTCACCATAACCGCTCTGACGTCGGCAAATCGTGCCAAAACAACCGTCCCATGTAGACGGGTGATGTGGGCCAGGAAGGTCTTGCCTACAAAATATGAAAAGTAGTGACCCTAGTACGCTTCCTTGAGCGACGCCAGCCAGTATTAGACAACTTCGTTATCGAACATAATAAACCAACATTTGTGGTATGTGATGATTCCATGAATTTCACACCAACTTTCGATCAATATTATCAGGCTGAACGTTAAATTGAGGGATCACACGCCCTATTTACTTGGCAATTTAGCTAATTGTGAACTTCCACTAGCAATCTCAACACGAAACGATGCTTTAGCTGAACTATGAACAATCGGTTAATTAACAATTGGTGAGTTAATAAAACGTAAGGTACCTACCTAGTACGAGATTCTATAAAACACGAAAGTCTCATCCTTTCACAGCATTTGTTCCAAATTTCGCTAAATTGACATTTGAACAGCAGTAGAAAGTTGTTCTTTGAAAAAGATAGAAACACAATCTTAACAACAGAAAAAACAAATTTGTGGAATACAAAACAGACAAGCAGCATAAGTGAGTGTAATATCTGCAAGCAGAGTATTTGGGGGCTGCCAATACAAGAAGAAGAATGACAAAAAATAATTTCCCATAATACTGGGGAGAATGAAGAACAGCATAATGTGGAGATAGTGAAACAAAAGCATTGACTGCTCTGTTGGTTTCTCTTTTCGCAGGGGATTTCCGAGTGTGACAAAAGGAAAGAGGATAGTGAGAAGTGTTTGTCCGGCTAAAGGTTTATACGGGGATATCGTGGGAGGATTCGAATGGAAAGGGGACGAGTTTTTGCGGGCCCTCTCTGGTTTTCTACCCTTATGTCCATCGCCTTTCCTAATCCACCCTCCTCCGACACACATAGGAAAGGAAACACAAATGCGATTACAAACCTCTCGCAACAATGCGACGTAATCCACTTCCCCATTGCCGGCGAGCAATGCCGAGGTCTTGGTTGTTTTGCGGGACAATTGATTGACAATGCTGTCTATGATAAAGAAAAATTAAAAATCAAACTGCGAGTTAGTGTTTTGAATGAAAACAATATCTGTTGTTGAAAATTGACTTACAACCAAAACCGCAGCAATAATGAGGACAAATATATACAGTAATTATTCCAACTCTTGATTGGGGAGATTATAAATAATTGACTCTTCAATATTGACACACTTGACTCAAATGCTATAAGTCGATACATACGGTATTAACCGACGTGCAAACATGGCCGCATTGTATGATTTTAATCCCATTTTTTTTAAAAAGCTCTTGAAAAAAAAATTCTAACCCCCCCCCCCCCCCCCTGAAAATTTCATGGGTTTCGTTTGAAAGGGTGTAGAATCCAAATCTGCAATACGCACGATTTTATCCTAAACGGCTGGAGCAAAAAATCTGAAATTTTCAGGAAAAATCCATGTTGGTCCGACCACGCCCCAATTCTTTAGCCAGCTCTCTCACTTAATTTAAAGTGCCCTTTAAGGGTTCTCAAAGTTTTGTAAAATCCCTAAAAACCTCGAAAAAAGTCAAGGCGGCCTAAATTTGGACTTTTTTTCCAAGAACTTTCCATGAGGAATCGAATGAGCCCCTCCCCAGGTCCGTAGCTCAAACCATTCCCGATGTATGGCCCGATTTATGGTGACAACATTTGCATCCACATTCACTACATCACTAGATTGCTGCGATTAAAACAAAAACAACATTTTCCATCGCAGTAACTTAGTGGTGTAGCGAATTTGGATACTGGAGTCATCTCCTAAAAGGTTTTATAGCCGATACACGGGTTGAAGCATTCCGATATGCATACTCTGTCTTACGAAATTAAAAATTTTCAAATAGAATATCTTTCTTGAAAAAAACGCTGCAAATTCTTTCACTGGGGTTTGTTATTCAATGATTCATGATTTGAATTTCTAATAAGCTTTGGAGTGTGCGGGTTTCACAGGTGATAGAGCGATTATTGAATTTCAGGAGACACACAAATATGATCACCTGATCAATCCAAATAGGTATTTTCGTTGAGAACAGATTTACGTGCTCTATGCATATCTCCTGAAATTCAATAATCGCTATATCACCTGTGAAACGCGTACACTCCAAAGCTTAGTAGAAATTCAATTCATGAACGCAAGCCAATTGAATAATAAACCCCAGTGAAAGAATTTGCAGCGTTTTTATACTACTGCGTAGTTGAAATAAAAGTGGGCTGACATAAAGCAAAATATATTACCAGCCCCCCCCCCCCCCCCAAAAAAAAACAGCTAAAAGTAGAACGTAAACAAAAAACCAGAATTACTTCCACTTGCAAATCACAAGTTCGTTGTAATTATAGTTGTTTTGCTTTTTATACTGTACTGGCTTTAAACATGGAGGATGAAAATTATCAAACTCTTACTAGAAAATTAAACAGCATTAAAATAATAGATACACGATTTTGAATATGGCTATTTTGAGAGTAAGCACTCCAAAATAGAGAACAAACGTGGCGAAATGTTGGCGGGTATCGATTGTCTGCGACGTCACGAGGAACTCACCATTCTCTATAATAAAGGATGATCATGATTAAATGTTGCAAACATATTTGTGAAAAGAAACTATTACAATGAAAGTCTTTCGAAAATTCCAAAATCTGTCAACTCATACTTATTTATATAAAATCAACACATTATTAGAGGGTTGGATTCAAAGAGCTCACTTTGCGTGGATTTTATAAGGAAAAGTGCCCTTCTCTCGTGGTATCAGCGTTCCTCAAGATCTCGGTAGAATATCAGCCTACACGAGGTAAGTGGGTATATATGCAGTGAGTCTAGCTTTTCGAATTACTTACCCTTAACTTCAGATGTCCAAAAACTGTAATATTTCGGGGATGGCCGTGGTTTTTTATCTAAAAATGTGCCGACTGGAAAGTATTGAGCTACAGTAAAACCCCGCTAATCCGGCATCGGTCTTTACAGTTTTGTTTTTTTGTACTGAATAAAGCTTGCAGACGCGTATGGCAGAAGATGAAATTGTACGCGATTTGCCTCGAGATGAAGTTTCTGAATGGATTCACATTAATAAAGAAGAACTTGCTGTGGAAGAAATAACGGATGAACTTATTGTAGAAAGTGTAGTAGGGGTTCAACAAGAACATCAACCACCAGACATAGAATCGGATGAAGAAGAAGGGGGCTGAAGGGGAAAACATGATTCAAAAAAACAAAAGGACATTACGTCTTATTTTTTACCAATGTAGTGCATCCAAGGCAGGTTCTGGTCTGATCAAGAACATTGCTGCAGATTAGCTCTTTCATTGGCTGCCACACCCCAGAAACCCGCTCCAAGGTAAGGTAAAGGGGCTATTTTTCCCTAGAGTATTCAGTACTTTCCAGGATTCCTAATCAGTGACCTGAGCTGAGAAAATACCACAAGGTTTTCCGATAAAATAAGTATATTCTTTCCTCCTATTCTTTGCCTTAGATTCTACTCACCAAGATTTTGGGATTACACTTTTATGAAAACGGTTTGCGTCCTGACTCGAGCTGTGAATTACTGGTTGAAGACGGTGTGGCGATAGAACAATCAACCCTCTCTGGTTGATTCAGATTTCGCCGATGGGGGAAGAGGTGATTGGGCAGCGGGCCTGACTATTGTGACAAGCGCCAGAATGAGAGGGTTGGAAGGGAGTCGGAATGAAGGGCGAATATTACTTAATTTGGTCTTCCACAATGGCACCATTGAAGTGGAGCTGATCCCATTATAGTATCCACTTCATTACAATGAGCTCTGAACTCCACCACCGCCCTTGCCCTGTAATGACAGAGACAAAAGGTCCTCTCTCACACCCCCTCTTACCCCCTTTCTAGGCGGATTTGTCATCTTGACAATTGACCCGTCGGATTGTACACAATCCCTTCTCTATAGACCCTTTATCTGACCAAACCTCCGTGTCCTGATTCCTATTCAGCTTTTGCAATCGTATCAATTGACACTTGCGAATTTCCAATATTCTCATATTTGATTTCAGGACGGCACTGTCGGTGCCGCGATAGCTTGAATACCTGACAATTTAAAGGGCGTTTTATCGCCACAAGTGCGAATGCTACTACGCGACATCTATGTCATTACTAAATTCAATAAAGTTGTTGGGGCTCTTCATATTTTTCATCATATGTATTGATGTCTACGTTTCGCCCATACAACGTAGGCTTCTTAATAACAACTAAAGAAACATTAATCTAAAATTATCCCAGTAAAACTAACTATTTTGTAATGTGATATAACTAATAAACAATACAACCAACGAGAAAGACTTCAAGAAAACTAACATCAAACAAAAAAAGTTTTAACCTGGAACAGTTGAATGAGGTAGTTGGGGTGTAACCAAGGTACTTCAATGAAACATTTGAGCTGCATTAATGCTGCGTTAATGTAAAGTATGCAAGACTGATGACTGGGGTAGCACATAAAAACAATTTAGATGACCATGTCGAATACGATGCAAACAAGTTAGAAGTCATAAGAACATACAATACTAGGAAGACTGTTATTAATAAAAATTAAGAAAAAACTAGCTGAAGAAGCCTACGTTGAATGGGCGAAACGTACACATCAATAAAATATGATTAAAAACTGAAGAGCTCCAACAACTTTATTCGCATAGAAAAATGGTCACACCATACCACACCAACTCTACTAAATTCAGTATAAAGGGTGTCCCACGAGTTATGCACAACCCGACTCCTACGTGTATCACAACTCATTTTCGACCAAAAGTGCCTCCTAGCAATTTTTTTAAAAAAACCTCGTTTCCGAGTTATTCGCGATTAAAGTTTTTTTCCTGTTTCCGATCTCATGTCATTAAAACTGTTTTAATACCCTCAATTTTGGAGATAGCTCAACTTTGATTACACCGTCGGAAAGAGCGTTAAACTTCCTATCTATTTGATGTCGGAAAACATTTTTTTAATTGCATTAAGGATGTGCGATTGCCGCGCCAAATGGCAGTTTTGTCAAAATCTTGAAATCGCCTGTTCTTCATTTCGCCTGGCAACCCCATCAATGCTTGACGCAGAACTGTGCAAGCCTGGTAAAACGTGCGAAGAAATGTCAGCTTTTGGTGTAGTCGTTTTGATTTTTAAGAATATTTTTAGTTGAGGGAATTGAGTTTAACTGCAGAAAAACGTGTGTTTTCTGTTAAAATTTAGGTTTTTTCAAAAGCCTATACGAAATAAGGTTGAAGGCGTGACATACGTAACTTTTCTCGCTGAATCTAATGGTTACAACACCTCTCATGTCACTTCAACAAAGGGGCGTTTAAATATCTAGTCCGATAAGTTACATTTACTGTAGGGGATATTCGCTCATACTAGAGAAATATACTGATTCTTCTTTACTATCAACAACTTATACCAGTTTGGATGTATGGAGCGCAGTTGTGCGTTCTAATCAATACACAGAGTATTCAACGCTCCCAGAATTCTGTACCACTTTACATCACTGATGCTCAGTGGTGAACAATTCGCAACCGTCTCCTAGGCTACTTTCCCACCACAGTTCATTGAAAATAGCATCCTTGCTTTTTCGGAAGAATTCAAGGCAACTTTGTTTGCTACCTGGAGGATACAAAACTGAAAAAACTAATACACTCACACAGTGACGAATTTCTGCGTAAACTGTTTAATAAATACAAATTACTGAAATTTCAATTAAGGAAACTAAAGAGTAAAAACGCTGCAAATTATTTCACGCTGCAATTTCAGGAGACATGCATAGAGCACTTAAATCAGTTCTCAACCAAAATACCTATTTGGATTGATCAGTTGATCATATTTGTGTGACTCCTGAAATTCAATAATCGCTCTATCACCTTGAAACACGCACACTGCAAAGGAGAAATTCAAATCATGAATGCAAGCCAAATGAATGAAATTGAATAATAAATCTCCGTGAAAGAATTTGCAGCGTTTTTCAAAGCGAATACAATGGAAAAATATTCTATTTGAAAATTTTTAATTTTAAGACGGAACATGCAAGAATGCTTCAACTATACAAAGGAGTTGATCACAAAAAAACGTTACTGCAAAAATACTTAGTGATGTAAATGTGGATACAATGTTGGCAGCTTAAGATCATACTATTCATCGGGAATGGTTTGAGCTACAGACCTGGGGAGAGGCTCATTCGAATGGGAAGTTCTTCAAAAAAAGTCCAAATTTAGGCCGCCTTGACTTTTTTTGAGGTTTTTAGGGATTTTACAAAACTTGGACAACCCTTAAAGGGCACTTTAAATTAAGTGAGAGAGCTGGCTAAAGAATTGGTTCGTTGTCGGACCAACAGGGATTTTTCCTGAAAATTTCAGATTTTTTGCTCCAGCCGTTTGGGAGAAATCGTGGAACAGCATACGGCGGACGGACGGAAAATTTTTATGCAGATTTGGATTCTACACCCTTTGGAACGTAAACCATGACATTTTCAGGAGGGGTTAGACATTTTTTTTTTCAAGAGCGATTACAATGGTTTATTATTGAATAATAAACCAAAAAATAGTAAATACAGTCAAATTCATTTTGGAACTGCAGCAAAATAGTAAAAGTAAAATCGTACAAAATAAGAAGATAAATTTCAAGTATAAATACCCCCCTTGCTAACACTTTCCTAATGAAAATTGCATGTTTTGAAATATGTTTGAAGACTAAACCAAAATCTTGACTGATCATAAAAAGAATGACGTGACTCGGTCGAGAATTCTCGCTTGAGCAGCGGCTGAAAGGATTGGCAATTACCCCCTCCATTCCCCATCCATCCAAAATTTCCTAGGTTCGCTGCAAAACTAGACTAAAATTTGTATCGAACCAAAAACGCTGCAAACTGTTCTCAACCAAAATACCTATTAGGAATGATCAGTTGATCATATTTGTGTGCCTCCTGAAATTCAATAATCGCTCTATCACCTGTGAAACATCCACACTCCAAAGCTTAGTAGAAATTCCAATCATGAACGCAAGCCAATTGAATAATAAACCCCAGCGAAAGAATTTGCTGCGTTTCATGCATATCAGAATGCTTCAACCCGTGTATCGGCTACAAAGCCTTTTAGGAGTTCACTCCAGTATCCACATTACTACATCACTAGGTTACTGATATCAAAACAAAAACAATAATAAACAAAATAACGCAAATGTTGGCACCATAAATCTGGTCATACGAATGGTTTGACCTACGGACCTGGGAAGGGGCTCATTCGATTCCTCGTGGAGTGTCCTTCAAAAAGAGTCCAAATTTAGGCCGCCTTGACTTATTTTGAGGTTTTTAGGGAGTGTACAAAACTTTGACAACCCTTAAAGGGCACTTTAAATTAATGAGAGAGCTGGCTCAAGAATTGAGGCGTCGTCAGACCAACATGGATTTTTCCTGAAAATTTCAGCTTTTTTGCTTCAGCCGTTTGGGAGAAATAGTACGTCGTACGGCGGACGGACGGAAAATTTTTTATTGCAGATTCGGATTCTACACCCTTTGAAAAGTATACCACAAAATTTCCAGGGGGGTAGAATTTTTTTTTCAATAGCGATTACAATGGTTTATTATTGAATAATAAACCAAAACGAATCATGGAAATCAGTCAAGAATTGGAGGATGGCCAGTGCTGACCAAAGTGGTCACACACACGCAGACTATCGTTATTTTACGGTCTTAGAATGGTCTGAAACGGATCTGTACTCAGTTATTTTTTCTCGTGTTTGGGTTGTAGCCCCTGGATCGATTCTGATAGGCCCCGCTCTATTGATGAAGCCTTGTTTCGGAGAGACGTCCTAAAAATACAAAAAGTTAGCGTATTGGATAGATTATTTAGATAAATTTCATGTGTTAATATTTGTTCCAAATCGACCAAGAATGGTCGATCGATCAATGAATATAAATTAAATGATTTCATTTTAATTCAATTACTATCGATAAACACAAGCGTTATGTGCGCTTTTTGCCACCTTACGTTGTACTCGTAGAAGGGGTGGACAACAACGCCTCCTCCCACTCCCGAATATTCAAAGCCCGATAAGAAAAACACTCAGTGTCTCCAATATATTCAGCCCAACGTAGCACTTGGCTTTATATCAAAAACCCAAATCACTATTTCGTCCCTTTTGCGGATCGGAGATGCCAATTCCGGACGATGTTTCTATATGTTCCAACACACTCCCACACCTACCCTATATATAAGCGATAAATTCTTTCGGAGGCGCAGTTAGCCCCTTAGCGGGATACGAAAGGAAGAATGGTGGTATGCGATAAGACACCAAGGTTTTCCCAGAATACATATAAATCTGAACGCGGGTAGACGTATAGGAAATGCGGAAGATGGCTATCTTCCAAGGTTTGAAGTATATATGAGCTTCCTGAGAGCGGCTAGTGGAGGGGGATTGTAAGCTCTCTTGGATCTTTTCTGCAGGACCGTCTTTATCTACCCTCTTTCTACTGACCACCCAGGTTTTCCGGTCAGAAGAAGCTTTCCCTCCTCTTAGTTTTTACGTTACAAAGTCCCGTAGGGTCAGAGGAAAGTTATGCAGCCGGACTGGAAAAATGTTTGCGAAGTTCCTTCAGTTCTCGGGAGTTGGACCAACCAGGGAAAATACCTACATAGGTATGGACACGAATAGAATAGTGTATGAATTTGCTTTGGGCCGTCAGTAATCGGCTGTCATGACTTATAATTAACAATTCGTTATGGTTAACAAAACAGCTGATAAGGGTTTTAATGATGAATATTAATAAGTACTTTAGAAGCCGACAATTCAACAATTAAAATAACGGAATTTTCAGCTGCAAACGCGTCCAAATTCAATCAAATGAAAAACGGGTAGTACTATGTGAGTCAGCGTTGAAAAGATGAACATTTATGTGTCACACTTTGTGTTTTGCTAAAAGTTTGTTCATGTTTGCTTGATTTCGGTGATGTGAAAATTTTGCGTGACCATGCAATGACGCCCAAACGGGAGCCCCTCCCTCGGAAAAATCGAACGAGAGGTCAAATTTTTACGAAATTCTTTGAAAAATTGGGATCTGGAATTTAAAATAAAAAGGTGAGTTACCTTTTGCAAAACAAAGTTGATGTTGGTTGATGATTAAGAAGAAACTTGTTTTTTTTAATCTAATTTATTGATGCTGCTACCTACGCCGATACTCCAACCATAGAATTTCCAGAGGGCAGAAATATGCCGGGGTATTAAGGCATCTTGTCAAATACAGGTCGTCATGAAGAGCGTCCGTAAAAGATACAGCAAGGGGAGGGGGTCATTTTGAGACTTTATTGAAAAACCATCTCTAACCGCCTTGTCATTTATTTATAAACTGAAACCATTTAATAAATAGGATTCTTAATCATGGAGGTATAGAAGTGCAACCATTCGATTCAGATGATTTTCATCTTGAAACCAAAGTTTTTTAGGAAACAAACGAAATTTTCTTCACCAAATTTCATTGTAAAATTGTTTTATCTTATACCATTGAAAAAATGAGATTCTCAGCAAGTAGGTATTGTCTTAGAAGTGCAAGCGAAAAAACACATTACCAACAGGAAAACAACGAAAGGTAAAAGGGTGATTTGATGAAATCTTCAAAGTTTGGTAATTTTTTTACCAATCAGGATTGAATACGAAAAATCGGATTTTGTAAGTGAGAGATAGAAAATTGAACGTTCTTTCCAATGGTGTTCTCAAATTTGCTGTAGAACCGATACCCTGAGTATGTCGTATAATTAACCTAGACACCTGTATAAACAAAGCTTTTTGAGATAGTTAAAGCTAGATAATGTTGTGTAAGCATCTATAGCACAATTACATTACATGATGTGGGCCGTGTTTAGACTATGTAGCACAGACTACCTCCAACAAACATAGGTGAATGATTTATGTAGAAGGGTTGTTTAAAACAGAAATACTCGTAATATACATTTTTGTAATAATTTTTAGCTATTTCGAAGAACAATTTTATTGCTCAGACAACCTGACAACTGGCCCTTATATATAATTCCGTAAACTACAACACTTTGCTAGTCCCTCTGTGTAATACCAAAGAAAAAAGTCAATTTCAAAGGTTCGTCATTGAAAATAATGAATCAAAATTACGTACCTTTTTATCGATTTTCGATCGAAAAGTAAACCAAAAACGCTGCAAATTCTTTCACTGGGGTTTATTATTCAATTGGCTTGCGTTCATGATTTGAATTTCTACTAAGCTTTGGAGTGTGCGCGTTTCACAGGATAGAGCGATTATTGAATTTCAGGAGGCACACAAATATGATCAACTGATCAATCCAAATAGGTATTTTGGTTGAGAACACATTTACGTGCTCCATGCATATCTCCTGAAATTCAATAATCGCTCTATCACCTGCGAAACGCGCACACTCCAAAGTTTAGTAGAAATTCAAATCATGAACGCAAGCCAATTGAATAATAAACCCCAGTGATTATTGAATAATAAACCAAAAATCGTATATTCCAAGTCCCCGAGGAGGGGAGCAGGTTGCCCTGGGAGACGCTCCTCTTCCGTGGGGTCCCCTTCACTGGCGCGGTCGAGAGGGGGGGGGGGGTGAATTCCACCCAGCGGTTGCCCTCGGAGACGGTCCTCATTGGTGGGGTCCCCTTCACAGGCGCGGTCGAGAGGGGGGTGGCGGAGAATTCCACCCGCCCAACGTTACCACCCCCTGATATACCTACCTGCTCTGATATTTTCGTCTGTATATAGATTGATGATGATGATGATGATTGATGATTGATCGAAACTGACGCTGGCACATAGGTACGCCGCCTGCAGCGCCGCGCCTCTTGATAGATAACTCTCCTGCAGCGCGGCGCAGCTGGCGCCTGTTTCGGTAGGTACATGAAGAAATCGCAACCCGCAGACGCCGGCCGCAGACGCATCATGGATACCATACCTCGACGCCGTGTCTTAAGTGAACAACGAACGCGATCGACGGGGGCGAGCGGGCGCCCATCGCGATCTATCAGTGCGATCAAACAATACAACTCTACAGATGTGTGCCGCATCACGCTTTGTTGCGGCAAAACGATCGTGCCGCGTGTTCGGTTTTTCTTCAGTCCAAGAATTTTCCTTAGCCGTTCAGCCTTCACATGTGATACAACCATCAACCTTCACGCGTTCGCGCCAACCTGAGTCACACCGGCGCTCGCGCAGCTGTCTGTCGACCGCCCTTGATTTTTCAATGATTATCTTGCTGGTTTCTCTACTTTCCATTGCAGTAAATACAAAAGAACCAGAATACAATTTTAAAATCACATTTTTCATAAAAAATTCTTTATTGTTTAAAATAACAGCCGTTAATAGTCGTTAATGGCTAAAAATGAACTCTTGCTTCCGAAAACACGCAATTGGCTTCAAAAGGCCTCTTGGAAAATGATTACTTTTGTTCAACTCTTTTCTTTGTTGAAAAACTAGATTATTTATTTCAATTGAACCAGATAAGAAGGTATAGAATTGCTTACACATAGGTATTTAAACTTATGTATGAATGTTACACGAACAGGTAACTCACAAAAGCGCGATGTATCAAAAAGGCCACTTGGACTATAATTCTTTCAAACTTTTTGTTGTAAAAATGTAATTTTTTCAATCTAACTAGATGGAAACTAGAAAAAACATTTGCTAGTAGTTCCAAAATTACGAAATACTGAAAAATCACAAATGACAAGACACAAAAAATAAAATAGTAGAAATTCAAATCATGAACGCAAGCCAATTGAATAATAAACCCCAGTGAAAGAATTTGCAGCGTTTTTTTATTGAACCTCAATACCCCCCCCCCCCCCCCCCACAATAAAAACATCTATAATTTATCAAGTCCTTTAGCACTCGTATTGCGTTAAAACTTCCCCAAATCCAAATTTAAACGATGTAGCCAAAGGTAGACAGATGTAGAGGAGGCACACAAATATCATCAACTGATCAATCCAAATAGGTGTTTGGATGAGAACCGATTTACGTGGTCTATGCATATCTCCTGAAATTCAATAATCGCTCTATCACCTGTAAAACACACACACTCCGAAGCTTAGTAAGATTCAAATCATGAACGCAAGCCAATTGAATAATAAACCCCAGTGAAAGAATACTTATTTACCCCAGTAATAATATTGAATAATAAACCCCAGTAATAATATTGAATAATATTTACCTATATATTATCAGCGTTTCATGCATATCAGAATGCTTCAACCCGTGTATCGGCTACTAACTACACAACAAGTATTCACATCGGCTATCACTCCAGTATCCACATTCACTACAACTCGACGCTATCGGCCGGACATCACTAGGTTACAAACAAACAATAATAAACCAAAAAACGCAAATGTTGGCACCATAAATCGGGCCATACATCGGGAATGGTTTGACCTACACGGGTTGAAGCATTCGGATAATATATAGGTAAAAATTATTCAATATTATTACTGGGGTTTATTATTCAATATTATTACTGGGGTAAATAAGTATTCTTTCACTGGGGTTTATTATTCAATTGGCTTGCGTTCATGATTTCAATCTTACTAAGCTTCGGAGTGTGCGTGTTTTACAGGTGATAGAGCGATTATTGAATTTCAGGAGATATGCATAGACCACGTAAATCGGTTCTCATCCAAAACACCTATTTGGATTGATCAGTTGATGATATTTGTGTGCCCCCTCTACATCTGTCTACCTTTGGCTACATCGTTTAAATTTGGATTTGGGGAAGTTTTAACGCAATACGAGTGCCAAAGGACTTGATAAATTATAGATGTTTTTATTGTGGAGGGGTATTGAGGTTCAATAAAAAAACGCTGCAAATTCTTTCACTGGGGTTTATTATTCAATCGGCTTGCGTTCATGATTTGAATTTATACTAAGCTTTGTGTGTGCATGTTTCACAGGTGATAGAGCGATTATTGAATTTCAGGAGGCACACAAATATGATCAACTGATCAATCCAAATAGGTATTTTGGTCGAGAACAGATTCACGTGCTCCATGTATATCTCCTGAAATTCAATAATCGCCCTATCCTGTGAAACACGCACACTCCAAAGCTTAGTAGAAATTCAAATCATGAACGCAAGCCAATTGAATAATAAACCCCAGTGAAAGAATTTGCAGCGTTTTGTTTCTTAGTCGAATAAAGTTTGATGGAGTTTTGTTTTTGATATTTATTTTTTTGACGTAACCAAGTTTGCTCTTGGTAATTTGTATGAGTAGAATTGATTACAAAAAACGAACTTCTTAGAAGACAGCTTTGGAGAATATCATCATTAAAATTCTTATTGGGGAAAATGTGACAGAGATTATTCAGTTATTTCCGATTAAGGGAAACTAACAACTAGTGATGTTCAGTTGACCAAAAGTTGAGTCGCCGCTGAACGCCTATTCAAATTTTCGAAACAGGTCGAGTAACACACATCAAGTAGTGAAGATATGGTATGCGACTTGAATGCTTCAGCAACTGTTATCTGATAGAAATAATAATTATTAGAGAAGAAAATGGTAAATCGAATTTTTGACAAACAATACAGTACGAAATGAGTAGAATAACTGATAAATGAATCTAAACAAATAACCGGTTCACCAAAAACTAAGTAGATACAGTGAAAATAGATTTCTATGAGGTAGAGACGCCCGACAGAGCACCGAGAAGAATGACAAATAAAGTGGGACGTGTTCGAATAGCAAAAGAAAAGAGGATTCGGAGAGAAAGAAGAATATAAATTTGATTGGCGGGAGTGAAAGAGATAGGGAAAAAAAAATAAAAAGGAAGGCTGAAGTGAAGTTGGTTGGTGTAGAAGTGAGGGGCATGTGGATGTGGTATGAGATGATCAGAAGGGAGGAAAGGGAATGTGGGGTACAAAGCCCCACATAAAGGAAACCTTTGCGAAGAAAAGGCTATTGGCTTAGAAATCCTTTATATTTCCTAGTGGGTTGAGGCGATATCCCAACAGTATATAAAACCTAACGGGGGATTTTGTGATAGCCCGACCCCCTTCCTTCCCACACCACAGTCTTCCTTTTTGCATACGAAACCTTTTAAGGGAATTTTTGTATATTTAGGGTTGTTCCTTTTATTTCGATGGTATGGAATTTTATTCATATTTTTTAAAAGCCGCCGTTCTTCTGAGCTCTAAAATGCTCGATACACTTCTATAATCAACATAACTAATTATAACTGACATTATTAGGTACTAATCTGATAAGTTTTGTGCCCGGATATGGGTTTGATTGAACTGGATTTGGATTTGAGCGTGATGATTGGGTATTCGTGATGATAATGTCAGTAAGGGTAGCAACTCCTCCCCTGAAACTCTGGGAAGGCACAGAGACCACCAGGGGATACCGCAGAAGGGAAGAAGGACAAGCTTTTCTTAATCAAATGCGAATTTCAACTTGTCTATTTCTCGTTGTCCCACTCCATTCAAAACTGTATGAAAATTAAAACTCACTAAACTGAAATGATAAAGACGCAAACACTTTTTTACCTTGAAAATTCCTGATTAACGTGGTAGGTACCCTGGTCATTCGTCCTCTCGCCTGAAGCGGTTTTACGCTGGATAACAGACCTGGATGAACACGAGGCCCTTTGACGATTCGTCAGTTTACCGCGCAGAGCAAAAGATCCACTAAGTTTACCAACAAGTGGCGAAACGGGCTTGGACATTCGAGAATGTTCGTGAACAGGGTTCCCAAGCTCTATTGGCCACCGGTGACAGTTCACTTCCCACCAAGTGTCACGGTGACGATTGATTGAAAACAGAGTTCACGAATAATGCTCGTACGGTGTAAACAGGCCAGTCATAAATAACTTTGGGAACTGATACATTGAGCGGTTATAACTCAGTGATTACAAAATGATAAGATACGCCAAGGGCGCCCTAAACGGGGAGCAAAGGAGCTTATTTGCTCCGGTCTTGGTTTTTTCTAGCTCTCTGATTGGTCAATCACATGTGAACATCTCAGTGCAACCTTAAAATGGCCCCAAATTCTTTCTCGTTTCCTAATATATTGGGTGGCTTTATAGCATGTGCTCACGTTCATGTGATTGGTCCTGAAGGTACATTCTAAAATTGGTCAAGAACTCCCGGAGTTATGCGCGTAACAAGGATTTCGTTTGCGCATGCGCAGAGACTACTATTGATCCAGGGGGTCATGAAACTTATAGGGGACCATCTACACATCAAACCGAACAATCCCTGAAAATTTCATCAAAATCGGACTGTAACTTCGTGTAGTTTTGCCCGTAACAAGGATTTGCTGACAGACAGACAGACAGACACGGAACCAAAATTGTTCAGAAAGGTCTAAAACACAAAATGCGAATTTTTGATTTTGGAGACAAAAAAATTTTCACATTCCGAAAGTGAAAAAAATGCTTCCGCTACCTTGGTAGACTCGGAAGCAAAAAGAGAAAGAGCGGGGACTACACCATAATTTGAAACAATGACTAGGAGGAGCTAATATTTCTACATTAGCATTGGCTTGGTTTATAAGAATTTGAGAAGCAACTCTGTTGACGACGAATTTTGGAATATTTTTCCTAACTTTAAACGTTCAGAAATGGGTTGAAGTAGATACCATTAAAAGTTATAAACTAAGATTGTCACAAGAATTCACACGAGACAATGATGTCACACGATATGTCCCCCACATACTTCAGCGGCTTCAAGTGGGTGGGTCGACGTATTGAAGGTCTGTCGCTACTGTAATTCTATAGAGAGGAAAACAATTAAATTGCTAAACTACAATCCCCCCCGAATTTGAACAATGAGGGACGACTGAAATGTGATGAATGTTACATTTGGGCATGCTTTATATGGACTACTGATGTATTCATTTATGGGAATGTAACTCATAGGGCAAAACTTGCTCATTCTTGAAAATTCCATCGAAGTCGGATGGAAACTGTATGAATAAACCTTGTGGCAAGATATGCGGACATGCCCATTGTCAGGCAAACAAAAAGACTGACATGAAAAATTTGCTCAGAATGGAAATTCGCAAAACGAGAGAGGAATTTCTCATTTTCTAGAAAAAAACAAAAGTTGAATATTTCTGTATTAGATAACTCTCCTCTGCAGATCACCGGACTACTAGAACTGGACTTCACATCAAACTCTTTACCTTCAATTGAATACTGGAAAATGCCAGGCGATCTCGTTTTCTCGCTCTCAAAACCCCATATCGTTTGACTACTCAATGGAAAGTATCATTCTACCTCGACCGGACATTGTGAGAGACCTCGGTGTGAACTTCGACAAGGCACTCAACTTTACATACCGTACTGACTTTATTACAAGTAAGGCAATGAGAACACTCGGCTCATCAAGCGCTCGTCATCTCTAGAGGCAGTTCAGCGGAGATTTCTGCGCTTTTACTCGTACAAGTCAGGTACTCCATGGGAATTATTTGATGTTGATGCGGCCATGAGCGCGAGAGGTCTTTTGTCATTGGAGAAGCGGAGGATGTTTGCTGATGCAATACTGATCTACAAGCTAGCAAACAGTTCGATCGATGCCCCGCAGCTACTTGAAATCCTTAACTTCTATGTTCCAAATCATGTGACACGGAACACACCTACCTTTTACCCTCAAGTTGCTGGCACTAATTATCAGTTTAACGCCCCGCTCGCCAGAATCCAGAAAAATCTTAATAGATTGGAGATTGATCTCTTCGATTCTTCTCTCCCGAGATTTCATCGATTGGTCCTGAGCAGTCTTCACGCCCCTCAATGATCGCCTCAAGTCTGTAAGCAGTCAACCAAATTGTAATTTTAATTTTTCCTTTTACTTGTATATGTACAAATTTATTTTCATTCTTCAACTTAATATGATATGTTATAAACATTCATTGTACATTTTTGTCAATAGGCCTACTGCCGTTAATTTGTAAAATAAATGAATAAAAAAGGTGATGCGTCGTATGCACACTCGGAAACACACGTAGAAATCCGACTATGATTTATCATGAAATTCAAATACACGCAACAAGAATGCTTCTGCTTCTTCTCTTCGTCTGTATTGGAGCTTAAGTGATGGTGCTATCGTATAACCGAATAGAATCAACCGTGCTATGTGGGCTGTTGCCATCCTCACAGACCATCAATCCTAGTTGAACACAGACGTCAAAATACGATTGTCAAATAATCTCTAGTTGAACTAATTTCTATCTACATCAAAAAAAACGCTGCAAATCTTCGGGTTTATTATTCATGGTGCCGAATTTCTCAACACTTTAAGTTTCAAAAGATGAGTCAAAACTTGACCGACAGATTTGTGCTCTATGCATATCTCCTGAAATTCAATAATCGCTATATCATAAATGTTATTTTGCATTATATTTTGTTACGTTTCCAATATTTGTGTCAATACCGAACTGCGTTTTTTTTTAATGGTTATCAGAATTGGTGACTCGGCTACAAACTAATGATCTTACAGCTACATCCTGACTGTATCAAAACTCGATTTCGATATCAAGCTTCAACCCGTGAACTAAGCTTTTTTTTGCTATCTACATCAAACAAAAAATTTTCAAGGTTAAACCGAGCAATAATTGAATAATTCAAAAGTTGTTGAGATTTCGATTTTTGATAGTTTATTCTTTAAAAATTAGGAATCCCTAATTGATCAAGAAGCCGAGATTCCTGTCAGGTCCCGGATCGATGGCTGGTTGGATTTTTTATAACAAATTTTGAGAACTAAGGTCCAGTAGTTTCGGAGAAAAGCTTCAAACGGCAGACGAACAGAATTTTTTCTTTTTTTATGTGAACGTATCTTGAAACGTAAATCAACAACTGTTGAGGTGGGCGGGGGAGGGGGGATTCATACATTTGTTTTTGCGGTCTATTAGAATCTTTCATTATTTAATTCATTCATGTAATCAATCTATTTCACAAAACCAAAAATGGACAGCCAAATGGAGGATAAAAATGAATGAGACAAGTCGGTGCAAGTTGATTTTACGAACCGTAAAATCAGCTACTTGCCTGCTTATCCCAATGGCGAAGTCATTCCACACGCCAATGAAGCGAAATATCTTGGAATGACGTTAGATGCAAAGTTGCGCTGGAAATCGCATGTGAAAAAGAAGAAAGCAGAGCTGACTCTCAAACTCAGAAAAATGTCCTGGTTAATGGCAGGCGATCAAAACGGTCTGTACAAAATAAATTAACCTTGTACAACCAAGTCTTAAAGCCAGTATGGACCTATGGAGCACAGCTGTGGGGTTGCACTGCTCAGAGTAATCGAAACATTATTCAAACCTTCCAAAATGGTGTGCTGAGGAGCATAGTTAATCCACCCTGGTAAATGCAGAATGATAGAATTCACCACAATCTTGAGATCTTGCGATCGCTGACCAAGAGCGACGAAGTCATGTCAACATTGAAGCTGTCCATTTGCTTGATGTGAGTGACCTGCTTAAAAGATCGAAGAGAAGAAAACCACACGAACTGGTACAGTGAATGTGGAAAAATGAAATAATTCATCATTTGTCTAACTGGTCAAAACATGTTCTGTCTCATTGTTTTGCAATATGTATGTAGTAATTAAGATCAAAATCAAGTTGCTTATAAGATGTAAACTTGGTGCAATGCTAATAATTTATTTTTTCAAAAAAATTATTGAAAATAGTAAGGCAAATTTTTTCATCTCCAGGAAGTGAAAACATAGCTTCCACAACCTATACGTGATTTGTAACGTATGATTTGATAGGTGAAATCGGTTCCCTTCTGAAGCACGAAGTGATTAATCACACACAAGGTCTCAATGGATTAGCCATTTAGAAGTAAGTTTCCCTGTCTTTTCAAAAACCGTTTCTCTAAAAAGTTATATCTGAAAGATGAACGTATGGAGTAGTTGTCTATGTACGCACAACGCTGGTGCCTCAACCAGTACTACATGATGGGTGCGAATTTGATCCGGGAACAAAGCTCTATAAGAAAAGCAGATAGGTACCTAGTTATGTTTTCCTGAATCGAGATATTTGATGGAAAAAAACTGCTAGCACATGTCCAAAGTGAGATAACAGTTAAGTCAATAATGAAAAATTTACTCTAAAAAAGTGCCGAAGGTAGGGAAAAAGTCATTTAAATGAAAGAAGAGTAAAAAATATATAAATTCATCACAAGAGGCGAATCGTGGAACAGAGACCATTGTGGCAGAGCCAAATAGAAACCATTGTGAAGGATGGTTACGGGGCTGAATGCTAAACGGCGACGAGCGAAGCAAAAAGGACGTTAAAATCCCTCACAATGGCGTAATACAATTACTACTGACAACTTCCCCTTTTCTGAACGAACAAAAAAAAACTCTTGAAAACGGGTAGAATAACGGAGTGGGAGTTGAAGAACCGCCCCCGAAACGTCCCGAGAAAAGGAGACCAATTAGTGAGCTGATATTGGCTGCAAATTGTACGTAAGGACTCGGACAATACCGGTCTAATTCATGGCACTAAGTGTGTTAGGGGATGTTTTTCGGAGGGGTATCTCCGCCTGGGGAAGGAGTACGAAAGGTTTGTTGGTTTGAGCAAGAAAAGTTGGGTGCAAATTTTATCCCCACCCTTCATCTCTTCACTTGATCCTCATTTGCATTTTATTTTGTTCACCCTCTTTTCGTTTTCCAGCGTCGGGTAGGAGCAAAGAAGCAAATCCCTCTTGCAAAAGGTTTTCTCACTTGCTGAGGTGTATTCTGTATCAAACTTCAGCCCTCCCCCCAAGTTATTTCCAAATATAGAAGGTTTTCCTCTTGAAAGCAAGTGAATACCCAACTAATTTCCATTTTAAAATGCTTGAAAGAGCTGTGAATTTCTATTGTACATAAATCGTCCATCAGAGAAAATTCGTATCTTATTTGAAGTTGCTCGTGGTAGTAATGTATCAAAAGTGTGCTAAAAAAAGATGTCGGAAGTAGGCTCACAACTTTTTTCGTCTTGTCATAGATGCCTCGAATGAATTTTTCTGTACGGCGGCAAAGGTTATACGAGAGGCGTTCGTTATTCATCATTTTCCTTGGAGTGTTAGAAGTCAGAATAACTGCGAGAACGCGCTTGAGGCTCATATACATCCTTCGCCTGCGTAACTCGATTTACTAATCCTTCCAAACCTCCGCTTACCACTAAATAAGTTTTCCCTTCGTCAAATCCCATTTTCGTTAGGGTTTCCGTTCATTTTTCAATCACCTTCAGCGAAGGAGAAATGAGATTCAGTCATTTCACTTTCACGATGAAATGGGAAAATGAACGTTTCTCGGTCGGAGTCGGTGTGTGGATCAGCACTTCTTCAACATTTACGAGCTTCAGGTTTTGGGTACGAGATATTTGCGTATTATACCGCTTCCTAGTCTACCTATGTAGCGAGAGAATCATTCGTTCAATGTATTTGTTATAATGCAATATTAATATAGCACTGGATATCATTTCCATTAACGTCAAACCAGACGATTGGAATCAGAAAGGGAAACTTGGAAAAAGTCCATTCTGGTTTATTATTCAATAATAAACCATTGTAATCGCTCTTGAAAAAAATGCTAACCCCCCCTGAAAATTTCATGGTTTACGTTTCAAAGGGTGTAGAATCCAAATCTGAAATAAAAAATTTTCCGACCGTCCGCCGTACGCACGATTTCTCCCAAACGGCTGAAGCAAAAAAGCTGAAATTTTCAGGAAAAATCCATGTTGGTCCGATGAGCTTGGGTTGTCAAAGTTTTGTAAAATCCCTGAAAACCTCAAAAAAAGTCAAGGCGGCCTAAATTTGTACTGTTTTTGAAGAACGCTCCACGAGGAATCGAATGAGCCCCTCCCTAGGTCCGTAGGTCAAACCATTCCCGATGTATGGCCCGATTTATGGTGCCAACATTTGCGTTATTTTGGTTTATTATTGTTTTTGTTTTGATATCAGTAAACTAGTGATGTAGTGCTGTAGTAATGTGGATACTGGAGTGAACTCCTAAAAGGCTTTGTAGCCGATACACGGGTTGAAGCCCCTACGTTCTACTCAAGGTACAGACGCACAACGCACAAACGTAAAATCCATCCAGCAAACTCAATTCGTTCGATCCCACTTCAACCCAAATTGTAGTTGAAAAATGGTTCACTACACTTGCACAAACCTTAAATTCTTTTAATATGCATCGCTAAATTTGATTGATTTGTCAGCATACCAGTAATTAAACTAGTACGTTTATATTTTACGCTCAATCTTAATGTGCTTTAACCCGCCCTCATTTTTCTAATGTTTGGGAATTTTCGAGATTGCTCGAAACATTTCTATAGTTTATAGAAGTCTTTATGTTATGGATAGGAGGAACACATGTGCCACATCCAATACGGCAAAGGTTATTCTTTAAATTGTAATAATACATCAAGACCTCCACAATTTATCATAAATTTTCCCTAATTTGGGTTCATCGCTGTAACAAATAAGGAGTTTTCTAAAGAAATGTGTGAAAAGTCAGAAATTGATAGAAAATTTGTATTGTCTTGGGTTGGAGTTGACTACCCCTAATGATTCTCACAATTTTTTTTATCTTTCAAGAGCGCATCATCTGGTGTAAGGGCAAATTAAAAAAAAGGAAAGCTCTGGAAATTCTGTGAAGTCAATTTGTTTCCAAGCTCTTTCCGGACATAATGAAGAGGCAACTGTCGAGAGGGTTTCGGAAAGTGTTCCATGTTTCATCCCCCATTATGAAATCTTGAACTTAGGGGAAAGGGCTGAGGAGGTAATAACAGAACAACTAAAAAGTCTCATTAGTTGAGGCCCCTCTTCTTGGTCGTCTATTCTTGCGAGGAACCCGCTTGATAACTTGATAGAGTAATAAACCCGGTGATTAACTGCGAGTTCACCGAAGGAATTCCTTCCTCCTCCCCACCCCCTTCACAGCTCTTTTAATTGTTAACGCTATCTTTCGAAGAACCGCCCCTAACCCCATACTAGAAAGGAAGCCAAAACTTGGTGTTGTACAAACAAGTTATCAAACTTTGGGTTTCAAACTTAGTTCATACCATTTATAACAATATTCCTCCATTTAATACGAATAATGACTTCCGCGTTATACGGCAAACCTTAAATGGGAGGCTCTTCTCCGCGCAACATCAAGAAAAAAGCTTAAGGGAAGTTTCACAAGCTCCCGCTAAATGTTTCACTTATCGCGTGTGGATATAATTGGTTTCAGGAATTTGTGAAGTTTTCGAGTAGATAAACAGCATCTCCGCCTCTTCTTGTGGGAACCAATGGGGATTCTCCATAGTCGTTCCCTTCCTTTGACACTCCGAGAGAGCGAATTGTTCCAATATTGTTCCATGATTATATTAAACAACATTAGAGAGAATCTACTGAAATCCAATAGGGTAGGCGTACCCCTAAATAAGTATTTTGTAAATACATTCGCAATGTAGACAATTTCTTCTTGGTTTATTCATTTTTTTCTCTAAAATCCTGCCTTTATACAATGGGTTCTGTACAGTGGAGAACCGTGCTGGCTTTGAAACTCAATTACCTTTCCACATACGTTTAATTACGAAATTTGAAACTGACATGAGTCCTACACAGCTGGACAAAGTTATTAATTGAATGAAAAAAGGATTACGAAAATCGGCTGAGAATGTTAGCTTGGGCACCGCCTGAATGGATCGACTAACTACCCCCCCTCCCCCCCCCCTATTCTCATTCCCAACAGCAAATTCTGAATCCCCAAACTCTGTTGCACAATTGAAATAAAGTTTGAGTAGAGCAACAAAACAGATGATAATATTAAAGATATAACGATAGAGTGTACCATTATTAATCCCTCCTGTTATAATCGGAAAGTTTATGTTTCAAAACTATAATGTCCTCGATCTGACAAAAAAGAAGTCAGAAAGAAGTTTGAAGTAAACTTTCTTCTCCTGACACAATGTTCAATTGTTCCGACGTTTTTTGCAAAAACTGGGATAGATTTATGACTATTACCCCATCCCCACCCACATCTGAAATATTGTTAAATATTAGAACAATACCTTAATTGTGTAAAAAAAATATATGATATGAATCGATCTAGAATTCTAACTTGATTAGTGATTGAAAGGATTGGCTATTACCCCCTCCATTCCAACTCCTGTCAGCAAAACCAAAATTTCCAGGTTTGTGTTTGCAAAAGTGGACTAGAATTGGGTTGAAACCAAATAGGAATCACGAAAATCGATAGAAAATTATAACGTCAGTTCCATAGAGATTTTTTTAAATTTATAAACAAATAGAAGCAGAAGTTTTTTACAAGTGAGTGGGGCACAAAAACACAGTAAGTCGTCATGTCTGTAGATTTTGAACTAAAAGTATTCGGAAACCCCCTAGGAGTAACAACCAAAACTCATGGCTCGTCTGTGTTGAGGGCTTGCACGTCACTGTCTACACGATGATGAAGAAATTTCTCAATTCAGGAAATACGATAATTAGGATTGGGTGTAGGTAGTGGGGTGACCACATTCAATTTGAATCTTTTGTTTGAAGCGTATTCATTTCTTCGTATTCGGTAGATAAGTTTCGTCCTGCAGCGAGGACTTCTTCAGTTTATAAACTACGTCATAAGTATAAGAGGAATTTAGGCATTGACGTCGTGGTGCCACCACACATCTCTTCAGCTGTTGTTTATTACTTGTAGCTTAGGTACGTGAAGTTGTTAAAATGCTCTCTCATCCTTTTCATACATACAAAATGTCATGATTGAAAACTTCGTTGGTATCAACTGCGTTAATTATTGAAAATTCTATTATGAATGACAAAAAGGGGAGAGAGGGGAGTTTTGTAAAAATTAAAACTCATTGAATGTCATCATAATCATTCAATGAGTTTTAATTTTTACTTGCAGCTAATAATACTGAATAATATTTACCTATATATTATCAGCGTTTCATGCATATCAGAATGCTTCAACCCGTGTATCGGCTATAAAGTACAAGTATCCACATCGGCTGTCACTCCGGTATCCACATTCACTACAACTCGACGCTATCCGCCGGACATCACTAGGTTACAAACAAACAATAATAACCCAAAAACGCAAATGTTGGCACCATAAATCGGGCCATACATCGGGAATGGTTTGACCAACGGACGTGGGGAGGGTCTCATTCGATTCCTCATGGTATGTTCTTCAAAAAGGTACAAATTTAGGCCGCTTCGATTTGTTTGAATGATTATGATGACATTCGATGAGTTTTAATTTTTACTTGCAGCTCCCCTCTCTCCCCTTTTTGTCATTCATAATAGAATTTTCAATAATTAACGCAGTTGATACCAACGAAGTTTTTAATCATGACATTTTGTATGTATGAAAAGGATGAGAGAGCATTTTAACAACATCACTTACCTAAGCTACAAGTAATAAACAACAATTGAAGAGATGTGTGGTGGCACCACGACGTCAATGCCTAAATTCCTCTTATACTTATGACGTAGTAAGTTATAAACTGAAGAAGTCCTCGCTGCAGGACGAAACGTATCCAATCAAATACGAAGAAATAAATACGCTCCAAACAAAAGATTCAAAGATAATTAGGATATAATAAAATTAAGATAATAATAATTAAAGTAGGAACGTTGTTTTCCGTATATTCCTTTTTTTCCCTTCGGTCCACCACTGTTTACTTCAGACCTCCTGCAAGGTCCGTGGTGTCATAACCATTATAAAATAACTCGCTCCATTTTACTTGAAGGACAATCAAGGAATTGAAAGCCAATAACCTCATAACAGACAATGTCATTTACAAGGGGAAAACCCACTCTCCTTCTAACCATGGGCGAGTCCACACATATGGGAAAACCCTCTTTCTCACCCTCTTTATGTGGAAGAGAGGTACCACATATAAACAACTAATATTTGGTCATATTTTCACTTCCAGGATCTCCTACGGAGGTTCAATACCTACTAACTCAACCGACACTCTTGTATATTTTCACTTTTTTACCCAAGTGTGTAGACCCGTCTCATGACCTTAGATCACCTTTTAGACAAACGAGAACGGCAGATTCGTCCAAACAAAATATCAACATCGCACTAAAGCACTAAATTCCCTCTAATCGTAATACCAGCAAGACTAGGAAGCCCTGAAAAGCTTACGAATTTAATTAGTTACAGGTAATACAGTAGCGTTTTGCCGAGCAAGGCCAAGAAAGTTATCCTTGTAGAAATCCACTAAATGGTAACAGGAGTTTTTCTTAAAACTCAACCACCACCAGGAAAAAGTAAATACTTGAGCCAAACAATAAACCACGCATGTCAATCAAAGTCCTCCAATGTGTATTCATTAAGAACTCGTCAAGAAGTAAAACTTAATGTTAGAAAGTAATAAGTTATAGAAACTAATATTATTGCTAAGCAGTTCAACTAATCTTCATTTCTGCGCATCTGTTAGGGCCCGCAAGTTCAAATTACAGGAATCAGTCTAATTTTTAGTTTCTGGACCTTGCTAGTGCTGTAACATGTTGTTTGTGATCGTTTTAATATTGCACAGTAACAATACTTTAGTAGTAAATCGACGAGGAGACAATTTAGTGATATCCTCGCATCAGCTTTCATTTTCTCCAAATGTTTCCAATTGAAAATTCAAAATTTTGCAAAAAACAATTCATTCCACTTTTCCGCTGAAATCTGAGTTGTGTAATTATTTGGTTATAATTCGTTTCTGAGAAAACTATGGGGACTACAGGCTCTGTTCTGGTCTCAAATTGAAGCTTATCCTCCTTCGAGTCCTCTCTCGTGACTTTTCACTTAAACGAGTACTTTTGCCAGTACGAGGCTCAAAATACGACCTTAACACAAAAATTTCGCTTTTTGGAAAAAATCGTCACTTTTCAAATTGGCGTATCTCCGTACCTATCAGACCTACAGCGCTGGGATTAAGTTCAAAGTGTAGCAAATGTAATCTACTTGAAAAAATGTGTAGGGCAAGAGTTACTGAGACACGACTAGTTTAGGAGTTATAAGGAAAAAACCGAAAAATCGGCGAAACATTTCGTGGTTTTTAGCGCATTACGTCGCTAGCACAGGGTTTTCGGGGTTGCAAACTTGGGTGTATAAACTACAAACTACCCGTCCTAACAACATATGAAAAAATCGTAGATAGCTGCGCGTTTGCGATGTTTGGTGTATAAATTGACTGGCCTATATGTGCACCATTAAAATTCATGGTTGGTGTATATATTCACATGATTATATATAATCATGTGTCCTTCATTCAACAGTCATTTGAAGACACTTCCGAATGTGTCTATTTAGATTCCCTTGTATTAAATAATCTTGCTTATAAGTTATATTTCATTTTTTATTTTTTATTCATTTTTTTAACCGTATTTTAAGGGTGCAAGCCAATTATTATGGGTAGCCCCATGCACTTCAGTACTGACTACCCGAAAGGACCTTCTTCATTGCCATATTGAACTGTTGTGTAATAATTTTCGTTTTCATTCAACTTATCTCCTCACTGTTGTTTGCGAAATGTCTCATAGACAAAAGATCCGGATTTTCAGAAGGTGGAAAATTGTTTCAGGGGATGTAAGTAACCACCAATAACCCACCCCCTTGCCTTCTCTTTATTGCGATCTCCTTGTGCTCAGAATTGTCACCCTCTCCCATCAGCGCCTCTGTGGACGAAAAAGACGAACGCGCTGCGAATAATTCTACAGAGGCCAAAACGCTCCGTTCGGTTTCGAGAAGGGGGAGAAAACGTTTTTCGCGCTAGCAGTCTTCCCACCCTAGCGTACGTAGTGTAGACACATGCAGCCACACAAAGACCTCCCCGGCCTTCACGTCACTTCTTCCGGCTTTGTCATGCCGCTGATGCCACGGCCGGGAGGGAAAGGAATCTCCGACCGACAGCATTCTAATCCGGACTCCCTACGGTACACGGGAAATACTCTTTTTCGCTCTGAAAAGAAAAAAAAAGCAACACCAAGGTGTGGAACAAGTGCTTTTGTTGGTTTACATTTCTACATCTTTCTCCGTCTCCCAGTATAAGGGTAGGTAAGTTCCCTATTCAGAGGAACCCGAGAGTATATATCATGTATTCAAGTGCGCGAACACGAGTGAATGGTACGAAAAAAGGAACGCCGGGTGTTTTATAAAGGCTTCACAGTCACACCTCGCAGCCATTTTAGTGAGTTTTCTTGGTAAATAGATTCAAATTTTATTCAGAGGAATAAAACGACGTTCGAGACCTGCGGTCCAATACTAAACACGGGCGGCACTTTTCGTGGTAATCCCGTTTTTATTTATTATATGTGTACAATGAGGTGTTGTGATTCAACACTGCTTTAGCGCAGAACCTTCTTTCGCCAAGTTACCCCATCCAGAAAATGCGACTGGAAAAAAATTCCGTGTGAAGTTTCCTAATCGTCATTGCTTACAGCTCGTTTCCAGTGATATGCATGTAACTAGAATTTCGTTTCTCAAAATATTGGAAATACCGGGAGTTGCGTGGAAGAAACGATCAGGTAACTAGAAACAAATCCTGCAGCAGATTTTGTACTTTTTTGGTTTATTACTCAATAATGAACCATTGTAATCGCGCGATAATGGGGTCAATGGTCCAAACCATCTCATCCGATGCCCCAAGCTAGCTGAGACTAGAGTAAACTGACGAACCAACATCACGCAGTTACGAGCATTCAAAATTTAGATAGCTACAATGACAATTGCCAACTTGCTTGAGTCACTGTTCACTAACTTCATGCGAACATCGTTTTCGTTCAACGGCCTTGTGAATCAAACCCTACCATCTTCTTGTCTAGAAATATATTTTTATTTTTTAAATTAAAGACAACTTTATTATCCGTAGGTTATTACATTTCCGTAGGTGTGACACGTGATTACAGTTAGCGTAATCAATGATATAGTAAGGCGTAGCCTTAATTTACATGCCTTTTGAGCAATCGTTCTACAACCAGACATTAATATTAACAACAATTGATTGATGGAAAATATAAAAAATCAATTTAATAATTAACAACCAGTTTTAGATAACTTTATACATCTATGATGATTTTTATAGGGTAACAAGTGCAACAAAAATGTTTATTGCAGATTTGGATTCTACTCCCTTTGAAACGTAAACCATGAAATTTTCAGGGGGTTAGAATTTTTTTTCAAGAGCGATTACAATGGTTTATTATTGAATAATAAACCAAAATTGGTCATTCGAAATTTTACGATTGCGAGCTACAGGAATGATTAGCCTTTTTAATAACAACAAAAGGGAAATAATGGAACCAATATACCTTACGCGGTATTGTCCCTACTGTTAGTAGAGTATATAAAAACCGAGTATAATAGGATGGTGGTGAGCGCGTTCTATTTCCTGGGAAGAATAATGACGTGAAAAGAAAACGTTTATCGTGCACAGCTGAAGGGAAATATAAAGAAACGAGAAGAGAAATTGAGAAGATGACACTAAAGAAAAGGAAGAAAAGGCGAAAAAGAGGTTAAAGGAATGAAGAGAGGGAAAGCGTGGAAGACCTCTAATATTAGCTGATATATGAAAGAGGAAGGGCCACGGTATCTTCATCTATGTTGCTTTTGCAAACACGGAGGCGCACATTGCTTAGCTTTCTCACATCCGTGGCGTCTCAGAGTGTTCTCAATATGAAAGGACCTGTCTTTATTGGAGAGTTGAATTGGGAAATCAATGGAACGACGTACTTTTTGAAGGAAGTGAAGCTATTTACCTCAATGGCTCCAACCATTTTGAAAAGACTCTTTTTGATTAATCATTTTTAATAATGAACCTTTGTAATCGACTAAGAAAGAAAAATTGTTAACATCCCACCCCCCCAAGTGGTTGAGCGTTTCAAGCTATCAAATTCCAAACATTAAATGCAAAAATATTTTTTTGTTTTATAACCCTCTCTTCCCCAGTTTTTTTAAATTACTGGCCCAAAATTCACGAAATTTGGCTCAAAATACTCCATAGATCCGAGATGTGCCAGTAATCTCGGGGTCTTGATCAATCAACCTGACTAAAAAATAAAAACTAAAGAAAAAACGCTGCAAATTCACTGGGGTTCATTATTCAATTGGCTTGCGTTCATGATTAGAATTTCTACTAAGCTTTGGAGTGTGCGTGTTTCACAGGTGATAGAGCATTTATTGAATTACAGGAGATATGCATACAGCACGTAAATCTGTTCTCACCAAAATACCTATTTGGATTGATCAGTTGATCATATTTGTATGCCCCTTGAAATTCAATAATTGCTCTATCACCTATGAAACACGCACACTCCAAAGCTTAGTAGAAATTCAAATCACGAACGCAAGCCAATTGAATAATAAACCCCAGTGAAAGAATTTGCAGCGTTTTTTTAATGGTTATCAGAATACATCAACCCGTGTATCGGCTATAAACCCTTTTAGGAGATCACTCCAGTATCCACCTTCACTACATCACTAAGTTACTGTAATCAAAACCAAAACAATAATAAACCAAAATAACGAAAATGTTGGCACCATAAATCGGGCCATACATCGGGAGCGGTTTGAGCTACGGACCTGGGGAAGGGCTCATTCGATTCCTCGTTTAAAGTTCTTCAAAAAAGTCCAAATTTAGGCCGCCTCGACTTTTTTGAGGTTTTAAGGGATTTTACAAAACTTTGACAACCCTTAAAGGGCACTTTAAATTAAGTGAGAGCGCTGGCTAAAGAATTGGGGCGTTGTCGGACCAATATTGATTTTTCCTGAAAATTTCAGCTTTTTTGCTCCAGCCGTTTGGGAGAAATCGTGCGTACGGCGTAGGGCGGAAAAATGTTTATTCCAGATTTGGCTTCTACACCCTTTGAAACGTAAACCATGAAATTTTCAGGAGGGGTTAAAAATTATTTTTGCAAGAGCGATTACAATGGTTTATTATTGAATAATAAACCAAAAATATCTTTTAAATTCAAGTAGTATAAATCAATGGAGGCTGCACAATGTTTCAAGAACTTGTGTGGAACAAATCTGCTGGCTTTGGACATGGTAAGATAAACATGCTTCGGTTGAGCCTCATTGTGGCAAAGTGTGTGTATAATTGAATAGGACGCTGTTCCTGCTCGATGAGCTGCGAATGCCGTGCCATTCAGGGTGGTCAGGACTCGATATTTTTCATGTTTGCACAGTAGAAATTGCTATGAGGTTGTCGCCTGGGGAAACTCTCAAGGAATCCGATCCCTGTTCCTCTAGCAGTAGAGGGGTTTTCATATCCTCTTCAACCTGCATAGCAGAACTTCATGCAGCCTTTCTTCACTGAGGCAGGTATCCTATACCGACATTACCAGTATTGTTAGACATGGTTCAGTATTGGTCTTCTACCTTGGAAGGCTGTAAGTCAACTACCGAGGAATAATGGGCTCCACTCACACCCAACACAAAAAGGGGATGGGTTTTGACACCAACCCACCATCTGGCAGGCAAGGCATCTCAGCGTACCGAACCTGCCTCACGGCGGAGTCATAGTGCAATCTGCTCGCGGTAACCATCAGGGAGCCAAATATGTATCTGACACATATCCTTCACTATCTACTGTAATCCTTGTGTGCAACATTTAACTTCGAATAAACACATTCCATTCCAAACTGATTCTTCTCATATAAATATTGCACATCACCAATATACTCTACTTAAAGATTTGTAATTGAATCAATAGGTAGGTCATGCGTCCGATTTCCTCTCTGTGATCCTGAATGGTGAGGCAGAAAAAACAATGTGAAAAATACAAAGTAAATAAAAACAAGATTCACACAAAGGTAAATAGAGTGGGCGTAGTTTCGACGAGGAGCGACCTACTTACAATACTGACTTGTTATTGTATCATTCTGACAATGTCAACTACTCGAGCTTGGCTTCAGTTTTTGTTGACACACGTCATGAAGCGTCAATTGAGAAGGAGCCCAGAGGGGTGTATTTTTCTTGGAAATAACCTTTATAGCCTTCGGTTGTGAAATTCGGACGGAAAAAAATGGAAGTTTCCAGGACGTCAAGTTTGCAATGGTACAATATCATAAATGGATGATGAATCACAAGCTTTTATTCAGAAGTGCAAACACAAATATACACACAATAACTTTACAAAAATTAAACAAGCCGTAGTGAATACCGTTGACTGGAGTTCGTAAACTAGATTAAGGATTGAATAAGAAGTTATAAAATTTAAAGAAAAAACAAAAATAAATTTGGTGATCAGTAGGTACCAATACACTTTTCCAAATTACTGAAAATATGCTATCTTTCGACTAGTGCCGAAGTCGATCTATTTCAAGTGATCGTCATAACAAAATCCCAAATAAAGGAGCTTAGTGAGATTTTTCTTCCATTTACAATTTTCTAAATTTTAGTGCTTTTAGTAACTTGCAGAATAGCCACCAATCGACGAAAAACGTCCAAAACACTAAAATTGTTTACTTTTTACAGTACCTTCCCATCAATATCTTTTCCCACCTTACCGTCACTATTTTTCCAGACTGAACGGATCCGTCCAAATTGAGATGGCGGTATTTTTGATGGTGTTGCATTAAGAACGCGCCTACTCACCACTTTAAGCCAGTATGTCAAGTATCAGTAACGGAGCAATTCAACGAGTATAAATGAGCCGTTTAGAATCAAAACCAGATACATCCAATTTAGCAAATTTTACAGGAGAGACAAAACACTGAAATTTGCATTTTACGACTAAACATCAAGAATTTCCAGGGTCATCGTAAATTCATCGTGTGCCTTCCTGTAATGACTAACCACACTGACATTCATCTTGCTGCAGGTTGTTTACGTAAGCAGAAAATGGGGATCTTGCGCTGGATTTGACTGGTTTTGACTCTCACGAAACAAATTTGGTGCAATTTCAATGATTTTCCTCTGGCTTTTGTTAATAACGAGTTGTGTATTAAGAAAAACGTAAATAAAATTAATTTCTCTTCAGAAAGGCTTTATTCTTACAAAATATTTCTTGTAAATAGCACATTATTAACTCTTTTTACTAACAAAAACTACTTAGGTTTTACAGAAAATGTGGTTAACAATTTATTCAGAATAAAAATAATGTTCAGTTTTTTTATATTATCAAAATGATACCAATTAATCTGGCTTGATTATATGAAGGCATTTTCGTTAGGGTCCTCATTGTCACGTTACTACTACTGGTCTTTAGCGGTCGCCTAGAGTAGCTTCATGGATCTGACTGGTTTTGACAACGAAGGAATACTCGCGATACATTTTCAGGTTGATCTACCTGGATTTGACGAAAGAGCTTTTAGCCATATGTGGAGAGCTACTTGGACTCGTAAATTCATCAAAAAAATATTTTCGAAAAAAAATGGATCTATCTGATTGTGATTCTAAACGGCTCATATATAAAAAATGGCAAAATTGTAGAATTATCTTCACAGATGGCTCGAAAATGGATGATTCAGTTGGGTGTGCTTATGTTGATGTCCAACAGAATGTAGAGCGGAAATTCAGACTGCCCGGGTGTGCGAGCAGTTTCACGGCAGAGGCTGTAGCAATTGCACTTTCGCTAGAGTATGTGCTAGAAGTTGCAACACCGTCTATTGTGGCTATTTGTACGGACTCGGAGAGTACCCTAAAAGCTATCTCCCGTCAACAGTTGGATAAATACAAAAACCATTGGATTGCAAAAATAATTGAATTAGTGGAGCATTGTAAAGTTGGGGGCATAGAAGTGAAGTTTGTTTGGGTTAAAGCACATAATGGTCTGAAATATAATGAACATGTCGATTGCCTAGCAAGGAGCGCAGCCTTTATGGGCGCATGCATTCCAGTTCAATTGCCAAAAGAAGACTACTATACAGGGTTTGAAAAAAGAAGAATCTCTGAATGGCAATTAGATTTCAACAGCAGTACCAAGGGACGCTTTTTCAAAAATATAAACCCTGTAATTAAGAGAAAGCCTTGGTTTAAAGATATAAATGGGAAAAGAAAACTGGTCCGAGTCATATGCCGATTAAGGAGTAATCATGCATTATGCCCAGCGTACAATGCGATGATTGATAATTCAAGAAGGGAGAAACCAAATGGTTTATGTGAACATTGTGGGGCGGATGGAGATATGCAGCACATAGTGATGGAGTGCGACAAGTATTGTGGAAGTAGAATCGCGCTATTTGATCAATTAAACAATATCTTGACTGTGCCTTTCAACTATAATTGTATTTTACAAGGAAATTTAGAAGTATATAATGTTTTATTTAAATTTTTAGAAGAATGTGATATTTTGATTTAAGACTAGATTATACGTTCATGTATGGCTGTATGTAGATAAACAATGGCAATAAAAAAATAAAAATAAAAACCGCGCCTAAGCGAGTTTTACCAATCAACACCTCCTTCTCTTTCAAAAAATCCGTCCAAGTTTCTTCGCTATAAAACTCCATCTCAGACATGTTACTGTTTTTCTCAATATTTTATCAAAGAACTGGCTTTATAAAAAATATAGGTAATTAACAAATATAGGTAAAAAATAGATGACTAAATGTTGTAACAAACCAAAACTGATCAAGACAAAAGTGGGACCTATGACGTTAGAGTCGAACCGAACTTGACATTTGAACTCGTAGAAAATGAAAAGCAAACACAACGATAACCCGCTACCAGCTTTCGTCAATATCAGCAACCCTTTGAACCTCGAGATCGTAGGACCCAGGACCCACCTCTTCAACTGAGATTTCTTCAACTTAATTTAATTTTTGTGAGGATTGGTAACGATAGAATCCAAGTTTTCAGTCATGAGATTATTAATTTCACTTCCGAACAAATCCTCTTCAAACTGGTAAAAAGAAGGAGGAAAAAGAAATTAGTTTCATGTTTGGTTCTGAAACTACGAATAAAAGATGAAACTTCTTTGGTTTTTATTTGCATCTTCGAAACTAAACATTAAATTGGTTTTTTGTTTTAATTTCGAAACTAAAAACTAATTACTTTTGGTTTATTATTCAATAATAAACCATTGTAATCGCTCTGGAAAACAAAATTCTAACCCCACCTGAAAATATCATGGTTTACGTTTCAAAGGGTGTAGAATCCGAATCTGCAACAAAAAATTTTCCGTCCGTCCGCCGTAAGCCGTACGCCGTGCGCACGATATCTCCGAAACGGCTGAAGCAAAAGATCTGAAATTTTCAGGAAAAATCCATCTTGGTCCGACGACGCCCCAATTCTTGAGCCAGCTCTCTCACTCAATTTAAAGTGCCCTTTAAGGGCTGTCAAAGTTTTGTAAAATCCCTAAAAACCTCAAAACAAGTCGAATCGGCCTAAATATTTTCCTATTTGAAGAACATACCATGAGGAATCGAAAGAGCCCTTCCCCACGTCCGTAGGTCAAACCATTCCCGATGTATGGCCCGATTTATGGTGACAACATTTGCATTTTTTCGTTTATTATTGTTTGTTTGTAACATAGTGATGCCGATAGCGTCTAGTTGTAGTGAATGTGGTTACTGGAGTGATAGCCGATGTGGATACTTGTAGTTTATAGTCGATACACGGGTTGAAGCATTCTGATATGTATGAAACGCTGATAATATATAGGTAAATATTATTACTGGGGATTATTATTCAATATTATTACTGGGGTAAATAAGTATTCTTTCACTCGGGTTTATTATTCAATTTTCTTGCGTTCATGATTTGAATCCCTACTAAGCTTCGGAGTGTGCGTGCTTTACAGGTGATAGAGCGATTATTGAATTTCAGGAGATATGCATAGACCACGTAAATCGGTTCTCAACCAAAACATCTATTTGGATTGATCAGTTGAAGATATTTGTGTGCCTCCTCTACATCAGTCTACTTTTGGCTACATCGTTAGCGTTTAGGGCTACATCGGGGCTTAGCAGAAATTCAAATTATGAACGCAAGCCAATTGAATAATAAACCCCAGTGGATGAATTTGCAGCGTTTTAGTTTCAACTTTATTTTAACTAAATTTTTATTCGAGTCTGCTGCGTACTATGTAATATGTATTAGGCGCCGGTCTCAATCGTACATATTTTTAGATAGGATAAAAAATTGTTTTCCTCCTTGGATAGCCCGACCGGCCTATCCGCCCCTGCCCTTGAGGTTGCCTGTATTTCTAAATGTCGTGATTACAGATTTCGTTTAGGTTGAGTAGGTACAACCAAATTACTCTATTGTTAAACTTTCCACGTATGGCGAAAATGGTTTATTATGGAGGAGATTGGTTCCTTCGACATTTTGGAGCCCCTCAAATAACTTAATTTTCTTCGAAAACTCCCTACAAAAACGATTTAATCGGGAGTTTCGGCCTGTTCTCAGTCATGAATCGAAATAAAGTTTATTCTTGGCACCTATATAAAGAGGACACTGGAGGGTCTTCTCAGTTCCATTACCCGGCTTTGCCCCCGACGAAATGCCACCGCTAATGAAATCACCTCGGAACAGGACGGACGGCGCACAATAATTACCGCTGGGTCTCAACCCGGCGGCGGTGTCGCCCCCGAAACGCGTTTACCGGGAGAAGGCGACGACCCGTTGGCGTATTGAAAGCGGCCAAGCGAATGATGGGAAACTGCTATGGGTTGTATGGCGGGGCCGCGACCTGGAGATGGGTAGAACAGTGGGCAACCAGCCGTGGGATTGTCGGGGTAAATACACTTCACGCCCAATTTGAGCACTTCCCCATTTGTTGGCTCCGCCCCGGGATCGAGGCTCAAGCCCCTCCCGTTTTCCTATCTACATTGTCAATTTACAACACAGATTGCTTCATGCTCCTTGTTTGATGGGATAGCTGATGCGAGAAACGCGGAAAATCCAGTTGTTGAAGATAAAAACTATCTCAATTTCCTTCCCCTTCCGTCAGCGTTTCAATCCAAATGAATTTATTTGTTCTGATGGAAACGGAAATTGAGTTAAGTACCAAGCCATCCTCATTATTTAACAACTTTGTTATAAACACTATGTAAAGACTTACGAATTACAGAAACACCAATACCTTTACAAGCTAAAATATAGATTAGTTCAAACTAAAACGTAATTAATCTTGTGAGCCAATTTTGTTCAACACAAACACGATCAATCCTTGATGTTTTCACAGCGGATAGCGTTTCTTGCAAAGCCCAAATTAAAAACGCTGCCAATTCTGAAACATGGATTTATTATTTTTGGTTTTATAACCCACTCAAATTTTGTCATTTTTCGTTTCAAGAAACGTATTTTAATAATGCCGGTTCGTTCGTCATTGTGAGGTTCGGAGGTCACTTTTAGGCTCAGAAATTGCGATTATTTGGTACGGGCGAACCTACGTATAAGGTGAAGGGTTACTTTTCTGTTGCCCACAAAATGCATGAATGACGAATATAAATAGAACAATCTATTGTCAAGCTTTGCCATATCGCATTCAACAAAATTACGAGGATAATACGCTATTAGCTAATGACACTACATTTGACCTAGATTAAGTCTCCCAAAAAAACCTTTTCGTTATAGCAAAAACCAAAAAAATGCTTAATTTTTGTCCGTCATTGATTTTTTGTTATACATCGCATCCGAAATTACGAGGATCTATGCGTTTGAGGCAATCGATCTGGCTGGAAGTTAGACCCATCTAGAGCCCAGGTGGGCTTTAAAATTTAAATATTCATATTGAATATGAACCGTAAAAGGCCTTGAAATAGCCTAAGAGCAAGTTTGTTTGTTTGTTGGGAGGATATTGCAGATTTGAATTCTACGTACATTTAAACGCTAAGCTCAAATTTTGAGGGAGGGGGAGGGGTTATGAAAACAAATTATCTAAACGGTTGCAATTATTGAAAATAATAAACCAGCAAGTTAGCTATTATCCAAAAGGAAACTCTTAAGAGTTTGCAAGGCGGGTTACAGAGGATACCTACACCCGGAGTAACGCAAGGTTTGTAATGCACCACACCTGAATGGAAGGAGGCTGAAGGCCTTAACTATACTTACATATATTCACATTCTTGAAAACTAGTGCGAATTAAGTTTTGGTCACTAGGCGAAGCAGATGCACATGTTCAAAGGCTTCAACAGCAGAAATGATAGATGGATTGCAGCTTAGCAAACAGGTAATCAACTTCCCACTGAGTAGAACTTTGAAAAATTGTTCTGCAGAAAGAGAACGAGGATGTTCAGGGTTCCTTAGACTCGTTTTGATGAAAGTAAGGCTATTTCGGGATCAGAAAGATAGTTACACAATAACTCTATAATTATCTCATTTACCTTGATGTCACAGTCTCCACTGGCATTTATACGAATGTATCTCCAATATTGATTTGCGATAGATTAAAAATTTATCTGCTGCAAATGGCGTCTTTTGACAATCACTTTTACAATCCTTGTCTCAAATCCAACAACTTCCTCAGTGATCATTATCTAGCACCATTGCCCTAGTACTCAGGGTGGGTTTGTATTCTAGGACACGGGGTTGTTTCCAAACAGGTGCTTTGTCATCCAATTTCAATATTCATTCGATATTCATACTGAACTGCGCAGATTGAACCGACTAAGGCCCTACACTTTCGTGTTTCAATCAACGCTTGTCACATCGCCTGAGTAAACATAATATCGCCTACCAATAATGCTAGTGAGGAAGCTTAGTTCTGAGAAAATCGCGTTTGAAAGTTGTAAGAACTTTTCGTATTTATTGAAGGTGAACTACTCGTACTTACAGTATTGATGCCCTCCTTTTTTTTTAACGTATTTCATTTCTCCTTAAGTTCTAAATTATACCAAGTGTACGTTTATAAAGTAATCAGTTCCTTTTTTTCTTAGTTAGGTCTCTGTTGAACTGTGGTTTCCCAACCATTATTTCAATTGGGAGCATGACTTCGGTTGCGTGACGCACTTTCAAATTGAATAATTTACAATAGCTATGTGTTTCACAACAGTCTTACAAATGCAGTTAATCTACCAACTTGAAACTCCAAATTTGCACAAAACGCTGCAAATTCTTTCACTGGGGTTTATTAATCAATTTTATTCATTTGGCTTGCATTCATGATTTGAATTTCTACTAAGCTTTGGAGTGTGCGTGTTTCACAGGTGATAGAGCGATTATTGAATTTCAGGAGATTTGCATAGAGCACGTGAATCGGTTCTCAACCAAAATACCTATTTGGATCGATCAGTTGATCATATCTGTGTGCCTCCTGAAATTCAATAATCGCTCTATCACTTGTGAAACACGCACACTCCAAAGCTTAGTAGAAATTCGAATCATGAATAAAATTGAATAATTCCAAGTGTTTATACCATATTCATATGGGGCAAAAATTTTCATGCCGAACGCGGGGAACGGAACCAAGGACCTAGGGTTGTGAGTCCCGCACGAAACCCCTGCGCTACGGGTCCCACATCGAATGACCTTCCAATTTGTTTACTTAGCAATGCGAAGATGGATGTTGGCAGCATAAGATCATACCATACATCGGGAATGGTTTGAGCTACAGACCTGGGGAGGGACTCATTCGATTCCTCATGGAAAGTTCTTCAAAAAAAGTCCATAATTAGGCCGCCTTGATTTTTTTTATTTTATTTTTTATTTTTAGGGATTTTACAAAACTTTGACAACCGTTAAGTGGCACTTTAAATTAAGTGACAGAGCTGGCTAAATAATTGGGGCGTTGTCGGACCAATATGGATTTTTCCTGAAAATTTCAGATTTTTTGCTCCAGCCGCTTGGGAGAAAACGTGCGTACGGCGGACGGTCGGAAAATTGCAGATTTGGATTCTGCGCCTTTGAAACGTAAGCCATGAAATTTTCAGGGGGGGTTATAATTTTTTTTTTCAAGAGCGATTACAATGGTTTATTATGAATAATAAACCAAAATTAACCCAAAGTGACATGAAACACGTTAGATTAATGTTGCCAAGGGTGCTCGGGAGGCTAAGTACGGAAGTGTGATGATACGACATACAGTCCATTCTGAATAAATCCTTGTTTCCAGATTGAAAAAAAAGCTTCTGTGGAAGCTGAGAAAAGCTAGAGAAATGTATCTCTCCTCCACGAGCCACACTACAGGCTCGTACTCTTTTCCCATCATCGTGAAGGTCCTCCAAATGCTCATCAATTCCTTTCGTGTTAGGGACAGACCTCAGGAAACTTGGTCGTCAATTTCATCCCTTCCTGAACGTTATTTTATTAATCAAATATGATAGTCTCTCAAAACATCTCTCTCACATTCTCATTCTTACTCAATGTAACATATTATGGTGAAAATATTTCAGAACGAAACTATTTGAATGAAGAGATGGAAACTATTATAATAATTATTGAATGCAAACAGAGTAACAAAATTTTTATTGAGACCATTCAGTACCACAACCGTATCCACTGCAAACTTTTACGCTATGGAATTATTTCAACCTTCATGTTAACAAAATAATTTTTTAAAAATTGAAGATAATCATTCACAACTATTCTACATCACATGAAAACGATTTAGCTATACCAATAAAAATTTCAGCCTATCTACAATCGTTACTATTCTATAATACATATGCAAAAGGATACAATTACCCACATTGGATATACCTTAATTAACACTAAGCAAAAGTCACTTTTTGTTCAGTCATATCACCGAATGACGGCTTCTGGAAGTGTTCGTAACTAAAAATGAAAACATACAAGAAATTACGATTTGGTTAAATAGATTCGCTATAAAGGATTTCGTAGAAAGAAAAATCAATGTTTCACGAACGATTCACAAAACGTTACTTCCATAACTTGCTCGAAAACTTTTCTTTTTTGTTCTTAGAAATGGAAAATGGGAAGGTAACTAATGAAACTGACCTATCTTTAAAAAGCGTTCGAATTTCAAAAGATGAGATTAACATTTCAAATGCGACCGTACAGGATGTTTTGTGAGGCCAAAGGGACACTTTTCTTCATTCAAACACACATCTTATGTTCAACGGTTTTTCATTATTTATTTCACATTTCACGGTGGGTTTTCTTTAACAAAAAGTCTCTTGATGATAAAATATCAATATCATCTCATGTATTTATGTGTAGGGAATTTGTCTGAGGGAAAATTCGCCTACTATCACAACTTTTTCTCCAGAAGGGAGATACTAGCTTACGTTTCTTTCTGCTAAATGAACTGAAGGTTAATTTAGCGTGTGGTGTGAGGTTGTTGCTCACTAACTCGGCGATACCGGTCGCGGAGCGACCGAAGCACCTTATTTGCTTGCGGTGTTAGCGTACAAAGATTGGCGATACCGGCCGCGGACGGCCGAAGCACCAAGCTTGGTAGCTGGAGAGGAAAGCGAGAGGAGATAGCGAACAAGATTGGTGTTCCCAGCCTTTCGAGGCTGCAGCACCAATTTGAAGCTATGTAGGAGAGGTGTAAGAGGTTGAGGTGATACCAGTCTCGCAAGACCGCGGCACCGCAACGGAATGAAGGTAGATTGGTGAACCTAGCGGACCAACTGAATATATACTCAAAGGCGAAGTTAGGGAGTAGAAATCAAAACGGAGGGATTCCAGCTACATCTGCCAGGGCTTCCACCGACTAAACTATATCCTTCCGGCCTGCAGGCCGGGTTTTTATATGGTTAGTGAACCCCTTCTACCCTGCTCCCTTGAGGAGGGTGGAAGGGGCGACGCTACCTTGGACCCTCTTTATTAGGGAATAATTCTACTATGTACATGAGTGAATTCTTCACATTATGTAAATGGCTTTACTCTGGATAAAAGAGTGCTTTCTAATCGATTTATGGTGTTAATATGAAATGGAGCTGTATTGGGACAGCTAATATGTGATTTATTGCAAGATAACTAACAAGTATGGAGTCACACCCTTCAGCTGAGGCACCCTTGTGGCTCATTGCTTTCCTAATCGATAAAGGGGGCTGAAGTTTGAATGGTGCTGTTTTGAAACATCTTGAAGTCAATTACAAGGAATGGAGGAGCGAGGGGCAGAATTAAGATTATGTACCGTAGACAACGTCTAATAAACACAGGACAGTGATCTACGTAGAAATACAATTATCTAACTCAGAAACAATAAACTATAGGGATATCATTTAGAAATAATAAACCTTTGTGCGTTTTCCTTAGTTATTTTCCAAAATCGAGTTATTGTTAGTTTTCTAAATAATGTAGTGAGCTGCATGTGTAAATTGTAAAAGTGGAATTATTCTGAAATAAATAAGTTTTAGAAAATGTTCAAGTTAAAAATTTCTGTTAAATATTAGTTGCAAAACCAATTATAAGGTACGGATCTTTCATTCTGGGACATCTGGAATATAGAAGAAATGAATTTTTGGAAGGAAATAGAAGGATTTGAGGATTGTATTTGTAACAATAGTTTTATCATTATCGTCTTAGTATTTGACTATTACTCAAATAAATAGTGACTTGAAATACACGCCATTAATTGCCTATTGTTTCATGATTTTTAAACAATGAAATAGTTTCCGGCTTAAAACCAGATTACAATTCCAGAATGAATTTTATTCAGATATAATGAAACAACCATGAAATAGATTTTTAAGCAGAATGTTATTCAGATATAAATAAAATTTAATTTTGTCGAGAAATGAAAACATGTTTTCTCCTTTTATTAATTAGGTACATAAGCATCACATTTTAACGATACAAAACAACCTCTAATTACTTACATTTCATCGTATTTCCGTTTCTCTGCTGATCCAAGAGACGGTTTGCAGTCTTTGAGCGCATCAAGTATATGATGTTGTTTTAACTTCACATTTTTGTAGCGTTCCTGCAACCAAAGAATCACCGTTGCACGGGTTAAGGCAGTAAAATGGGTGAGCGGTTCAGTCTCATCATTACAACGTGGAAATCCAGCTGAAGACCTGTTACCTGTTCGTTTTCTCTTTTTGGTTTATTATTCAATAATAAACCATTGTAATCGCTCTTGAAAAAAAAATTCACACCCCCCGAAAATTTAATGGTTTACGTTTCAAAGGGTGTAGAATCCGAATCTGCAATAAACGTTTTTCCGTCCGTCCGCCGTACGCCGTATGCACGATTTCTCCCAAACGGCTGAAGCAAAAAATCTGAAATTTTCAGGGAAAATCCATGTTGGTCCGGCGACGCCCCAATTCTTGAGCCAGCTCTCTCACTTTTTTTAAACTGCCCTTTAAGGGTTGTCAAAGTTTTGTAAAATCCCTAAAAAGTCAAGGCGGCCTAAGTTTGCACTGTTTTTTTGAAGAACACTCCACGAGGAATCGAATGAGCCCCTTCCCCAGGTCCGTAGGTCAAACCATTCCAGATCTGTGGCCCGATTTATGGTGGCAACATTCGCGTTATTTTGGTTTATTATTGTTTTTGTGTTGATATCAGTAACCTAGTGACGTAGTGATGTAGTAATGTGGAGGATACTGGAGTGAACTCCTAAAAGGCTTTGTAGCCGATACACGGGTTGAAGCATTCTGATAACCAGTAAACAAAAAAAAACGCAATTCTTTCACTGGGGTTTATTATTCAATTGCCTTGCGTTCATGATTTGAATTTCTACTAAGCTTTGGAGTGTGCGTGTTTCACAGGTGATAGAGCGATTATTGAATTTCAGGAGATATGCATAGAGCACGTAAATCTGTCCTCGACCAAAACCCCTATTTGGATTGATCAGTTGATCATATTTGTGTGCCTCCTGAAATTCAATAATCGCTCTATCACCTGTGAAACACGCACACTCCAAAGCTTAATATAAATTCAAATCATGAACGCAAGCCAATTTAATAATAAACCCCAGTGAAAGAATTTGCAGCGTTTTTCCATAAACATTTTTTTCATTATTCCAAAGATTAGTGAATAGAAATGAAATTCGGCAGTAGTATGCAGAATTATCAGTTTTATCGCTGCAAACGGGCGAATCCAAATCTTTTACAATTCATGAGGTTTACTGCTTTATTAATATGTCCGCCCCAGACGATAAGCGTTCAAAGCTGTGTATGATACCTTCTATACATGCTCGAACTTTTTTGAAGATTGAACTTCAAATTTGAAAAAAAAAAAGTAATATTTAAACTAAATACATAAATTAGTGTTTGTTGATGAGCAAACGTGTACGTATGAGTACATCTAGCAATGTCTAGGATATTGGTATACTTTGACAACTTGTATCTATACCCTTCAAGACTTCTGAACAAGAAGTCCGATTCGACTAGTAGAATGTGCAATTTGCACATCAATAACAAAGCTTAATTATCAAACCATAAAAACAGAAGAGGATTAATTTAATGATACCAATGTCACCAATATTCAATTCCACGCGTTTTTGAGCTTAATAATTTGAACGAACATATTGGTGAGTAATGCATGCATTATATTATCACATTTGATCCGGTTTTATTTTCTTTGTTATTCATTGATTTTATTTATTAATTTTTTTTAACAGAACAAACCCTTTCATTGATTATACTAAAACAAACTAAAACAAATTTATTAATTGAACGAAACATTTTTGTTTGGGCATCGCTTGTGTGTTTAGTATGTTCGAAATTTCCGAGGTCTGTAGCGCTTCTAAAGTAAAGCCGGGGTCGAAAAAAAAGTAGGTAACCCAAAAAATTATTGAAATAGCGGTAACAAGAAGATTTTATACTATTACACCCTCCATTCTATCCTTTTGAAAATGAAAATTAAAAGTTGAGAAATATGTTTCAATACTAAACCAAAATCTCAATGAGTAAGTAAATAAAGACATTCTCCGGACGAGAGTTTCTGCTTGAGAAAGGATTGTCTATTATCGTACCCGGCCCCCTCCTGTCAACAAAACCGTCGTTTCCGAGAACTGTTGCACAACTAGACTAAAACTGGGATCTAACTGAATAACAGTCACAAAAATCAGTGGATTCGTACAGCCTGAGTAGCGTCAGCAAAATTAAATCATGTCGAATTCTGATTTTGACTAAAATTAGTTATGACAGTTATTAAAATTAAATTAGGTACCAACGACAAATTTTGTCGAAAAATCAGTCTTCTCTCCTAGCTTTTTTTGCATAACAAGAATGAAATTTGGATCGAACAACACAAAAGGCAACAAGGAAACAAAAACTCAAATCTTAGCTCTTTATAATCTAACAAATTAAATTAACAAATGTATATTATTATTTATTGATTATGAACATGATTGCCAAGACTTTCTAATATTTTATTGTTTTGGTTTATTATTCAATAATAAACCATTGTAATCGCTCTTGAAAAAAAAATTCTAACCCCCCCAGAAAATTTCATGGTTTACGTTTCAAAGGGTGTAGAATCCGAATCTGCAAAAAAAAATTTCCGTCCGTCCGCCGTGCGCACGATTCCCCCCAAACGGCTTAAGCAAAAAAGGTGAAATTTTCAGGAAAAATGGTCCGACGACGCCCCAATTCTTGAGCCAGCTCTCTCACTTAATTTAAAGTGCCCTTTAAGGGTTGTCAAAGTTTTGTAAAATCCCTAAAAACCTCAAAAAAAGTCGAGGACTCAAAGTCATTTGGACTCTTTTTGAAGAACACTCCACAAGGAATCGAATGAGCCCCTCCCCAGGTCCGCAGGTCAAACCATTCCCGATGTATGGCCCAATTTATGGTGCCAACACTTGCGTTATTTTGGTTTATTATCGTTTTTCTTTTGTTTTGTTTTGATCGCAGTAACCTAGTGATGTAGTGAATGTGGATATTGGAGTGAACTCCTAAAAGGTTTTGTAGCCGATACATGGGTTGAAGCATTCTGATAATTAAAACGCTGCAAATTCTTTCACTGGGATTTATTATTCAATTTTATTCATTTGGCTTGCGTTCATGAGTTGAATTTCCACTAAGCTTTCTAGTGTGCGTGTTTCACAGGTGATAGAGTGATTATTGAATTTCAGGAGGCACACAAATATGATCAACTGATCAATCCAAACAGTTATTTTGGTTGGAAACTGATTTAAGTGCTCTATGCATATCTCCTGAAATTCAATAATCGCTCTATCACCTGTAAAACACCCACACTCCAAAGCTTAGTAGAAATTCAAATTATGAACGCAAGCCAATTGAATAATAAGCCCCAGTGAAAGAATTTGCAGCGTTTTTAATCTTTAACAAATTTAATAATTGTCGATTACTGGTAATAGTCATATTTCATACGGATGTAATTCCTACGGCCACATCTGACAGAATGTATATCAGTAAATATTGATCTTGTAGGTACTATCATAAGGCGCCGAAATACTGTTTTTGTGAGACAAGTGCAAAAAAGTGAAAGAGAGGAGGTTCCGAAATGACCTAAACCATAATAAAATCTCATCAAGAACCCTACACTTCCAATTTAAAAACAAGGGTCAAGATTGATAGTACTTCCCGTTTCTAAGCCCGAAAAACCTTCCCGACCGCCCTTCTAAAAAATCCTCTATCGGAAGCCGCTTTTCCGGAACACCTTTCTATTACTCTTTTAAATGAGGTAGGTAAATATTCACCAACCGTCAAGAAATGAGAAACCTTCAAATTGAATTTTAAGTAATGGTCGTTTGATGGGTCTGTTTACATTTGGAGAGAGGATTCCACGGGGAATGAGACCTTCATAGCCCTAGGCAGTTGGAAAATGAATTGTGGATTCGAAGGGAAAAAAAGGAGCGGGAACACGGTGGAAAGGTGGTAAAAAAGAGCTGCGGAGTGTCGGATCGGCCCGATCGTTCCCATTACATCTCAAGCACTGGTTGAAGTGGAGTGCCCAAGGGAAGTCGATCTGTGCAAACGTTTTCGTTCGAACGAAAACCCCACTCTTAATCGCTTCAGAACACTTATTCAGTAGCTAGAATCTCTCTTTACTTTTCCGGGTTATTATTAGGACCTGACAGAGGAGAGGGGACGTTTTTCTTTTAAGGACCTCTATTCCACGATCTTTTTATGCCGGAGGCAAAGGATAAATAATGGCTTTGCCAGGTTTTCCCTATGGGGAATCAATACCTTTTGTCTCTGGGTCTGTTTAAGTCTTCTCCAGTCCTCTCCTAAAAACGGTCCGCATTTTCCTAGGGAATGACGAGCGAGGTTTTTGAGGTTTTAATTAAAACGAGACGTCCGAGGACAGGGGTAAACGGAGAAAGGGTTCTGACTTCAAGTCTTAATTGGAATTTATTGTTCACTCCATGATCCGACGGGAGGGTAGCTCTTTGCAGCTCTCAATACCCACGTTCGGTCTCATACCACCTTCCTTGGAAATAATTGTTTTGTATTTCACTCTTAAATTGTAAATAAATGCAATTCTAAGGAACACATGTATAAAAACAAGTTCAACTCTGCACGTAGAGCTTCAGAATAAAAACATAGGGACATATTTTAGGAGGGGAGACATTTTTTTCAGTCCACCCCAAATAGAAATACTAATCGAGCGAGTACTCTCGAAAAAACGCTGCAAATTCTTTCACTGGGGTTTTTGAATTATTATTGAATAGCGATTATTGAATTTCATGAGATATGCATAGAGCACTTAAATCGGTTTTCAACCAAAATACCTATTTGGATTGATCAGTTGATCATATTTGTGTGCCTCCTGAAATGCAATAATCGGTCTATCACCTGTGAAACACGCACACTCCAAAGCTTAGTAGAAATTAAAATCATGAATCATTGAATAATAATCCCCCGTGAAAGAATTTGCAGCGTTTTACAAGAGCGATTACAATGGAAAAATATTCTATTTGAAAAGTTCAAATTTCTTAAGACGGAGCACGCATATCAGAATGCTTCAACCCGTGTATCGGCTGTAAACTCTTTTAGGAATTCACTCCAGTATCCACATTCACTACATCACTAGGTTACTGCGATCAAAACAAAACAAAACAAAAACGCTGCAAATTCTTTCACTGGGGTTTATTATTCAATTGGCTTGCGTTCATGATTTAAATTTCTACTAAGCTTTGGAGTGTCCCTATTTCACAGGTGATAGAGCGATTATTGAATTTCAAGAGATATGCATAGAGCACGTAAATCTGTTCACAACCAAAATACCTATTTGGATTGATCAGTTGATCATATTTGTGTGCCTCCTGAAATCCAATAATCGCTCTATCACCTCTGAAACACGCACACTCTAAAGCTTAGTAGAAATTGAAATCATGAACGCAAGCCAACTGAATAATAAACCAAAGTGAAACAATTTTCAGCGTTTTTTTTTTTTTTTATGGTTATCAGAATACATCAACCCGTGTATCGGCTACAAACCCTTTTAGGAGGTCACTCCAGTATCCACGTTCAAAAAAACGCTAATGTTGGCAGGATAAATCGGGCCATACATCGGGAATGGTTTGAGCTACGGGGGTTAGAAATTGGTTTTTCAAGAGCGATTACAATGGTTTATTATTGAATAATAATGAATAACAAACCAAAAATTAATGAGTTTTTTGTGGGATTAAGATAGAAATTAGTTCCCTGAATCGAATGATTATTATTTCTTGAACCTTATAAATCGTTATATATAATAACTTGGTAATTAATAAGGTCAAAAAGGGAATAATATCAAGAAATCGTACTCAAGAAAAGGTAGAATTGATATAACGAGTCATACCAAGTATTACAGACCGCTCCAGTTGCTATACGATTAACCGTACGCTCACCACTTGAAAAACATCATCTTAGAGTATTGAAAACCGGCGGCCTCTCTAAAATCTTACTTTGTACAGAAGAATATCATTGAGAACAAGTTTTTTTGACAATCGTATTGATAATTGACACCTTTTCGCACACAAAGTGCTCACATTTAATTTAACACTAAATATGATATCAATGGTTTGAAGAATTCGTTCATATGATCATGTTGAATGACTAGAACTTTTTTCAAAGGCACAGTTGATGCAGACGGCTCTTATGACGACTGATTCAGATAACCAACTTTGTTGGGGTTGAACTTAAAGCAAATCACGTCGAAACGAGTTGTAATTCTGTCGATAAGTTTGACTCGAATCAACAAACCACCGCAGAATTGCAACGACGCGTCGGTGGTTGATTAAAATGGAACATAACATTCACCTTGGTTCGTGAGATTCACCGCAGATTAGCGCGGTAATTATCGCATGTAATACAGGAACGATGATGGTGGCATAACTGTCGCGCTGTTATCTCCCCCACAGTTTCCACATTCGGCATATCTAAGCCCGACTTCCCATTTTCGTTCTTCCGTTTACCTTCTCGTTAAGGCGAGACGAGATGTTCTAATTAGCACAACACTATCTCACATCGGGATAGTTTGAAGCGCCTAGATAGAGTCGTTCCAAAGGGATTGGGAATCCACTCAATTAGAAGCTATCTTCCGTGCTTCATGCTATTCCGTTGCTCCCTATCCAAATACTAACGATTTGTGGTGAGCAGGGTACTCACCAACTACAGTGATTATTATGAACCTGATTCATACTCTTCATAATCTCTTGATAGTTTTGGTTTATTATTCAATAATAAACCATTGTAATCGCTCTGGAAAAAAAAATTCTAACCCCCCCTGAAAATTTCATGGTTTACGTTTCAAAGGGTGTAGAATCCGAATCTGCAATAAAAAATTTTCCGTCCGTCCGCCTTACGCACGATTTCTCCCAAACGGCTGGAGCAAAAAATCTGAAATTTTCAGGAAAAATCCATCTTGGTCTGACGACGCCCCAATTCTTGAGACAGCTCTCTCACTCAATTTAAAGTGCCCTTTAAGGGCTGTCAATGTTTTGTAAAATCCCTAAAAACCTCAAAACAAGTCAAGGCGGACTAAATATAAACTTATTTATAAGAACATACCATGAGGAATCGAATGAGCCCCTCCCCAGGTCCGTAGGTCAAACCATTCCCGATGTATGGCCCGATTTATGGTGCCAACATTTGCGTTTTTTGGTTTATTATTGTTTGTTTGTAACCTAGTGATGTCCGGCCGATAGCGTCGAGTTGTAGTGAATGTGTATACTGGAGTGATAGCCGATGTGGATACTTGTAGTTTATAGCCGATACACGGGTTGAACCATTCTGATATGCATGTAACGCTGATAATATATAGGTAAATATTATTCAATATTATTACTGGGGTTTATTATTATTATAGCACGTAAATCAGTTGATCATATTTGTGTGCCTCCTGAAATTCAATAATTGCTCTATCACCTGTGAAGAACGCTGCAAATTCTTTCACTGGGGTTTATTATTCAATTGGCTTGCGTTCATGATTTGAATTTCTACTAAGCTTTGGAGTGTGCGTGTTTCACAGGTGATAGAGAGCGATTATTGAATTTCAGGAGATACTCATAGAGCACGTAAATCTGTTCTCAACCAAAAAACCTTTTTGGATTGTTCAGTTGATCATATTTGTGTGCCTCCTGAAATTCAATAATCACTCTCTATCACCTGTGAAACAACGCACACTCCAAAGCTTAGTAGAAATTCAAATCATGAACGCAAGCCAATTGAATAAGTGGAAGAATTTGCAGCGTTTTTGTTTTGAACAGTGTAGAGATGTCGAAGTGTGCTAAAGGCTTAGTTAATAACTCATACCGGATTAAGTGCAGCAAGTGCGAAGGTTGTTTTCATTTGGAATGCGTGAATTTCACTTAAGCGGATTACATGTTTCACAGGGAATCCGAGAAAGCATGGATGTGCGGGTCCTCTTTGAAGGTTAAACGTGCGTCTATATCTTTTTCTGAAGGTAATGCGGCTGTTGTGTTCTTTGTTGGGAGAAGCTCCAGTCGTAAACTGTCACAACACGATGACAGTGAAGGCGATTCTGAAAGATTGGGATCGGAGAGTGATTTGAGGGCTTGAGTCACGATTAGCTAGTTTGAAGCAAGGTGCGGTGGATGAAACAATCGAGATTGCTGGCATTCCGGTAGTCGCAGAGGAATCAGTTGTTGCCATTGCAAAGGCTTTCGGCCGAGCGGTCATCTTCGAGATGAGTGAGAGCATGATCGATAATTGTTTTCGAAGACGACCACAGGATCTCCCGAACCGGGTAATATTTCTGTGACCTTTTTACGTCGTCTTGATAAGGATGAATTCGTATTGCTGGCCCGACAAAAAACCTATCACTTCGTGATATAGGCTTTGTTGGAGGTAGCAACAGCAGGTTGATTGTCAATCCAAGTTGACCTACACCAAGCGTCAATTGGTAAAACAAGCGAAGAATTTCTAATGAGAAAATAACTGCAAGTATGCTTGGACATCAATTGAACGAGTAATGCTTCGAAAAGAAGAAAATTCTACTGTCGAGGAAATTAAGAAAGTCTAATACCTGGTCAAAGTGGCCTCAAAAAACGGACCAGCAACCGTCAAGAAATAGCGTTTAGCGATGTTTTAGGCGTCTAACAAAATAACACATCAAGCGTTCAATTCATACATCCTGGAGGTCAAGCCTACTTGAGATCCAACCCCCTTCCACCCCCCGGGGCGTCAGTCGCAGGGTTCGCAGGAGGGGGGAGAGAACATCCCTGCTGGGGCAGGGTCTACTAACCCACAACACCAGGATGCCTGTCGTGATGTGGAACGGCGAGGGGAAGGGGCAAAATCCGTTGGGGCGTCAAGAATACTATTACTTGCATTGAAGGCACACGGGATTATCTCTTATAAACGTAGCCCAGTGAAATGTTTAACCCCAAAAATTGTTGGTTCACGTTTCAAGGTAAGTAGATTTCTAAAACCGAATTTTAACAAAACCCGGCTGAACATTTTCTTCGAAATAACTGGACCAAAGTTGACGAAATTTGTCCCCAAATCCAACATAATTCCGGGATGCTCTGGCAATCTTGGCATCTTGATGAATCAACCCAATGAGATTATAGTCAGAGATTAATTTATCAAAAAATCGAAATCTCAAAAAGACAAATCTTCCGAAATAAGAGGGTAGTTGTGTAAAAAAAATATTTTTTATCTTTTTATCAATTACTAGTTTAATAGCCCTGCTACGCAGGTTAAAAAGAAATAGGTGAATAACACAATTTTTTTTTCGTGATTTATTAATTGCGACTGAAAAATCAAATACATTTCATCTAGCAATTTTACATATCAATAAAGGTACACTCCAAGAGGGTAGGTTTACAGCAAAATCTAGCCCTTTATTATATAGCTCAATTAATTAACACTGAGTTCGATTGCACTTCTATTCACGTAGCACAACTAAATCCAGTGGTTTGTTTCGCTTGAGACGTCGGATTTCACCTTCGTTGTCCAAAACTTAGAGCATCTCCGGGTTCTCGTGTTTGTGGAAGCGATGTTCATGCTTCCTTGCGTATTTTGCAATAATTTCATAGACTGTCTCCATCCTCAAATCTCGATGAATATCATCGTTTCGCATGTACCAAGGGGCTCCAACTATACTTCTCAGTATTTTATTCTGAAAGGTTTGGATTTTCTTAATATTTGATTTCTTGGCACAGCCCCAGATCTGTATCCCATATATCCAAATAGGGCGAAGGATCTGCTTATATATAAGCAGTTTGTTGTGAAGAGAGAGATGGGAATTCCTTCCCATTAGCCAATACATCCTTCTGTACTTGATTTTAAGTTCTTCTTTCTTCTTTTCTATGTGTTTATTCCAGTTTAATTTGGAGTCAAGTGTCAAACCCAAGTATTTAACTGCTTCAGTATGCGGTATTTTATTCGAATTGATCTCAACATCCAAGATTGGGACTTTTCGGTTAGTGAAGTTGATGTGGGCTGATTTTGATTCGTTCAGCTTCATTCTCCACATCTTGGTCCATTTACAAACCTCAGTAGTAGACGTCTGTAGTTTGCGAGTTGCAGCTTCTATATCATCTCCAACAGAGAGGATAGCCGTATCATCTGCAAAGGTGGCAACAGTTGTGCCTTCTTGTTGGGGTAAGTCCCGTGTGTACAGGAGGTAGAGTAATAAACAACACAATGAGGGAGTATAATAACAATATGCAAAGTCAAAAAATCGTATATCCCAAATCCCCGAGGAGAGGACCACGTCGCTTGCCCTGGGAGACGCTTCCCCCCGCTGGGGCCCTCCTTCCTTCACTGGCGTGGTCAGGGGGAGGGGGAGCAGGTCGGTTGCCCTGGGAGACGGGGGCGAGAATTCCACCCGCCCAGTGTTACCACCCCCTGAAACGTCGATATACTCTGATAAGCTGGTTTTTATATAGTGTGATTATTTTCAATAATAAGCCTGTGTGATTGAATATCAACAAATACGCATAACCGCTCCCCCTCAAATTTTATCCTTTCACGTTTCAACATGTGTAGATTCCAGATCGAGCATTATCCGTCCGCCATACGGACCATAGAAGGCCTTAGAATTTCGGTGCTATATTAGTATGCGCCCCACAGTCATGTTTCTCCATTAGTACGCGCCCCACACTTACGTACTCACAATGTGCCCCTCAGCGGTGTTTGTTTCGTACATAATCGCGAAGTTGTGTTTCACTTAGACAACTGTCGCTAGACAACCGGCTTATCACTAGGACAAATTCGAATGTTCCATTATGATCAACCTATCCCATCTTGTCCTATCACCGAAACTTCTCAAACGAACTAGGCACCTACCTACAAAGGAATGCTCTGTGTTCATGTTTGTTATCTACCTATCACTTACCACCAACGCTGATTTGGCCGGAAAATCAACCAAGACCATCATGGACTGGTCCATTATGTGTCGGGAAGTTTGTTTCTCAATCGTCCACAAACGTCCGCAAATGATAGGCACTTGCGACCACCCTATTCAAATGCTAGGCACCTACCTACAAAGGAATGCTCTGTGTTCATGTTTGTTATCTACCTATCACTGACGAATCCCGGTTTGCTGGTAAGCGTGATCGGGGTAGACTGCTGCAGATCTGTTCGTCGCATTCCTGAAGTACGTGAAAGTAGTATACCGACCCTGAACTGTGATAGAGCCTCGACGAAGCACCTTTCAATGAGGATTTCTTGTAAGTACCTTCCACCTTCCTATGTACGAGTACCTTTTTCTCGACAAGCATATTATGCGTAGCACTGTGGGGCGCATACTACCATAAGGTTTGTTTTGACAAGAGGTTCAGAACCGAACACGCCCCTTTTTGGCTGTTTTGACACGCCAGAACTTGTTCTGAAAAATCTCGAACCTCTTGGTTCGTTGTTCGGACAAGGAGTCCAGAACCACTTAGAACTAGTTCAAGTGGTTCGAAGATTTTTGCCAGAACTTTTAGTCCGAGACATGCGCAGTAGATTTATCGTGTTACCAACGGCTATAATCTATTCCTATTATCATCTATTGTTGCTGTTGCCTCTTTTTTTGGTCTCAATGTCTGAAGGAACCATGCGGGAAGGGAATGTTCAGGTTTTTGGTTCCAAACTAGTTCGGAAAGCGTTCGGACAAGTAGAACGAATACCGAAAGTTCTTGGTGGTTCTATCCCTCCCCCTGTAGGTTCTGGTTCTATCCCGAACAGGTTCGGAACCTCTTGTCAAAACAGACCAATAGAAACCAAGGGTTGTGGGGCGTCGGAGGGATGTGGGGCGCATACTAATAGCACCTAGAATTTCCAAAGCTCGAGGACTCCGATTGGAGGTTGTTGGTCCTAACTTCTAGTCAGCCCGATCGCCTCTCACGCGTAAATGCTATGGGCCAAAAATTGACCAAAAAGACCAGGACGAACACATCAGATTCAGGGAATCTCATTTTTGTGAGTAGGTTCGATCTCAAAATTTTGGTTTGGAAAGTTGAAGTTATGGAAGGGTTCGTTCTTACAAATTAATTTCCAAAATTTGACCAATCGAAGTATTGACATGTTACGTTTAATTGTTGCCCAGTAAGTACTTGAAAGATTTTCAGTTTGCTGCGCAACGATTTCCAAGGCGTTCTCAAGACTAGAAACTCAAGGTTCATCAGCTTCACAATAACTAGGGCAGCACGAGCAAGGGCTATTAAATATCAATAATTAATATTACATTTCAACTACTTTTCTATCTTACACCACATTTACTGCACTATCCTTATGATGCGTAGTCAGGTGTTCGATGTGATAGCGATTTCGGAGACTTTTTTAAAACTTGGTATTAGCAGTTCATCTTTTAAAGTAGGAAGTTATGTTTGGGTCAGAAAAAGACTGAGGTGGTGTTAATTTATTGGTACGGTAAATTGAAATTTACTGAAGTGATTCTTTCTCCGTCTCAATATTCAAATCCCGAGTTCATTTTTATTAAAGTAGAATGCCTATCTGGACACATTGTGGTAGGGGTTGTCTATCGTCCACCAAAAGTTGGCAATATTCAGTTGGTTTTTGATCTCGCACGTAATGTTTGTGCCAATCAAGACAATGTGTTAATCGTTGGCGATTTTAACTCAGATATGAAGAGTATAAAAGACAAAGAAGGCAAATAGGAAATGATAATCTTCATTTAGTACCGTTGAATACCAGTTTATAGATAAGTAGAAATGTGACATACCACTATAGCAGGTAGCGTTTCTTGAAGTTGATCTTCAGAGGAGGTATTTTCACTCACTGTAACAAATTCCATCAATACATTGTCAGGCTATCGGTTCTGAGTCGAATTGTATTTGTAATTGTAAGTTACAGCCGGTAATAATATATTGTGTAATACTCCACCATTAAACTCTAATCTAGCTAAGTAAAAACCCTAAATATGATGCAGAACCTGTAGTTGAAGCAGAAAGTAAGGATGCAAGGAACCTGGATATGAACTTTATGTTCGAAAATCCTCATGAGTAGTTTCTTCTGACGTGCGTCATACATTATTTGCATTTTCTAACTTACGTTCGAACTGTATGAATTAATATGATATATTCTAAATATATTCGTACTATGAAGACCTATTCTTCTAATTCATCTTTGGTTAACAGAAATCTAACAGCATCTGGATATGGACGTGATGCATTAAATTTAAAGTTTACACCTAAAATGATTTATTCTCAAAATCATCTGAGTGGAAACAATTTGTTGTCCTATTTAATAAAAGTTGAAGAACTTTATGAGTCTATGATTGCTTTTTATTAGTTTAAAGAAGAAAAAGCAAGCCAAATCAGGTAAGCAGTATAGCTCCCTCTATTCTAAAAATAATGAAATTGGATCAATGAGCGCAATCGTAAACCTAATTAAACAGATGAACTCCTTCTTAGGTTAGGGCCAGAACATCTGTCTACCACAATAATAGACAGGATAAATTGATGAATATAAGTCAATGTAACTTACTAATTAAGTCTATAATTTTTAATTGCGCTGCAGATAAGAGGCCTTTCAAGTCAGCACCCGAAAATCCTTGAGTGGATTCAGCTACAATCGAAAAATCGACGTCGTCGTCAAGTTCTATGTTCGCACTCAACGCATGGAGAATCTCTGCTCGTGTAGCCTGCAAAAAAATTTAAAACACATATATTCAGGGTATCAAGGCCTAGTTTCAGAGTTATTTCAATTCCGATACCCATATTTCTAGTGTTCTCTATCTTACGTTACTAAAATTGGCCATACCTCCCCCACCAAATCAAGTAAGCTTGATTATACAGTTGGAAAGAACGCGGAATTTCCCAAAGGATAGGCTACATTACGAGTGAAAATATGCAGATTCAGTAGTCACAAATCCACAACAGAGTGAAACAATTGTAGGAGCATAAATATATTGAATCATTTAAACTTCAGGCCAGAAAACATGTTACGGTCTAAAAATATTGATACCACTGACTAGTTAGAACTCGTGTCCTCACAAGTAAGGGGTTGAGCCATGAGGCCAGTTTAATCAAACCTCTTCGACTGTGGGTTATATACACTTGAACATATTATTTCCCTGGAGTCAATAAAAGCTGTCCTGGCTGGTTTGGGGTCGGACAAAATGAATCGAAGGATCCGTTCACTTCGGTTCTAGTCTGCTTACATCTTACATACTATGGATACCAATCTTGAATCCTGCAAATGCAGCTTTTTGGATGGTGCGGATCCTGCAGGATTCTTGCGTGGATCCCCCACTTTCCATTCCAGCGCACCAGCCCCCTCCTTTACTGATGTTCTGTGTGAAACACAGTTCCCTTCTGTGATTCACAGTTTTCCCCCATTTACCGCCAAGGCGAGCCCTATCTTTCACCATTTTCATTTATTATCCAATTACAGCGTGGTGGTATTATTATCTAGGAAGTGATGACTTGTGAGCTGATTTAATCCTATGGATTCCTCGGCTGTTTGGGATCATTTCTCGAAATCTAGAGATGGTTTGAATGCTACATGTGATATTTGCAAAAAGGCCTTGAAGTTAAGCAATATATCAATAAAAAGTGTTAGAGTCCATCTGCATGCCGCCCATCCATCAATCACACCTAACAATAATTATTATTTTACTCTTATTGACGACCTAAATATTTTAATTTAACCTACCTACCTATTCCGGGTGGTTTTCGTGACTTAGCAATATAAATTACTAATCAATTAATCATTCAATTATTAAATAATTGATTTGTGCTGTTGGCCAGAAGCAGGATCCTGCAGGATTAGCAAGTTGGAGGTGTGGATTATGACTCCGTTTTCATACTCATATCCGTGTAGCTAGTTATAATAATGGATAAATCTGTGCTTGAATGTTTCCCCAGGGACAGGATACCTTTACAGTCAGCTATACCACCTACTAACCCCAACATAGTAGACACCATCATCAATTTTTTAAATTCACTTTTACAGCATTCACCAGCAACACAAACTCACCGCGTCAGGGAACGTGCATTGAACTGACGTTCCAATTCGACCAGGTCGAAGAAGCGCTGGATCAATGAGATCAGGCCTGCTTGTCGCAGCCATCACGAACACTCCAGTCAACGGTTCCACACCATCCAAGGCAGTCAATAATTGGTTCACCACGCGGTCAGTAACTCCAGTCTGATCCTTGCCTCTCCTGAAATTAATAGTACCAAATATAAAAAACCGTGAATATGAAATTCAAAATACCTAATGGCTATAATTAAAAATTATTTCAAAATTTGGGGTCATTTTTAATACTGAATAGATGAAGATATTTTATAAAATAAATGTTAGGATAAGAACTTACCTGGGTGCTAGGCTCTCAAATTCGTCAAAAAAGAGAAGGCAAGGTTTAGCTGCTTGAGCTCTATAAAAGTGAAATAAATATACTTAGATTACACAATAGCTTATTACTTAACTAAATTAAGGAATTCAGCAATGATGAGGATGGTTTTTTAATTAAGTTAACAATGCTTACTTTTCGAAAATATTTCGGACACCTTCTTCACTTTGTCCAATGTATTTAGACATCAGCTCGGGTCCCTACAATAGATAACATTCAATTTTAAAATGCATCAAATAATTACATTCCGGTTCATTAATTTCTATGCAGTTCATTACTTTCGTAATATAATGGAATTGGCTCAGTAGGATTTTTGTAAATGAATGTTATCTGCATGTCCACCAATCAAATGCAAACCACGTACTGGGGCACTACGACAGGCTGGTGTACTGACCACTATACTACCAAGGAAGCCATCTCAGGAAAAATAAAAACGGAGTAAAATAGAACGTTGTCTATATTTCCACGAAAGTAAAGAGTCACACAGTTAAATCGATTTCGACGGTTAGGTCATGATCTTTAACAAACATGAACTGAAAGTAAGTACATCACACATAGAAAGCATATCTTATATAGGATCAAGTGAAAGGAGATTGGATCCTATTGGCTCAAAGAAGTGAAAGGGGCGGGCAGGACCAACCAATGCCACTCAAGGCTTACAAAGTGAAAGGGGCACAAACAGTAGTTTATAAACCCCACTTCTATCCTGAACGTTAATTTTATCCTTAACCTAACCCAAAGAAGATTTGAGATTATTTTTATTCTTAAACCCCGGAAGACAGAATTTTAAACAGTTTATCCGAAATTTTCCCATAATAAGGTATACTAATCCACTTTTTCTCTTCCAACTCAATTCTCTCACTAAATTGGACACAAAGTGGCGTTCAGGAAAGTGGGGTTTATAAATTGCCTGTTTGCCCCTTTCAGATCAAAACTCAATCTCCTCTCACTATGATCCTATATAAGATATGCTTTCTGTGATGACTTTCAATGTTTGTTACTGAGATGACTTAACCATCGATTGTAACTGTGTAACTCTTTACTTTTGGAAATATAGACAACGTTCATCGTTACCCGTTTTTATTGAAATTTCCTACCAGTTTGACTCAGGCCATGACTCGGAGAATATAGTCGGCGAAATGTTTGAAAGGGAGGTGCGTTGGATCTCTGTAGTTGTTGAAGGCATCCGGCAGAGAAAGATCACACAAGAACGGGAGAGACAGAGGAGGCTATGGACTGAGAGGAATATATACATCCCAGAACGTTAATTTAAACAGTTCCGAACCAACGAAGAAGGATTTGAGATTTTTTTTGTTTTAAACCCATCGTTGAAACCCACGGAAGACAGAATTTTACCGAGTTAGAATCTTAAAGATTCCCTCATCTGCCTACGTCAAAAAAATGAATACTATCAGTAATCTGTGTTCTTTATACCCTGAGGGGCATCACTGAATCAACGGTTTCATTCTCTTCAAAACGAAGCAACCTTTCACTTCACAATCACACAACAATAGAGAATTTTTTTTGGAAGTTTTTTTCTCTATTTTTTGGGGGTTCTCACAAAATACCAGTTTTTTAATAGAACCAATCCAATGCAATTGTCCGAACAAGGAATTTAACGTTGAGGTTTCTAAGAAAAATTCAAAATCGTTAAGATTCTCAGGGCCATTTAGAACAGGAAAATGTTTAAATGATGAGAATAGTGTCAAAATATTTCACCATTGTTGGGTTCGTTCTTGATAAGTTTGGCTCCGAATAGTGTTTCTCCTTGATAATGATACTGTTTGTGCCCAACATTTCACTTTGTTAAGACACAGAATACAAGATTGAGAATTGGCTATCGTTGGTTGTTGTTTCCTTGGCATCCTGCCAGAAATTATCATCAAGATGATAGAATTCGTGAATCGTGATGATGTGTTGAGCCAATAGGATTCAATCTCCTCTCACTTGATCCTATATAAGACATGCTTTCTGTGATGTAATTTCAGATAATGTTTGTTACTGATGATGACTTAACCGTCGAAATCGATTTAACCGTGTAACTCTTTACTTTCGTAAAAATATAGACAACGTTCTATCTTACTCCGTTTTTATTGAAATGGGTTTCCACAACTTCGTCGCGAGTGACTTAGTCCATCTCAGGCCGTGACACCGGAGAATATAGTCGGCGAACTGTTTGAAAGGGGGGAAATCTAGTTCAAATGAGTGTGATTCAATAAAATTAACTTTTGACCACTGACACAATACACTACAACTTCTTGTCGAGCTATACCTACCTACTCCTAACGATAACTACAATTGCCAACCACATTATGTTATCATATGTTATATTGTTTTTACATGCACTGATTCCAGAACATACAAATTATTCATTCTTGTAAATCGGACTAGTGTTGATTAATAAACACAATCTTCAAGTTATTTTAATAATGTTAGTTATCCTTTAATACATATTAAGTAATATCTTAAATTGTGAGAACCACTATCACAAAGAAATCGCTGAAGATGATGTAGTCTTACTTTAATGGTGATGAAATTCAAAGAGCTTTCAAAAGCTGCAGCTCGAGCCAAAATGGTTTTCCCCGTACCTGGAGCACCGTACAGTAGAATTCCTGTTTGTGCTTTCAGCGGACACTGGTTCAATACATGAGGGTACTGGAATCATTACAAGAAAATAGCATTACGATTTAACAAGAGAGTGATGACCTTGATAACGGAACTTGAAGGTAGAAAAATATATTTTACCAATGTTGGCCATATTATGACTTCGGTAATCTTCGCTTTAGCTGCAGACAGCCCAGCAACAGTTGCCCAGCTGTGTTTTTTCTCTTTGAGTAAATCGATGCCTTCTAAATATGAAGGTTTTGTACAACTCATGGCAACAGATAAATCGTTGTTCGTAATTCGCAATTCAATTTGATCTCGAACTGAAACACAGCACTTTAGTAATCAGTTGTTTGCCTCTTAAAAAACTAGTTCTCAGTGCAATAGTTCAGGCGTAGGTAGTAGCATAGGCCTATTCCTAAAGTGTTTCACTATCCACTCTTCAATTCCTCACTCCTCACTTTGCAAGCGCATTTTTCTTACAAGAGATACAACAGAGACTATTTCGAAGGGGAAGAACAAACAAATAGAATAAAATTGAACAATTTTATTTGTTTTTTTTTTTTTTTTTTACATTCTCATTTCAAAATAATAAAATAAGAATAGTCGTAGCACTTACCTTTTCGCTGCCAGGCTTCAAAAAGAGCTGTTTTGATTAGCTTTACTAGGTCAACTATCAGGAAGCCTTCTGTTGTGGAAGCAATTTTGTCTAATTTTAAATCTTCCAGCACTGAAGCAGGAGCTTTGTGCAATATCAACTTTTCCAATATTTTCTTTCTAGTTTCCTTAAAATATACCCATGTGTCAGTTTATAACGAATAAATACAAGATAACGATTGCGGACAACTTGAATTACTTGTACATTCACGCAAACGAGTTCCATAAATAATCAATATTTACCTTATTATGTTCAGGCATCTGTACATTTGAGGAAAATAACGATTTTCCACGCACTGAATAAATCCGAGGATGTACATTATAAGTGGATACTGCTGTCCCAACGAACGAAATGGAGTTCAATCTTTGACTTTCTTCCAACACTTCAGCTAGCTTATGGGCAACCCTAAAAAATAAAACCAAGAAAATGAGGGACTTGGGATTGTATCAATAGCCATTACTTAATCATTTCATTCTTGGTCAATTAAGAATGTTCAGATGTATCTGGAATGGTTTTAGATCTTGATGAATTTTTCAGTATTTAGGTCATTACCTCTTAAAAACCACCCTTGACTTGTATTTGAGGCCCACAGGTAATGGGACCGTACTGTGGTGTTAAGCGTATTGCCTAGTTACCTCATTGTCCGTTAATCCCATTCCCATGTGAAAATATTCAAAGCCTTTAATGGACTCCAAATTCCCCAAGCTGCTTTGCGCCGTTGGTTTTTCCCAAGCCACCCTTTTTCTGGCAAACAGTCAGTCACCTGTAGTCTCCCCCTAGCGCCCTGGGGTAGTTGTAACCTCGTCCCTGATTGGTTTCTACTATCCCCCTCTCTCTACTCCCCTCGATTCCTCACTCTAAATTTTCTTCACTTATCCTCCAAACAAAATTTTCCCGTTTTTGGTTAACAGAATCTGGAGTCAGTTCTCTCCTTCTCTTTAGCCAGCTCTTACGCTCTTGTTAACTTGGCTCTCCTGGGACCACCCTAATATTGGCTGGGATCCCTATATAGTTATCACTTATCAAACTTGACAGACTTCAAAATATGAAGAACTATGATATTATCATAGTTATCATTGATGTATTTGACTCGTTCATTTTCCTAACTCCATCAGTTACTAACTGTTTACATCTTCCTTGGGTTCACCTTATCAACAAATGTTCATTATTGAAAATATTGAGGGTTGTATTAAATGCAGATAGTTCAGTGTGGGCGAGTATGCTGATATTGAAGGCTCTAGCTTTTAATGTCCTGATCCCAATAGCGCCCCACTGGGTTCTTTCGTCAAATCTTGCCAGTATCAGCTACTAGCTTATCAAGGTCTAAACTAACATCGGGTAAGATGAGTTCTCATACGGTATGAGTACAACCCCCACATAGTGGCTGGGGTCTTTACCCAAAAACTCCTCCCAACAGTAAAAGCCTAACTCAATCCCAGATCTACGCACTGAATGTACTAACTGTACCACCAGCATCTGCGAACAAAATCAGATATTTGGTTGATTCCTGCCCTCCCATGGTCATGGAGGCTCTACACTTGGGTGTACGAAAGACACAATCTTCAGTTTTTCAAGATGTATAATCACTTCTTGCTCTAGTTAAAGATCATCATTAGTTCCAGTAATACGCCATCCACGATTTTCAAAACTATTTTTAACTGTACAATAACAAACCTGTAAAATTTACACTTCTCGGTTATTCCTGGGACGTTTCAAATCTTGTAAATTATTTAACTACTGTTACATATATTTGTCTATGTTTAATCATTTTATATTAGAGCTGTAACTCTGAATTCGCTAATCCTGAATTGCTCTCTTTTATGCTGTAGCAATAAAATTGATGTGTGTTGAATAGCTGGTTTTTAGCAAACGACAATTTTCACTGGTTCTAGTGGTCCTCTCGAAGTCGAATATTTAAGTTAGTCGGTGAAAACGATCTGATAATATAACGATTTTCCACGCGATACTACAATTAGTATTTACTGAGCATGCGATAACTTGAAATCCCTGTAAATGCCCAATTACTACAGTCTATAGGGGATTTTGATACAATTTTTGAGGAATTGAAATTGGAAATTTTTAGGGTGTTGGGTTTTTAGGGTATATATGCTCCCTTGTGAATTTCATTATATATGTAGGGATACAAGTCGATCAGCGATTGCACAGTAAAAAGTAAAACCTACCAGGCCTTGGTTAGATCGTGCTAAAATGTTCAAGATATTTCGCATTTCATTTCAACACGCTCATTTTATCATTCTATCCACTTTGAGATTAGAGTGTAGACCTGCAATACACGTTGAGTAACGTTTTGAAGGAGTTAATGTATGACGGAAAATGTCCTGCGGCATTCATGTCCCGTTGTAACAAGACCATATTCGACATCTTTCGAGATCATTTAAAATATTTCAAAAGAACCATTCGTTCATGTTATTTAGGCGAGGAAGTTCCTAGGTTCACCTATGTGCCACAACCAACTTAGCAGATGTTTTTTTGATATATTAATCCTTAAATATACAATCCCTTAGGATCGATTGATCAAAATGCTGATATTACTGGTACATCCCAGATCAATTTGGATTTTTGAGCCGAATTTCATAAAATTTGGTTCAGTAATTTCGGTAAAAAGCTTCGATCGGAGGAGGGATGGATTTTTTGTTTGTTCGATTTTTGAAATATAAACTTGCTTTTTCCTAGGTCGATTAAAAAGGTTCATGATTGAAAATAATAAACCAAAAGATGGTCCACAAAGCAGGTGGATGTAGGTAGAAATGTACCTACCTATTAGAGTACAATGTAGCTTCTAGCCCAACATGATCGGCATTTGGACGAGATGCGATGGCATCAATATTTTCCAACAAAAACACAGATGGTTGGTGATCGGCTGCTTCTCTCAGCAAGTCATTCAAATCTCTAACGATCACTTCAACGCGTTTTCCTAAAAACAAATCACACAAGTTGAAGTAAATTCCGAAATTCAAGGATAAGAAGTAACTTTTTACTCGATTCAGTACCGTGTACATGTATAAACCACATAGGTACAGGGTGTCACACGTTTTATCCGTCGAACACCACTCACGTATTCTACAATTAATTTGCGACAAAAATTGCCCATAACTGTTTTTTTCTTAGTCAACTAAAAATTCGACATGTCCCAGTTTTAAAATGTTTCCATATTTTGAACTTTTGGCAACTGAAAAGGCCGTACATCATTGGAAAGAGCGTTAAATTCAACGTTGTCTTAGCTTCTAACAATATTTTTTTAGTGGAACTTGAGCGTGAAAAATTAGCCCGAAAAGTGCATTTTGTCAAATCTGGAAAATTAACTTGTTTTCAAGCGTTAACTAGTCCCCATAGTTCTGGGAATGAGTGATGCCCTAGAGTCTTGAAAAATGCGCAAAAGCCTCAGCTTTCCAAAGGGTTAATCAAATTTTTATTTTTAGGAAGAACGTTTTTGAAAAAATTAAGTTCGAATGCAAAGAAACATGGGTTTATAAACACTTTTGAGGTTGTGTTTTTTTTTTTTTTTTTTTTTTTTTTTAAATAAAAAATGCTTTTATGAATAATATAATTTGGAGGTATATTTACTTGTTTTTTGCTCAGAAACGAATGGTAATAAACCCATACCTCCCAATCAACGAGTTAAATGAATTTTCAGTGTTTTTAGAATTGAATTTCTTAATATCAGGGTGTAGACATTGTCAAGTCAACATTGTCTTTGGAAACTTAAATTTGAACGATGGCCTCACTAAACTCAATATTAATTTTATCGCCTTATCAGACAATCCAATGCCTTCCGAATCGAATTTCAACCACAGATCGTCATTGGTGTACATTGATCCAGCTCAGGCAAAAACGCGTACCCAGGAAATTGTTTTAAATTTGGAGAAACCCAAACTTTTTTCAAACTGAGATCAATCTGCTGTTCACGTTAATCTTGGTTCCCATTCTTTGGAGCTCACAAGTGGCCCCTAGACTAGCTAACTAATAATCCCTCCCACAAATAGTCACTTGGACAGATGTCGATTCCAGTACTCGTTAGTATATTTGATATTAATTTACATAATAATTTATTACATATATCCTCACCTTTCAACCTTAAGCAATCAATTTCGACTTGATGAAAATAAAGTGGACCATTAGAGAGCTTGTTAATCAAATATTTACACAGTTCAGTCTTTCCACTGCCACTCCTTCCTGAAGAAACGAAAAGATTCAAAATCAGTATTGTAACCATAATTTTATGATGCCGGTGTAAATTGAAAATGAAAAATTATTTTCAACTACCAGTAATCAGTATGTTCGCTTGTAAATGTGCGTTGGGACCATCAGTGCGTGCAAGTTTATCTACAAGCTTCATCTCATCATCCTCTATAAGAGTACTCCAACTGCAATAAATTTTTCAGTGTATGTGTAAGCTTTCAAGGCACACAGGTGGAAGTATCTGGTAATGTAGCATGAAATGTAATAATTATATTTATTATTTGATTCTTGGAGGTGTGACAAAGAAATGTGTATGCAGGCTTTGAAAATATTAAAATACTTATGTGCATTAAAACATTACAATTAGTAATTTTTCAATAGATCAGTAGAAGTAGAAGTTTTACAGAAATACTATTCAGCGAGTAGCAAGAACTGCTGTACGTATGAGCCTCATTGGTGACGAAAACAGGCTTGAGCCGATCAATAAAAACACGACATTTTTTAGGCTTTAACCAGGGTTGTCATCGTTCGCTTCATATAATTAGATTGTCATTTTGAAAGATCCATTTCATGGATGTACAACGGAGGGTGAATTAAACACCATCATATCAGGCGCTTACACCATCCATGTAAACATGACTTAGAGTTCAAGTTATCTTTAAAGAAAATCACACTAAAACTGTTTTAGAAATGCACCTATACCTAGAAATGTAACTATAAAAATAGTTTTGCCTTTTCTTTTTTCTCTGGTCTTTTGTATTACCTTAACTAATCGGCTTTCCTCAATATTGTTCGACACCTCTCACATTCCCGACCAATAGAATTGTATATCCTTTCACTCAGAAACCACATGATTGGATGTTTCCCCACACCTCTGGACCAATGGGATTGAAGCTCCCTTTCAGCTATAAGTTAGAGTTTTTCTTTTTTCTAGTACGATTTGATAAATACTGAAGAATTACTGAAGATAAATAAAAACTTGAAGCCAGTATGAAGGTTCTTACATATTGTGTTTCTCAGAAGTGTCTGGATGAAATTCATTTTTTATCTCTTCTGGACGATACTCATTACAATCAAATGAGATCTCCCGAAGGGTGGCAATAGAGTAGAAACTCCACACGATGCTGAGAGGTCGAAGTGTCAGTTGAACTTTTCTCCCGCTCTTCAAGGTTATTTCTCCTTTGTTATTCAACAAGACACGAGCGTGAGACAAGGCGTAATACATCAGGCTGTCTCTTACTTCTGTGATAAGTAACTGTTTTTCTGTTTGGTCATCCTGTAAATCAATGAGGATAAACAGTAGAACAAATACGAGGGTCATCCAGAAAGTAAGGTTACAACTGTTGGTAAAAAATCGAAAAATGCTTATATTTTATTCAAATTTTGAGGAAATGTAGCAAAATATGTCCTTATTTTTCTACATAATCGCCACTAACTTCAACACATTTCTTCAGCCTGGGCACCAGCTTTTTTATGCTCGTCATACACACTTCGCCCCAACTCCAAAAACCACTTCTCGACAGTTTCCTTCACCTCCTCGTCGTTGGAAAAACGTTTTCCACCCAAGAACTCCTTCAATTTGGTGGAAAGGTGGAAGTCCGAAGGCGCCAAGTCCGGTGAATATGGTGGATGGGTCACAACATCCCATCCAAACGACACAAGCAGGTCCTGGGTCTAGCGAGCTGGGTCTGGCGTTGTCGTGAAGAAGGGACACACCACGAGTCAGCAATCCCCTCCTTTTGTCTTTGATTTTTTTCCTCAATTTTTTAATGGTCTCAAAATACGCATCAGCATTAATGGTGGTTTGAATGACCATGAAATCCACCAACAACACCCCTTTTCTGTCCCAAAACACTGATGCCATGATCTTCCGCTCCGAGGGCTGAACCTTGAATTTTTTTGCTGATGGGGAGTGAGTATGGTGCCACTGCAGGGACTGCCTTTTTGACTCTGGGGTATAGTGACAAACCCACGTTTCGTCCCCAGTCACAATCGAATCAAGGAATGCTTCACCCTCCATTTCATAACAGGTAATGTAGGGTACATTGTAGGTGTAGCGAATGGCCCCTGCAGAGGTTGACGGAGAAGGCTGTTGTGACGACATTTCATAACAGACTGTCACAGGTTATTGTAACTACTGGGAACCCCCCTACATGCAGTAATACCAACCACGAAAAAAAAAATTCTCTGCACCTTCCAGGGAATTTTTAAGCTTACTTTCTGGATGATCTTCGTATGATAACATAACTACCTGATCTGTGAAGTCAATGATTTGAACTGCTCACTCGACATTTCAAAGCCAAGAACCATTTAAAACGATATAATTCCGAGAAAATAAGTAACGAAACCAGGAAAGTTACCAAGAAATCCAAATAAAGAAAAATCGTTTCTCATACAAGATGCTTAAGGTAGCAAACTTTTTGATCGGGAAAATATTGACAATTGAATGGGAACTATCATGTACTAGAATATTGACAGAACAGTTGACTAGAGATAAACGTTTCGTCAAAGTAAAGGATATTTTGTCTTAATAAGTCACAGGATTGTAATAATTTATAATGAAAACTCACTTTTAATGTGAAGAGAGGTGATATGAGTATTGCACTGATTTCCTCTTTGTGAACAGCATCTTTTACTAACATTAAATCAGCTTTAGCACCGAGTTTGATGTTCAGGTACCTTGCTACGCTGTCCGAAATAAATAGTTCAGTCCACCTTGACTTCTTGGAAGATCCATTTTCGAAGAAGAACAACTCTACATGAACCTCCACAGGTATGTTTCCATCATTTGTCTTGACCAATTTCCATATTTGACTAGAGTCAGGAGTAAATTCTTTCGATTTGGGCAAATATACAGCAAATGGCAGGATCCTGCTAAACCTTAACTTTTGTTTAAAGGAATCATCAATCGGGATGCAGCGACACTGGATTTCGATTGATGAATTGTCCTTGACTTCGTTGCAATATTTCCTGCAAACATAAAGAAAGGTATTAACATAGTTATTTAAACATACTTGGAGTTACCAGAATTTTTCCAGGGGGAATTTTCCCATGCTTCCCCATTTGTCTGGCATTCAGTTCTTAGCATGGGCGCCCGCAGAATATTTTCCCAGGGGGGGGGGCAAGGCCCAAAGAATAAAAATGTCTGTACTGTAAGTAGAATCGAATAAACTGAATAACTGTGGTAGGTAAATTTCACTGAATTGAATACAGGAGAGAAATGACAAGAACAAAAATAAATAATTACAACTCAACCTTCGCTCCAACCTCCAAGCAGTCCATTTTATTATCACAGTCCATTTCCAGTTATGGTGGTTACCTACAATAGCTTCTCCTAAACTATTTTGGTACCTACATAGAATTTTAATTATTATTATTCTCTATGGCCTAGGAATTAAGGTTGACGGTTCTGCTGGTTCAATGAACGAAAGGTTGAATAGAAGCGGGAAAGATGGCGGGCCGTCAGCTGCTCGAAGGTGGGTCGCTCATGCGCATGCGTTTGAATGTGTGCAAGTACCGTCAAGTGGGCGCGGTAAAATCTGTACTTAAAAAAAAACTCTTGAGTACACATTATTACTCCACCAGACTTTACTTGAATTACCTACATTTTGGTTTATTATTCAATAATAAACCATTGTAATCGCTCTGGAAAAAAAAAATGCTAACCCCCCTTGAAAATTTCATGGTTTACGTTTCAAAGGGTGTAGAATCCGAATCTGCAATAAAAATTTTTCCGTCCGTCCGCCGTACGCCGTACGCACGATTTCTCCCAAACGGCTGGAGCAAAAGATCTGAAATTCTCAGGAAAAATCCATCTTGGTCCGACAACGCCCCAATTCTTGAGCCAGCTCTCTCACTTAATTTAAAATCCCCTTAAACGGTTGTCGAGGTTTTGTAAAATCCCCAAGAACCTCAAAACAAGTCGAATCGGCCTTAATATTTACCTATTTGAAGAACATACCATGAGGAATCGAATGAGCCCCTCCGCAGGTCCGTAGGTCAAACCATTCCCGATGTATGGCCCGATTTATGGTGACAACATTTGCGTTTTTTGGTTTATTATTGTTTGTTTGTAACCTAGTGATGCCGACAGCGACGAGTTGTAGTGAATGTGGATACTGGAGTGATATCCGATGTAGATACTTGTAGTTTATAGCCGATACACGGGGGTGAAGCATTCTGATATGCATGAAATGCTGATAATATATAGGTAAATATTATTCAATATTATTACTGGGGTTTACTATTATTATAGCACGTGAATCGGTTGTTAACCAAAATACCTATTTGGATTGATCAGTTGATCATATTTGTGTGCCTCCTGAAATTCAATAACTGCTCTATCACCTGTGAAAAACGCTGCAAATTCTTTCACTGGGGTTTATTATTCAATTGGTTTGCGTTCATGATTTGAATTTCTACTAAGCTTTGGAGTGTGCGTGTTTCACAGGTGATAGAGTGATTATTGAATTTCAGGAGGCACACAAATATGATCAACTGAACAATCCAAATAGGTTTTTACGTGCTCTTTGCGTATCTCCTGAAATTCAATAATCGCTCTCTATCACCTGTGAAACACGCACACTCCAAAGCTTAGTAGAAATTCAAATCATGAACGCAATCCAATTGAATAATAAACCCCAGTGAAAGAATTTGCAGCGTTTTACGTTTCTATTACTGATATCTGCAAATCACAAATCAATAACCCAAATTTACAGTTCCTCGAACAGTTCAGTTGTAATTGCGATATCATTGATAGCACGTATTACACACAGTTTTACGCCCTTATGCAATAAAATACAAACCTCAAATAAGTGTGCTGTTTTGGTGAAGTAGTCGATGAATCGCTCTTTTTCTTTGGATCAACATTGACTACAATTTCAGTATACTCCTCGAGCCTTCCATACTTCAATTCAGGAGAGAGGGAATCTAAGAAAATACATAATTAACATTACGAACATGAGGTTAAACATTTGTTCCACTCAATATTGAAAACAACAGTGTGGCATTTCATTGTTGAGCTCTTTTTGCACCAGTTATTACGTTATTAACTAAATTGTACTAAATGTACTTCTCTACTTTCAAACTTTTTTTTTTCTTTTTCAAATATGCAATAGAATTAAAATATAATTTTATTGTTCAAGGTTTCAATGTTCAACTGTTGATGTATGGGCAATCCTGCAATTAATGCAATTAATATTTAAATAAATGAGTAGATACTGCCTAACCAGGATATGTGTATACCTACAAGATTCCAATGACTGGGTGATATCGGTGTTAAATCTATCTTATTCATCATTTGATACTAATCAAAAGTAATCACAAGTACTCAAATAAGTTACAATTGTATATCCATCAAACCTTACCGACAACCAGACAGAAGGAGATATTGTTTGAGATCCAAGCGCAGAAAACTTGGTTGGGCCAAACTATCCTCAATTGGTTCAAGAGCTGCGACTCAATAATTGAAGTAGATGAGCACTAAACAAAAAATAAAAATAATTGACAAGTTTGATGTGATACATAGCTTCCTTGTATTGATAACATAAAAGTTTTAAATAACACAGGTCTGCAACTAAAAAACTGCATACGATTTTTTTACTGTTTCCCATGGATTTTTGCATGCTAAAACCGAAAAAAGTAATCAAAAAATTCCATCACGTCTAGTTTTCTCGCAAAACTGGTTTTTTGAATACCACATACGGTGTTATTCAGCGTTAAACCTCATTTGGTAGTTGCTTCCAAGTTGTCAATTTTATGAATTGCATGAATTTTTTCACTCTCATATTTAGTCATGTCACTTGACTGATACGAAATGAAAGAGAGGGGATGTGCTAGCTGAATATTGTTGGATGCTCAAGAGGGATACGGACAATGCTGGAGCACAAAAACGTTTGCGACGAAGTATCAAAGAAAAAAAAGGTTCCACAAGCAAACTGAATGAAGTTTTTGAGCATTTTGTACTGAATAGTAAACAAATAATTTGTTTTATTTTGAGTTTATAGACAATACAAATTATGGTGTTTTTTTCTACGTTTTCGTTTTTTATGTCCCCCTCTCCCCTAATTTGCAAGAAAACTGTACGTGATGGAGGAAAATAGCGGTCATTTTTGGATTCAGCACACCAAAAAACATGAAATTTAGCTAAAATATTCCATGCAGCTGATCAAAATTTTTTTTTGCAGACCTGTGTAAACTTAAAGGATTTTACAATCTTAGAAGATTCAGAAATTAGGGTTCACAGGAAATCGATTCCGTGGGACATGTTTCCCACATACCACAACTTCTTCAGAAGGGTGAGTGGTGAGCGAAAAATCCACATTTTGCCACATAAGTAGGCATTCCAATCAAAGGCAACCGGTTAAGTGGCAATCATTTCAAAACAAACAATTATAAAATTAATACAATGATCTATTAAATGAAAATAGTGGATTCCAATGAAGACAAGGTCATTTTGAAAATCGATTTCATAAACATGTTCAACTCTATTAAAAGTGAAATTATACCGACTAAAGTAAACGTGTTATATGGAGACTGTACAATCAAGAATACAGAAGGGATTCTCTTGAATCTAACAACAATGTCCGTTCACCGAATCGACAGAGCTAAATGGTTGGAACATGGGTGATAATACCAAACAAGGCGCCTTCGGATAGGAAAAACTAGTGAGCCAACAGAACGCAGCCGATATGACCCAACCATTTTGTCAATTGTCCCATAAGCAAACACAGCTAAGTACCTTGGCATGACCTTGGATGCCAAACAACACATCAAGAAAAAACAGAAAGAAATAGACCTAAAATTTCTCATTCGTCACTTTGTTTATCGGAATCTTTCTTCAAGACGATTTATTTTCTGCCCTTTATCCAAAACTTATTCTTTACATCAAAACAAAATTCACGCAATGCCTCCCTGAGTAGTGTTCGAACAAAATATTTCCTCAAGTCAAACGACCGAAAAGGAGCAACAGACCATGAAAACCAATGTTTGAGCCTCCTGGACAAAGTTCGTTTTGTACCAAAAGGGATTCAATTTTCATTTTAAATATCGGTGGTATTGCATTGAGTATCGATATTTTGTATCGATATATATCGGATCAATAACGATACTTTTGAAATATCAATATTCACTAGCTTAAAAAAATTGGTTTCAATATTTTCTTTGATTTTAAATATTGTCTTTGGTAATGGAATCTGGAATGTAAAAGAATAGAGACTTTAATATACCACAACGCCTGGAAAAGAATAAGGGTAGGAAGTAAAAGTCCTACTGTTACTGTTAATTTACCTTGGCAGGTTCAAACAATCAAAACAAAGATTATCTTCTTTTCTGTTTAAGTAGATATGATTAGGTTTTTTGCTGTTCAATTTTGAAAAATTGATGTTGGAATCGATACTCGATATTTATAAATATCGATACTATTAGATGATATTTAATATGGATTCCAACCTTGAATACAGTATTTTGAAAATCGAACTTGTTCAATAACCCATGTTCAACTCAAACCCAAGGAAATTACAGCTCGTGAAGTGATGTGAAACGTGTTATAGGTAGTGATCTATTTGCTTCAAAACGCTAATATAAGTGATCAAATGAAGTTACTAGACGTGTATACAGTTGTAACAATCAAAATTATTTTTTAAAAAAATGTCCGTTCACCGAATCGATGGGTCTCATCAGAGCTAAATGGTTGGAACATGGGTGATAATAGCAAACAAGGCGCCCTCGGATAGGAAAATCTAGTCACCGATGTGAGCCAACAGACCGCAGCCGATATGACCCTATCATTTTCGAGGAGTCCTCACTTACTCTTCTATGAAACTATTCATAATTACCTACTTACAATTAGAATAATCTTTCGACTTACCACGATTTCCAAGTCATCAGATGTCCAAGGCGATACAAGCAATCGTCTTATTGATCCTATATTATTGATCGAAGATATCACTAAATGCTGCCCTTCCTTCAGTCCCAGTGCTTGAGCATATGGTGCAGAAATGCCCATACAATCATCTTCTAGAGAAGCATTAGGTGAATGATAAGAAGAAAAGTAGAACACAGTCCCATCTTCGTTCTCGGCCTTCAGAGAATGTACCTGCAAAGATACTGGCGTTAATTTCATCTAAATAGACTTATGAAATGAGTTTAAGTTTGACTTAAGTACTGTAGTTATTGTTAGTTAAAAGATGGCTAACTGTAAAAACCAATCTTACAACAATCTTACCAAATATAACAACTTTTTTACTCGATTGATAGACAATCTAACACAAACTCCCTTTTAGGTTGCTAACATCCAGCAAGACATGCTCGCAAAGTAACAACCTGAATTTTCGTTCAATTGAGTCCAAGCCTTTCTCATGATTCCATCGAATATTTTTTAATGCAGCCCCGATTTTTGAAACGAGATTTCTCCCCTTCAAACCATCCTTTTTTAATTTTAAAAATATGATTCGGAAGCTGTGATTATAAAGATGTGCGATTGATGCCCGAAATGACAGTTTTGTAAAATAGATAGAAAAATTAACGTTCTTTCCAACAGTGCCATCAAATTTGAGCTGTCTCCAAAATTGAGGGAGTTATGACAGTTTTAATGACATAAGATCGAGAACACGAAAAAATCTTAAATCGCGAATAACTCGGAAACGAGCCCTCTGGCATTTTCGGTCGGAAATGAGTTGTAGAACACGTAGGAGTCGGATTGTGCATAAGTCCTGGGACTCCCTGTTCAATGGAGGGCATTGCTAAAGAACTTCATTTTTCGAGGTCCATGTTGAATGTCTAGACCAGTGCTGAAGTCCTCAATGTCCTGAGAGACCCCAGCGATTCGACCTATCAACTTTTATTCAAAGTTCATCAACAACTCAGTTACTCTGGAATAAACCGAGGAGACTCCGGTGCTTCAATGAACCCAGAAACGGAAGATTAAGAAATTAGCACTTTGATTGACAGTTGAAAGGCTGAAAAGCGTTATATCCAGTGGTGGCAGCACTAAATCCTTCGACAATGAAAAGACAAAAGTGTGATCTCGTTCCTTCTATTCTACAATCCCCTATAAAAATTTCCTCTTAAAGTTCTCATCAATTTAAAAGTATACACATGCCATACCTTTACCAAAAACAAGCAATCGTAAATGAAAATCGGACAGTAATCAGTGTTATATTCTTCGTATCCAACATTTCTAAGTTGGATCACCAAATAAATGAACACACTTCTCATAACTATCAAACTAGTTTCAGAGCTAACCGTAGTTATACAACCACTATCCTCCCCTCAACAGAATCAATACGCCTGGGCACTGAATAAAAATTTGGTCTGTGCACTTAGTTTGGCAAAGTATAGTTTTATTGGACTTTTTTATTCAGATGCAGTGGTTCTGCAGTGCTCCAATTGAATAAATTAAAAGGGAATGCCCAATATGAATAAGTAATATCAATAATCTATGATTCTAATATCTATGATCCTTGAGTATTCAAGAGTACCTACTCACTATTGATGGAAGCAAGTCCTCAGACCTCAAATGCTGTTCGCAGGAAACTGTTCTAGTAATAATCCCAAATACCCGTAATTGCTCTGATCAAAGATTGTACCTGTAAATTAGTCCTAAAGTTGCATGATGTGTCTAATGGTTGTCACAATCCAAAGGAATACTTGCTCCATCTTCTAACCAAGTTCGAATGGAACGGAACGACTAAATGGTTTACTGAGCGACTGGAGACACAATATACCCAAGGAAAGCACCTCCACCACTTATGCCAAAACTCGTTCTATTGAACAAAAACTAATGAAAACAAAGAGCAGCATTCTATAAAGAAGATGTATATCTTACCGACGAGATGGCCAAGTTGACAAAGGAGGCAGGAGAGAAATGAACAAAATCATCCTTCGTGGTAATTAATTTCAATTTAAAAATTTCAAAATGCATATCAACCGAATTCTTCTATAAGCGATACCCAACCAAATGAAGTTTTGGATCAACAGTAAGGATGTACACAGAAATTATCATCTAACAAATTCATTGAGTTATAATGTAGAATTATATTGAAAAGCAATTCAAATTTGAAAGTCATTTCCTGAAGGAAAGTACTTTACATGGTCACATTCGGTACAGACGCCAGGTACATGTTTATCAATTTTATCATTCTGTTATCACTGCGTGAGTGTGTATATGTACTTTCAATGGACATGCCGAAAACCAAGGTGAAGCAGAATCTAACTATTTGGAAGGCCATGGTGGATACTCGGCGTTGCATCTACTGTGCGCTCTAACTACGCGTTAATGAACTATTCAGCAGGTTCACTTTTCGGAGGATTTTTTGAAAATGAGCTGTGACTTCCACATTGTTTTGAGAATTCACCAACACAGGGAGTCCGAAATAATCAAACAACAGGTACATACTGTTTTTGTTCTTTTTGACACCAAACTGAAATACAACCAAGTCTCTGGCAACTACCTGTAATATTTTGAAATTTAACGTGAAGGTTGTCAAACGATTTGAATGGCTGTTAACAACCGTCTTTGCCAAATAGTTCTTTGTTCATTCGTTTTTCCCTGAAATTTATTTGTTCTGTCTAGTTTGATGGCTAATTGCTAGCTTCACATCTTATAAATTAAAAAAACCTAAATCAATCCTTCTAGTAATGCTGAGTTTGGCAAATAGATCGGAATCTGTTTAGTTTAATGTTATCAACAACGAAATTATTGCCATCTTACGATATTCGAATCCACAACTTCCATTCCCATGGAGGCTGAAGGGGAAATAGCACATCTATTTCATATCACATTCTGAATAATGGGATATAGATGCTCGAAATAATGCAAAAGTGCGCCTTCTGAAACGATTCAATGTGGATCATAAATTGGAAAACTTCCCAACAACCTGGTTGAGGTTTAGCGGTCTTTATCTAGTGTTGTAGATGTAGGAGATAGTGTTGTCCTTGGGCAAAATGCCCTAATTGCGTAATTAGAGCTCAATTAGTTAATGTCACACCTAAGGCAGCCACATGGCTGGAAAGTTCAGGTGAGGTTATACTGCTTTGCTTTCTTATTCTACTTGTACTAGATGGGACATTTCAAAATTTTTGCCACATTTGGGTATCAGCTTTTCTAAAAACAACTTGATCAATTTAAACGTTCTGCAACATCAAAAATAATTTTTTCTCGCTCCCCACTCCCTACCTCACTTTCTATAAAATTGTTTTTCAAAATGGCATATCAGCAGTACGGTTCAAGATATTGCTCACTTAAGTAATATACGTAGAGAACCGAGGTGGTTCTTTGGAAAGTGGAACTTTGGTTCTCTCAGCATATTACCTAAGTGAGCAATATTTTAAACCATACTGCTGATATGCCATTTTGAAAAACAATTTTATAGAAAGTGAGGTAGGGAGTGGGGAGCGAGAAAAAATTATTTTTGATGTTGCAGAACGTTTAAATTATAATAATGTTTCAGATCAGAAAAATAAAGTAGCAAAAGGTACTATCGAGTGTATGAAAATAATTTTGCCTTACAATACCTGTTATCACAGGCAAGTTTCTCTCATTTGAGGTTCCACGACTGATTGAGGGCCCTGGTATGGGTTGGTTTCTTTTAGGTTCACTTATAATATTGCAAATTGTGAGTTGGCGAGTGAAGCTCCTCAGAAACGACCCCAGAGAGGTGGTGGGTTGCTTAAAGGTGGCTGCTACAGTGGAAGCAGCTAAGTTTTCACATTGTAAGCTCATTGTTGATGTCTTTTTGAAAAAAAATCATTTGATGGATTTTCATGGCACCCTTAAATGAGGGAGGAATGATTCGCTTGATGTTAAATATCTTCTTCATTGACAAAACGATATGCCTTGTATGCTATATCTACTAATAATCTTCCTTCAGCGTTGGGACGATCTTGAATACAGGATGCAAACAGAACAGGAGCAACTTCATAAACACCCTTTCCCGCCAGTTAGGGGCTACTTTTCAAAAAGTTGTAGGGAGTGAAGAAGAACCCTGTGACCCTGATATAATAGGTTGGTAACAAGACTTGCTTCTATCCAAAATTTGTTGTCAGGTAGAAATCTATTTTAGATGGTATATTCTTTCATTGTTTAAGTGGATATACAGGCCTCAATAAATATAAAGGCAAGTATAAATACAGACCTGTATCAATGGTAGTAGAAGGTCCCACACATCAGTGACAGATACATGGCTGGCGACAACCTTCCGTTCTGGATCTGGTTCGGCCGCATTGACTATATTAAATTTTATTAATATAAGCTTTGAAGCAATTGATCTGTAAATATTCAAACATACGTAAGAAAAGCTATATTAGGGTCACCAGATAAAAACTTTCAAAACCAGGACATCTAGCTTTAAAAAAAGGACAAACAAAGGACGCTTACTCGAAAAAAGGCAATTTCACACAAAGAAAATATTAAATTTATTGGTAAGCTTAACTTGACATTTTTGACACAAAACTAGGAACTGTACCGTTGACCGGAGGAACCACATTAGGTACCTTCTTATTGACAAGAAACACGAAGAACGGAGAAATCACGATGCTAGGGAGGTACAAGGTACCATGCTCTTCAAGGAGTTTTCATGCTACATGGTCTCGGTATGCAATTCCAGGGCCTTCACACCTTGGTACTTAGGCTATGCTTACACATGTACCTGCTTTACATATGGTATGAACCAGTAGGTATGTTTTTGTCCTCGCCTAGATACTGAATCACAAAAAAAAAATCCCCGGACAAAAAATCCTCGCGTTTAGCCCACCCCGGACAAAAAATCCCCGTGTGGAAAATGACAGAAATATCCTATCGTCTAGTTTGCTGGTCTGGATGGACGCTCGCATCTCAAAAACAAAAAAATATCCAATATCAATCCTTTTAGTAAAGTATAGATCAGTTGGAAAAATAGATGCGTTACCTATATAGTTTGCTGGTCTGGATGCTCGCTACTCTCCCATCTCAAAAACAAAAAAATATCCTATATCAATCCTTTTAGTAAAGTATAGATCAGTTGGAAAAATAGATGAGTTACGTATTCTGTGATTCAACCCTAGTTTGTCCGCCCTTGGGGATTTTTTGTCCGCCCTAGGGGATTTTTGTCCGATTACCCTAGATACTAGGTAGATTTCCAGTAAGTACCTACCTACTTGGGTTTTTTTTTATTTTTCGAGGAAAAAGAGAAAAAAATAGAAAAACGGAAAAAAGGACATGTCTTTCGAAAAAAGGACGTCTAGTAACCCTAAGGTATATGGAAATATCAGCTGTGGGACTCACACGCAACTACGAACACGATTGAGCATTTTTCGAGTTCCCAGACCATTTGCCATAAGGGAACTACAAGTGCTTCATGAAAAATATTAGTTAAGAAGACATAGATTAACAAAGAAAAGAATATGTGAAACATATGTGAGAAACGTTGCATTTTTTTAAACATATCTTGGTTGGACAAGTTGCAGAGGAATTGAAACTTTCATTTGAACTTCCCGCCATGCGGACAAACTTGTTGCTTTCGTCCACCGAAGAAGGCCAGGGCCGGGCCTCCGGAAAATTAGGTCGTGCGGTTGTGTCGTTTCATTGAAAACATTACTTACTTGGAAATAGTATTATTCCCACCAACTTTTAAAATTGAGTGAAGTAGTTCCGAGCCTTGTAACTTCATTCCTGGTATGTGCGGATTTAAAAAAATCAATATTGGGCGGAAAATGGCAGTGAACGAATCGGCCAATCAAGTCCGAGTGGGGACGCGATAATCGTCGAAAGGTGCGCTCGCGTCGGGACGCCCCCTTCCCCAAGTTCAAACTGGAATCAACGGTTTTTCGTCGCAGCCATTACTCAACTGTGCCTTCTCGGCTGTTGTACGATTTTAATAATGGGCATTTAATAATTAGCTCTTGCAATTTTAAGTTATTTCTTTCTGTAATTGTATTGTGTGTGATATCCGGTGTTTTGCGCTCAAGTTTCACACGTAAGTACGCTACTCGTTTGACATGAATGAAATGGGAATAGCGGATGGTGGTACACTTTCTTCGTAACGTATTTTTTAAACTTGTAAACAACCTTTTACAATTTTGCTGTGTCGCATGATGCTCAATACGTAAATCATTGCTCGTAGGGTAGCTGTGTTACATCTGCGGATGAAAGTAAATCGTGGGATTGTGCCTACCGAAAAAGTAGATTAGAACTACGTAATTCAGAGTTTCCCGGGCATTTTTCAGGAGATCGTTTTCCTCGTAGGCCTCCCTAGCTGCTACCTACCTAGGTGTTTCAGTTGGCTTCTGACCCGGACTTCTCTTGATCTTTGGTGCAATTTATATTTTCTTGTCGCAAGTTGTTTCATGTGAATCCTTTGTTAACGTTCGCCACGTTTCGGAATCTTTCCCTCCGTGTAGCTGTGTAACGTATGTACCTATCTACCTACCTAGGTATTTTTCTCATATTTACAGGCCTGATGCTAAAAAACTGATTAAAAGGGCTTTAATCACTGTAATTACTGCGGATTTATTGTAATTGAAATTTCGTTGCAAACTACGTCCCTAATCTGTCCTATGTGAACGCTGTAATAGCCTCGTCAACTATAATTAAGAAATCGACTCATTCTGTGTAGATTGATCTCGTTAAACAGGGTAACCGACACTTGCGGTGTTTTCAACCATTCTTATTGAGTTCGTTGATGAAAAATATGGTATCCCTACGTAATACGTCTACACGATCGTAAGGAAGTCTGATATCCCTCATTCCGTGCGTTAGGCCCTAAGGGTTGATGCCCCCATAACATTTCTTCTCCTCACCTTCGGTAAGTACACATTTATCTTGAGATTTCACCGATTTTATTGATTCTTCTTAGATTGGTTAGTATGTTTGCTTTGTGATACTGCTTGCTTGTTAATAACACGACTGTGAATCTCCGTAACCGTGAACAGCGTCGGGAAGGATTCTAATTTTAAGAAACTGTTTCTCTAATTTTCTACTTCATTTATTGCGTTGCCCCCTCACATTTCCTTTATTTTGCGCTAGTGGGCTTTCGTCTCTCCGTTGTGATAATTGAATTCCGATGCTGATCAGTAACGTTGACGAGGTTTGGGGAGAAGCGGTAAAAATTACAACCCCGTCATCGAAACCCTTTTAGCGTTATGTTGCCTTCAACAATCAGGAAATAACACTATAATTTATCAATACATCGTGTTAAGAAATGAAGAACTTGATATTTTCATGTACATCACATTTGACAAATAAGGACAACAATCAGGAAATAACACTATAATTTATCAATACATCGTGTTAAGAAATGAAGAACTTGATATTTTCATGTACATCACATTTGACAAATAAGGACAACTTCACCCGCTCTGTTCGGCTTGAATTTACGTCGCTAATTACAATGGGGTAATCTGCATTTATTTCATCTAGCATGTATTTAATTCTTGCTTTTAATTGTCGTACTTCTTATCGGGAAAATGGCAACTAGCGGCTTCATGAACTATCTACAAGCAGGTATATTCAGGGTGTCAGAAAAATGTAGAGGTTTTTGTAGACTTCGAATCCAACAAAGAAAGCTATATGAACCCATGTCCGGTTCTCAACCATAGTGACCTTATTTCAAATTTTGAGTTTTTCTCAGCAGAATTCCGCTCATTTCAACCTTTTTCTCTCCCCTCCCTACCTCAACACCATAATTTCTTGACATTACGATTGCTCTCTGAGTACTTCAAAACAGATAAGAAGACATTAGGGCTGAAGTAGAGAATAGGTGACCCCTACCTCTTATCAGGCTCTTTTGAACATGTATCGATGTGTGCTTTCATCGATATATAGTAAAATATATCAATACCATTGCCATAATACATGGCGATATATCAATAAAAGTATTTTTAATACGCAGAGACACAAGTGTTAACACATTCTGATCTATCTGCCCAACTGATCTATTCTTTATTTAAAGGATTGATTTAGGATATTTGTTTTTGCGAGCGAAGCGAGCATCCAGACCAGCACATTAGACAGAACACAATCGAACACACATCAAAAGCGTGGACCTATACCGTTAAGAGACATCTGGTTTTTCAATATGGCGACGTTCTGATAAGGAAAGAGCCACCTATTCTCTACTTTTGCCGAAATTTGAATACACCGTTTGAAAGACAAAGTTTTAGTAATCAATTAGGTCAAAATCTTGAGAGCACTTTAAAATTTTCCAAAAAAAAAAAAAAAAACGAATTTGGATAAATTTTAAATTGTGAGAGGTTATGACAGCAATTACAAAATGTTTCTTAGAGAAAATTTAGGGAGATTCCCAGTGTTTTTTTCAGTTCTTTTTTTAAAATTCAAATGGTTGTGGAGATGTGATGATTTTACTGCGACAATTCACGTTTCAATCAGAAAAACGTAAAATTTGAAGTATGGTCACTATGGTTGACATATAGCTTTTTTTGTTGGGTTTGAGGTCTAGAAACACGTCCTAACTTTCTACAATCTTCCACCAAACACCCTGTATACACTATCCAGACCTGATACTGAACGAAGCGTCAATTCTACGAAGTGGGCGATTTCCAGGCGAACTTGTAATTTTTGCATCCAGGTCACATTTCGGTGTCAAAATAACATATTATGTTGGAATTCACGTAATCTATGAACCTAGGTAGGCTGCAATAGTGTTTTATTTCATCGTATATTTTTTATTGTAAACTTCAAAATGATATTTTGTGATCAAAAGTCGACTCGTTTGTTGTTCCTTCTCGGAAGCCTTCATAATCGAATCGCATGTGGCTTTACGTTAAAACTTTTCCCAAGAGCAGAATTCAGGAATTTCAATTAAGTACTAAGCGATATTTATTCTTGAACCAAAATTGTCGGGGGGTTTAGCTGTTTTAAGGGCCGTCCCTCTGTTGACGATGTCTTGCTGCAGAGGGGAAGCACCTAGCCAGGTACTTTTTCATATTTCATTTGTAATTTTGACTGATTCTGCTGTCCTAATTCTGCTGCAGAGGAATGGGAGTTTAGGTGCTATTGATGTTCATTATTTCAGTTTTGGTCTAGTTGTGCAACAAACCTCGAAAATTTTGCTTTTTTCGACTTGAGCTGGAGTGGAAGGGGTAATAGGCAATCCTTTTAATCGCTGATCAATCGAGCATTCTTGACCAATTCAAGTCTTATTTTTTTGTTCAATTAAGATTTTGATCTAGTATTTAAACATTTCAGAACTTCGTTCATTCTTTTTTCGTTCAATTAATAACTTGCTCTTCTTGTAGAACTAATTTCAATTTCGTTCAAAATTCATCACAAAAGAAGTTTCTTTCCTTTTTTTTTTTTTTTTTTTTTTAAATGAACGATTTATAAACGTATCGTTCATGATTGTGGTAATTTAAAAATCGGATTTAGGGGCGCCCTTTATTGCATTTATTTATTAAAAATACGTTTTCACCAGCCCAAACACACAATTTATAGAAAACTCTAGCCAATATATATGAGTGTGTTTCAAAATCCTAACTTGCAATAAAAATATCAAGCTTCTCAAAATAACTTTTTTAAGCATAAAAAACTGCTACAAATGGCCCAAAAATTACTAAAAGTCACTGTATTCTTGTAAATACATTTTTTACCCAGAATAGAAATTTATTAATAATTTGCAGTGATTCACGAACCGAAAGTATCACACTCTGAGTAAAGGAAATTCAACTCGTGATTTTGACACATGGCTAACAATGAAATTAGTGAAACCTTGTCCCCATTTTGTGTATGATAAATCTCTGGGATAGAAAATTGTATAAATACTTCAAGAATCTTTTTCGTGATGAGTATTATGGCGGAGTATTTGTCGATTGTGTTCTATTGAGATCACGATCGGAGACGTGAGAAAAATTTTTGAATCAATGCCGAAGCTTAGTATAACAGCCGCTTCACCGGTACCAGCTATCACTTCAACCAGGTCGCATTTAAGGAAGTTGAAAAGTTGCGACCTTCATTTTTAAAACCCCCTTCGACGGGAGTTGGCCATCTTCGTAATGTTGACTAAACGAGTCAAGTATATTTGTCGAGTTGTCAGAAAACATCCAGGCGTATCTGGAACAAGTTGACATTGTCTGCTTTGTTTTGTTCCGGTAACCCACATTTTATGTCAATATCAACTGCTATTCCACCTAAGACGATTTACTGCTTGTTTCATGTCTTGGAATCTTGATTACTACGTCGAATCAAAATCAGTACCTGATTAGAATATGCGGAACTTTTCGTGTCTGTCTGCAGATCCTTGTAATAATCCAGTTTGTTTATAGTTAATTTAATGGACATACACCCAATTACGAGGTTGTTATTTTAGTAGGAACGTGATAATAAACAATTGATAACAATTTGTAGGCTATTTGAGACTGTGAGGCTATTTCTATTGGTTTTTATTCGATAATGATGATTTTGCTTCCGAGTCTACCAAGGTAGCGGAATCATTGTTTTCACTTTCGGAATGTGAAAATTTGGTTGTCTCCAAAATCAAAAATTCCACTCGCATATTGCGTTTTAGACCTTTCTGAACAATTTGGTTCCGTGTCTGTCTGTGTGTGTCTGTCTGTCAGCAAATCCTTGTTACGGGCAAAACTACAAGAAGTTATAGTCCGATTTTGATGAAATTTTCAGGGATTGTGCGGGTTGGGGTGTAGATGGTCCCCTATAGGTTTCATGACCCCCCGGATCAATAGTAGCCTCTGCTCATGCGCAAACGTGGAATCCTTGTTACGCGCATAACCCCGGGAGTTCTTGACCAATTTCGATGAAATTTTCAGGGATTGTTCGGTTTGATGTGTAGATGGTCCCCTATGAGTTTCATGACCCCCGGACCAATAGTACCCTCTGCGCGTGCGCAAGATACAGGGTGGTCCAGAATAAACGGACACATTTCAAAATCCTGTCACATTCACAAATTTGGTAGTAGGGATTGAAAAATAAGCAGAACGTGTAAAGGATATCTGTAAGTTTTATTCACAATCGAAAAATTAAAAAGGTTACATCAAGTGTGAAAAATTATGTCATTTAAATGACGACCCCTTTCGGTAATGCACTCTTGAAGACGCTCCCCGAAGTTCCGCATCACGCGTTCCAGCATATCGTCCGGTATTCCCGCAGTTTCTTGTGTTATTGACTGCTTCAACTCTTGAATGGTTCGCGGTTTGTCCACGTACACTCTCGACTTCAAATAGGAAAAAGTCGCAGGGATTGAGGTCGGGGGAACGCGGAGGCCAGGGAAGATCACCATGCCGGGAGATCACGCGTCCGGGAAAAATCGTTCGCAAAAAGTTCAATGAAATCCTGGCCGTGTGAGGTGTCGCTCCATCCTGTTGAAACCACATGTTGTCAGTGTCAACTTCATTTTCCTCAAGCTGAGGAATGACGAATTCTTGAAGCATCGCGAGATAGCGTTCAGAAGTTACAGTCACTGCATTCTCTCTGCCATCTTAAAAAAATAGGGCCCGATTATTCCGAGTTTGGAAATTCCACACCACACTGTTACCTTGGCAGAGTGCAGAGGCCTTTGGTGTAATTCTCGAGGGTTGCCATTTGCCCAATAACGGCAATTCTGTTTGTTGACGTAACCGTCCAAGTGGAAGTGGGCTTCATCCGACAACATCACCACTGCATGTTCTTCTTCCAAAATTTGCAACATGCGCACACAGAATTGTTCAAGTTGAGCGTAATCATTTGGTTGGAGCTTTTGAACGACCATTAATTTGTAAGGGTGGAATTTAAGCTCTTTTTTCAAAATGTCAATCAATCTTCCCCGCGAAATTCCAAGAGCTTGTGAGCGGCGTCTGGTTGACCGGCGACTCTGCAAAACGGACTGTCTCACGCGTTCAACATTTTCTGGTGTGACCACGGTTCGAGGACGACCAGTTTTATTCTGTGGCTTCACATTTCCATGCTCGCGAAAATCTTTAACCCATCGCAAAATGGTGTTACGTGACGGAAGAATAGCACGCACGTTGAGGTCGAACTGACGACGAAAGGCGCGCCGCGTAGCCACGATTGACTCGCCATTCCGAATAAATTCGGTAACTGCGAACACACGATGTTCAACCGACCAGTTTTCCATCTTAACTAAACTTACCATCCCGAGGTACGAGTTGAGAGGGTCAACAACCTGAAAGGACCCCGCCCTTTTGTGTACTAGCCATTACAAAAACGTCCGTTTATTCTGGACCACCCTGTATATACAGCCACTGTGCGGAGGGATGACGGCAGTTGGGTACTTTGCAACGACGCTGCAGTCAACCCAATATTATTTGATCCGTCATTGAACGATGCTTATATTTTATTTTTAGAAATGTCATAATAATTATTTATCACTTCAGTCATCTATCCATTCAGCGTCAATGTCAATTTTTATTATTAGGTATATTTTAGTGTTCGTTCAATAGTTGAACATGCCTACCTTTATTTTCTCAAGTTATGCTCCTGCATAACAATAAATTTACCCTAATTCAATATTTACTTCGCCTAATTGAACGAAGTTCTTTAGTCAATAATAATTTCCAATGATCTATACAGTCATGTTATAGATACGAGGAAGCTATGTGCCACACCCACTTGGCAGAGGTTTTTGGGATTGAGCTGGTAAGACTATAGATGTTCCTCTATGAGTTTCACTGCTAACTTACCAAAATATCAGTCTGCATAGTTGAAATCCACCAGACTTCATTTTCTCGTGTTTTAATAGTCTGAGAGAGCTCAAATTTTCATTGTAGTCGTGGAAGAACGGTCTAATAGTTTCATATCGAATTCAACGCGATAGTGTCGTTAGTAGCTACTGTGCGTGAACGTGAAATCCTTATAATAAGCCTATTTCCTACACTACTCATCTGATCTTGATGACATTTTGAGGGCATGATCTGATTGCGCTGTAGATGGTCGACTTTCTATGTAGCACTTCCAAGTCAAATCCGACTTTTCCAAGGCAAATTCAACCGTTTCACCATTAGGGAAATGACGGAGATACGCACAAACCCTAAATTTAGTAACAAAAGCTTGTCTGTGATTGGAGACTGGGATGCAATACTCCAAACGCTGTTGGTAGCTACCTGTACATAAAACAAAATCATGTTTATTAAAAGAGAAATCAGCAAAAAATATAATTTAGAAAAATCAACATTTTTTGAAAGAAAACATGATTTAATAAAGCTCTGCAAATTCTTTCACTGGGGTTTATTATTCAATGATTCATGATTTGAATTTCTACCAAGCTTTGGAGTGTGAGTGTTTTACAGGTGGTAGAGCGATTTTTCAAATTTCGGGAGCCACACAAATATGATCAACTGATCAATCCAAATAGGTATTTTGGTTGAGAATCGATTTAAGTGCTCTATGCATATCTCCTGAAATTCAATCGCTCTATCACCTGTGAAACACGCACACTCCAAAGCTTAGTAGAAATTCAAATCATGAAATCGCATGAAATTTTCAGGGGGGTTAGACATTTTTTTTCAAGAGCGATAACAATGGTTTATTATTGACTAATAAACCAAAATGTATAGGTACGTAGAATGTTCCTACCTACTGCGTTTGGAGAACAAATTGTTTCCAGCCAGTCCCCAATCACAGAAGTATGTGTCGTCATTTCCCTAACAATGGCGAAAAGGTTGAATTTGTCTGGGAAATGCAACATTCGTCTACAAGTTATACGCGAACCACTGTCCAGGATTCGATGGTACAACTGACTTGGTACAACAACAAAAAATGTCCCGTAACTTATAGTATCCGCTTAAAATCCGAATTTTTTCACTTCTAGGATTCTTGTCGTGCTTCTGACCTTTTGCAACGAAAACCCCCATTACTAATTCTTTTTTTACAGTAAACGCGAATTTGAGGACTCTCTTTGGAAATAGCGGTAAATTTCCTATCTCGGCAGTGCAATAGCAATGATTTTTAGAAGGGCAGAGATCTGAAAATTGTTTTAAATATTGAAAATGTCCAGTTTTCTTGATCGTTTACTACCCAAATTGAATCTCATGGTGTTTCCAGCAATAGGGCTTCTAATTGATCCAAAAGCTCAGCTTTCATTGTAATGAAAAATGGTTTTATCGGCAGCGACTAATAAACTTATTACAGAGGGGAAAACGAGGAATTGTTTATCGAAATCTTGGTTATTGCATACTGAGGGGAGTTGGGGGCGAAATGAGATTTTACTTGCTGAATAGAAGGGTGCTTTGCTCGTTGAATACATCTCAAGACGGAGGGGATACGAGATACATACGAGTGAGCTATTGCAATCAGGGGTGGGCAGAATCTTAATCATGAATAAGACCAAGATTTTCAATCACAGGACTATTCTCCTAGATTAAAATCTCATTCACAGAAAAATAGGATGATCCAAATCATAATCACAGCGTATGATTTAGAATAATTTCTTAATTACAGATTTTAGTGGTTAATCACCAAGAGATTATTTCAAGAAGAAAAACAAACACTCGTTTTTTCAAATACATTCTTATCCAATTCGTCAAAAGATTTTAAATGATTTTTGAACAATTTTCCTTAGTAGAAATCCACGGAGGCGTTAGAACACAAAATGTAGTTCACCATTTAATTCAGCGTGAAAAAACAGTTGAGTTCATGTGCCAAATTTGAGAAAACCTGGATTTTTAACCCTTTCTTCGAGGGCATTATCTCTGATTCCGAATAAAGTGCATCTTTTTGTTGAGTAAGACGTATTACCTTGTTTTCCCCAATACATAATGGAGTTCACCTTTAAATTCGGCGTGGAATAAAAAGTTGAAGTTCATGTGCTACATTAAATTTGGTATAATCTTGATTTTTTAACCCTTTTTTCGTGGGCATTATTACTTTTATTGGAACTAAAGTTTACCTTTCTGATGAGTAGGACGCAGTACCTGTTTTCACCAATACATAACGGAGTTCATCAGCTAGAAAAACCAGTTGAAGTTCCTGTGCTCTTTTTTTCTTTTCTTTTTTACTTGACCTCTGTTTTCCTTTCCGGAAGAAGATAGCAGAGAATCGAGTTTCAAGCTCAGATTCTGCACCGGATAAAACAAAGAGAGAGTGGTTAAAAGTGACAAATTTTGAACCCTCAAACAGCTAAATCTCAAAAACTTGACCTGACAACGTGAAACGGGTTCCCAATTTGGATTCAGCTCATTGAAAAACCGCAGCACCAACCCTTATCTCTTTGGCACCAACTATATTTTTTTTTGTTGGGCAGTGTAAATAAATTCATTAGAGGGCCATAATTACATGATATTTTGTAATAATGAAACATGTGTTCGATAAGTTCATTACCGTTCCGCGGAGCTATTTTCCCTCTCGACTCCACCAGATCGTAGTTACTAGTTTACCTAATCAGTAAGATTTTCTTTTCAAGACCCTTCGGCCGGTTTATATTGTTCCCACATCAGTCAGTCAAGTTTCTATGACTTCTCGCCATAATTTGAACGTATTCTTCGCCCGGGTACCTTGCGAGGTGACAGGGGTCCTTACCGCCAGTTCGGTGATTAGGGGGATTTTTCGAAACGAATAGATAGGGGTGTCTGGATTTGTGGGCCCCCCTCTATTGTCGAGGTTTCCCCTCCGTTCATTAATGTATGCAAGTGGTTTCCCTCCTTGGGACTGGAATCCAGTCTCTTGATATTTTTGTGAGAGGAACTCGACCCTTCTCTTCTTTTTTTTTGGCCAGTCAGGAAGTTATAGAGGGTTGGTGGTTTAAGGTCACCTGTACTAGTTTTAGAGAAACAGCTGGTAAGAAGTAAAACGTCTTTTATCAGAAGGAGGGGGAGGTGAGTGCAGTAAGCAACGGTGTGCCGGCGGGAGCACATCGGCTCTAGGTTTTCTCCCTATCTTTCTAGGTTCGGGCATGTCGTGTTGTTTCGTGTTCAATTCTCGGTTTAGGTGATTCTTATCAAGTAGTGTTCTGTTCGGTTCATATCAGTGAATTGCATACTGTATCTTCCACGCTTTGCATCAAGTGCTCCAGTATCGATACACAGTTCGAACGGGTGTTTTTGTTCTAGTTTAATTCTTTCATGTATTTCATCAGCCTAACTCTAGGTTGAATGTGTATTTCTTGATTTGGACTGTAGGGACGTATATATCATATACATTACAACATATGCCTGGTATGCCCCCTTGAAAAACACCAATGACGTTCATATCTCATAAACAGTCTTAATCATATCTGCTGCCCGTAAAAAGGGTTAACATAGCTTTTAAATACATCAGGTACATAATCTACTCTACTTTTCCAGCATGCATTAAATTATTCTGCTGGTTTCAATTTTCTATGTCCGCATGTAACGGATGTGCCCTAATATTACTGGTCCCTCTGCTGTTAGAGACTGATTTTATAAATTAGGACTCGCAGCTCAGATTCTCGCAGAACTATAAACGATTATGGCGCTTATGACGACTCACCACTAACTTCCATAAAAGGAAGACATTATTCTTATCTCATCATATAAATAAATGTACTATGTCATAGTATCTCGCGTCACCCATCCCGCGTTCCACTTCCGCGTGACATTTTTCGGCTAGTTAGTCCAAGGCTAAAGCGTGTTCCATGTTGATATATTGTTAATGACATTTTGATGTTTTCTGATGTGTCAAAGAGTTGTTTTAAGAGCATGAAGAGATTGTTTATATTTTTCATTTAGCGAGCTATTTTATGAGTGTGAATTGTAGCAAATTCCTCGTTAATTATCTGAAAATTAGGTAGAACGTTAGGGTCAAATTTTAATGAATGTTTTAGTTGGTGAGAACTTTGCATGCTGTGTCAGAGTGGGGCCATTCTGGCCCTGTACAATCTGGCAGGACGTAACGGATGCAGTAGTAGTGGGTTTCCCTTTGTTCTTAGTGATGATGCTGCAAGCCCTCCCGTCCCCTTTGGTGACAGCCACTCTCCATGGTGCGCCTGGGATGGTCCACGTGGAGTTGCCAAGTTTTTATGGGATTCGGGGCTTATTAGGGACAGGAGTCAAAGAGACCTAGGTCCTGGTTCACCACTTCTTTTAACTTGTGGTGTCTCCTCATTGACGGATGTCATTTTTGGTTTATTATTCAATAATATACCATTGTAATCGCTCTCGAAAAAAGAAATTCTAACCCCCCCTGAAAATTTTATGGTTTACGTTTCAAAGGGTGTAGAACCCGAATCTGCAATAAAAATGTTTCCGTCCGTCCGCCGTACGCACGATTTCTCCCTAACGGCTGGAGCAAAAAATCTGAAATTTACAGGAAAAATCCATGTTGGTCCGACAACGCCCCAATTCTTTTGCCAACTCTCTCACTTAATTTAAAGTGCCCATTAAGGGTTGTCAAAGTTTTGTAAAATCCCTAAAAATCTCAAAAAAAGTCAAGGCGGCCTAAATTTGCACTTTTGTTTGAGAACTTTCCATGAGGAATCGAATGAGCCCCTCCCCAGGTCCGTAGCTCAAACCATTCCCGATGTATGGTCCGATTTATGGTGCCAACATTTGCGTTATTTTTGTTTATTATTGTTTTTGTTTTGATTGCAGTAACCTAGTGATGTAGTGAATGTGGATACTGGAGTGAACTCCTAGAAGGGTTTATAGCCGATACACCGGTTGAAGCATTCTGATATGCATGCTCCGTCTTAACGAAATTTAAAATTTTCAAATAGAATATTTTTCGATTGTAATCGCTCTTGAAAAGAAGTACGCTGCAAATTCTTTCACTGGGGTTTATTATTCAATGATTCATGATTTGAATTTCTTCTAAGCTTTGGAGTGTGCTTGTTTCACAGGTGATAGAACGACTATTGATTTTCAGGAGGCACACAAATATGATCAACTGATCAATTCAAATAGGTATTTTGGTTTAGAACAGATTTACGTGCTCTATGCATATCCCCTGAAATTCAATAATCGCTCTACCACCTGTGAAAAACGCACTCTCCAAAGTTTAGTAGAAATTCAAATCATGAATCATTGAATAATAAACCCCAGTGAAAGAATTTGCAGCGTTTTTTGTTAGGCCTTAAAATATCCATATTTAATCATAAATAGCCAAATCCAAATCTAGTATCTTAAAGTAGCCATAACTTCTTTAAAAAAAAAAAACAACAGGCTGTGTACGGAGTAGTAATACTCTCCCAGCTTATCACGAATCCTACGACATAATGGATTCCTAAACTATTAAATTGCACTTATTGCCACCGATCCATTTTCGGCTACAATCTAAGTCACGTCCACACAATTAATGCATTCGCAGCCTAATAACACGGACTTTGCACCAATTAGAGAATGAAAATGGTTCTTGCCAAATCAGATTCCTGTGCGCCAGCGTCTCCAAACTATTTGCCCCAAACCTAAAATCAAAAACTTTTTGCACTTTCAAGATATTTTTCTGACTAATACCTTTTGTTCCAAATCTCTTAATCAATTAATTCCCTTAATTCACAAAATAAGCTTAAATTTGAGGATACCGTCAAAAAGAGTTTCAAGTTTCCAATCCGTTTACGGGAAAATTGAATTTCATAAAGCTATTTTCACAGTTAAAAAAGTAGGCTAAAGTGAAAGTTTACATTTTTGTAAATTCACTCTAATCTTTCGCCTATTATAATTATCGCTGGCAGGGCTACTGCCAAAAATCTCAACTCTCCAACGGTATAATATATTTTTGATTCACTTCACGAATTTCGGGAGGAAATGACGTTTGAATGAAAAAAGGACGATTTTTCCTAGAAAATCCTGTTTCTGGATCACCACCACTTTTACATCACATTTACCATAACTGTCCATCTAATAGGAGCGGAGGTTGATAATTTTTCATTTCTGGAGATGGTTTGGGATTAGATGTAGAAAATTTAGTTCATTCTAAGTGTGAAAATTGTAGTCTGCCATCTCAAAATTGTTGGGTGAACAACACTACTTTTGTTTGCAAATAATTCCTAAACCCTACAAGCTACAGTAATTTACATAAGTTTCTAAGTTATAGAGCACGAAAAAACAAAGGGATTGGATCCCAAATACCTAAATTATGTTTCAAAACAAGGTAGTTGGAAACAGTTGAAAATCAAGCTAATTTTCGGTGAGTTTGTAGTTTACTTTACTGCCCTTCAAAATTATCCATCCATCTCGATATTGATGTGATTCAAGCCTGTGAAATACTTGATTCAGGAGTAATTGTTTTCCAATGTTTCTTATAGAGCAACTTTCGGCACTGGCCATTTACAAATGACTTATATCATAGCTCATAAGCGTTAGGAATTTCATTCAGAATACCCGAAGAAATGTTTCATGTTCATGTAAATTGATTTTAGCTAAAAGCAGCTCGATATGAACCGTAGGAAGTAGTTAACACTGACTCGAATGCGTCTTGGAAGGCCTGAATAACACTAAAAATGAAGTGACCATATGATTTTGAATGGCAGTGATCTAAATGGAAGGAGGAGAAAACACCAAAAATTAGCTTGATTTTCAACTTTTTCTAATTACCCTGCTTTGAAATATGATTTAAGATCATAGGATGATATGGGATCCAATCTTGTTTTTATGCTTTTCAACTTTTAATCGTATGAAACTTTCTGTAGCATGTACGGTATAAAAATTATTAACAAACAATTTTGTGATGTACCATTTTATCCAAGCAGGATTTTCAACGACAAACCATGCTGTTCTCTCATTTAAACGTCGTTTTCTCCCATAGTTAGTAAGGTGAAGTAAAAATGTATCACACCGTTGGAAAGCTGAAATTTTGGACTAGTTTTTCCCGTTGAATACCCGACGACAGCGCTATTTATTACAGTTGAAAAGTTAGCCCGAAAAAATTATCATTTTCTAACGAAATTCAAAGCTTTTATTTCGGTCTATTTTTCTATCAGCGAAAATCGCTTTACTAAATTTCATTCCACACCAATAAGGAATTTTTTCTTTGGTATCCTCCATTTTGAATTTATTTTGTGGATTGGGGAGTTTTGACCTTTTTAGAGACATAAGGTCTTGGTGCTTTTCAAGTTTAAATAGGGTTTCAACGCTCAAGGCAAAGAGCGTTCCTCATCTCAAAGAATAATTCGGTACGAATGCTATGCTATGCTTAGAAAAGTGCTCAGTTGAAGGGAGACTTCTTGGGGGAAGCATGTTTCTTGAAGGAGTAGGATTAAATGTGATCCAAAACATGATTCTAATGCACATTTGAGTCAATGCGATAGCTGAGAAGTTAAAAACCTTACATCGAAACAAAATCATTGAATATCTTTTTATTATATTGTAACCCACATGGAAATAATTTTCCTGAACTCTTGATCAACATTATTTTTCTTTTCAGTTCTTGGCCATACGTATCGAACAGTTTCGTGACTCCATAACGTATCATCTTCATCATGGCCCCGTTGAAATCCGTCAATAAACTTCCACCAACTGTCCCTTCCTCATTGAAGGATGGCATCAAAACAAGGAGTCAAGGCGTCCCCATGAAGAAAGAGGTTTTTCCGAAGAGGAAAGCCGAAGAATCCCCGCTCAAACGTCTCACCGTCAAAAGATCAGCCCTGAACGAAGTCACAAATGTGAAGGTTGGTTAATGTCCACTATCGAATTGCAGCTTTGTTCATTAATTTTTCCATACAATTCATTCTGTTGAATTTCTGTCATTATTATAGGACGTAATGGTGTCCAAGGAAATATCCAAAGAGAATGTCATTCAATTGGTCAAAGCCAAGATAACTACTACAGCTCTGCTCAAGAAGCCAGTTACTGTAAATGCTGCTAGCCTGGTTCCCAATGGTCTACCGCGGAAGCCTAAGCTGGCACAGAGGAAGCCATTAGCAGATCAGAAAAATAATGGAAACGTGATCGCCCCGAAGCCTACTGAACTAAAAGCAAAACCTCCAATTCCACCCAAGTCCCCAAAGAAGGAATCGTCCTGTAATGCTCCGTCTACAGTAAGCGTCAAGCAGCCGACTCAAATTCCAGTTTCCATCAGAGCTATTCGGAAACAGCAGCAACATGAGAACTACATACAGTCAGTTGGCGTGATGACCAGAAGATCGCTTGCCCGGAAGAGTTTGGAATTGGAGAAATCTTCTGATAACAGTCTGTACGTATCGGCTCTTGAAGACTTAAAGTAAGTAATCATATATTATTTGTGGCTGCTTTGAGATGGGATTGTCACATGGGCCTGCAGAAGTTATATTGTTGCTTCAGTGTAGTCAGCTTGCCTCCCATTGATCACAGTATCTCTAACACCGTCACGTCCTTGCTTCATTTCTGTACCTGTAACAACCCACTCATTGTTTTCAGCAGGGTCTATGAATATTTTCATACACGAAATCTAGGCTAGTCGTCCTCAGGGAGCGGACTGAAAACTCAGTTCATCCGAATTCTCGCTATCTCGCGATTGCCATCGTTTAGGACTTCGATCCTCGAGCAAGCCTGTTCCCCTCGCATTCTTAAAGTACCCTTTTAAAACCATAACAGGCTTTGGACTTGATGTAAAAATACGTTCTTTCTTTTAACCAACCTGGCCAAAAACTGGTAAAAGAAGGAGTGCCTAACACGTAGTTTTTACATAGTTAAGGGGGGCATCATTTTCCATGTAATTTTGTTATAAAAAATGAACCCTTGTGCTAAAATTGGCAATGTTTTTCTCTTCTGTACTGGACTGCATGTGTTTGGGGAATTCCGAAATTTGAATTCAAACCCCAAATTAAATCCCAAAAACCTAGTTCGTATCTCTAAATAGCGTTCGTGCAAAAGTTTTCTCGCATGCAAAAAACCCAAGAAGGTGATTGCAACATTGAAACAAATGTATGAATGTGGGGAATAATATGCCAAAATTGTATTGGAAACGGTTTGGGTGCAGCTAGCTGATGGTCCCGTTTTGTCTCATCTTCAAATCAAAATTCTTGGAATATGATGTAGATTTCAACTTGTAAAACTACCAGCAACCTCATTTTTGAAATTTTCTCGGTTCTAAATTTGTTGTTTTGTATGGTCTACATATAATTCTTCCTGTGTGGAGAGTAATTACTAACAGATCTGTAGAATTTGTTATCTAACTGTCAGTTTGAATAACTAACTATAGGTTAGTAGTTATCTTACTAGAGTGTAGTTGGGTTCCTATACCCTTCTTAATGTAATTTTAAAACTTCGTAACCGCGTGTTTCTTGTTGTTAGACTCACGATGAAATTTTGCAAGACTACTTAAATGACAAGACGAATTCGGTAAAAATAGATATTTTCTCTGAGAAAATTATTTGAGCTCTAAAGAGGATCTATAGAATTTCTGCGGTTACCACCATTAACAATATCAAGACATACCGAAACTGCTTTAAATATTCCAAGTCTTGGATTAGTTTCGTTTATTTTTCTCCTCCAATTGCATGTCAAATGGTGTCACTGTTTGAATCGAAAAAGAAATTAATATTACAAATAACTTGTTGGAATGTGTCTGACCACATAATTTGCCATAAGATGTTTTATTTTTATTGAAATCAGGTTGTATACACTGCGCTTTATTTTAGTTTTATTCATTTGCCATGCAATTCAATTAAGTTCCTACGCTTTTGACCAGGTGCTAGGACTTCCTCGAGCGAAGTTGAAAGTTTTTTGCATGTGCTGCAGAAAAGTGGACAATGTTGAATATCCTCCGGGCCTTGTGTGGACATTTGGATTAACGGGTTCATGATAATTCATTGTACAATGTTGAGCTCACACATTCTGATTTATATTCGTTTGGATGTTCTATTTTCTGTTTCGATCTGTTTACGGTAAATTGACATTGATGGTAACGCATTATTCGTTGGGTGAGTATTCTAAACAACGCACTACATTTTCTGTTACATCACAAAGAAAAGTTTGCGACGTCAATCATTGTTATTATGTTTTGCATATCCCTGAGCTTTTTCTGCTAATTTTATGGGCTCGTTCATGTTGAAGTGGGAATGAAAATATTTCGCTCAATAACAGCTATTTCTGTGCATGTTTATATTGAAAAGGGGCGGAGAGGGGTTGTGGTTCTAATCGACATCAATAACAATCAACAACATGTTCTGATGATTTTGAGATTTGTGGAGTCAAATTTTGTACACCTAGTGAAAGTAACACTTAGCTTTGAAAAATCATCGCCTGGTTGCGTTAATTTACTTATGGGAAAAGGGTTGTTCTCGTTGGTCTGTCCTCTTGTTTTATTCTTTAAAACAGGGTACAACTTGGAGGAATTCCGTGTTTGAATAGTTCGGTTTCGAACAAATACTTGGTATCCCAAAGAAAATCATTAGTTTGGAGAAATATGTAAGAAACGCTAGAATCAACTGATCAAGTACTATAAGTCATAGCTGTGACATATCAAAATATTTCAGATGATTAAGAATAACTCTTCTAAATCCAGACTGTTTTCCTTGTGCAGTCTTGGTTTCATCAACATTGAATTTACTCTCAATTTCTTCGGAATACGCGAATACGATTTTTGACTTGTTTGACGTTCAATTGTCAACAAAGGAAACTATCTGCAGTTACAGGCTTGCCAAAACAATTTCTAAAGACGTATAGCCCTGACGATTTATCAAATTATGAGCAAACTGTTTAGCATAAAACCAATTAGTCAATAATTCTTGTCTACAATGCGATTCAACGCCCCAAGTTCTTCTGGAGACTGGATCTTGATCGCATTTTGAAAATCGTTGAAGAAGGTTGATAATTGTTTGTAGAAAGTTGTTTGTTGATTTGCCTGTGGAAATCATTCACCGCTTCCTGCTACGTCCCTCAGTTAAACCAATAATAACGCTCTCATTATCTACGGACGTTTCTTGCTTGCTGCCTTGATTCTTTATGAGCGATTCTCCCTCCCTCTATTGTGTACGATGGTTCGGTTCATGATTTTTCAATTATGGACCTTTGTAATCGACCGAGGAAATGAAACATTTTTTAACCTGTAGTTTGACATGTTACCTCTTCGTGAACCATTCATAATATCAAATGTTATTACAACATACTATTTCAATGTAGATTTATATTGTTATAAACAAGGGAAATGGGGAACCGAAAGCAATTTTGAGAGTACTCTGCAATGGAATTAGTTCATGTCATGAACAACAAATTACCTGTAACTCGAGACTAGGAACAAACGATTTTTTCGGTGTGTATCATTAACTTCTTCACTTTCTTAGGTCTACTATTTAGCAATACTGATATACCTATGTGATGTGACGATTATGCACTTTCTAGTTAATCACTGCTTATTTTGGATTTTGTAGCCTTGAAGAGGGTACGAAATCGAATAATACAAAAAAAGGGGCAAAAACTGTCGTCACCGTTGAACGTAAGATTCCTCATGGCGTACACGATTACGACCACGAACAGTTGAAAGATCTCTTCAGTGCTTCAAATTACGCTATGGACATATTTGACTACCTGAAGAGACGAGAGGTAAACCTACGATTTTTTTTTAATGCTATATGATTTTTCAGTCGAGTACTGGTTCTACTATGACGATGGTTTGTTAAGAATCACTAAGTAATTCATCGATGGTTGTTTTTCCTGACTAGTGTAGATGGAAACTAAGAGGCGGAAAGACCTAACTACCCGTTTGCTGAGTTTTTATTTTTCCACTAGCATTTGGCTCATGAATGAACCCAAATCACGTGGCTCCAACTACACAAATTGGGTTTGTTTTTACAGCTGTCTTCTTTGATGCATAAGATACCATTCCTGGGGTCCTAGTTTGCATTGTTATAATAATAATAGAAATAATCCAAGGAAGAAAAAAGGAATTTGTAGTGCACAGTTTTGGTAGGATACAAATTGAAACGTTGGAAAGTAGTTTTAAAACTTGATGGTACTGATCAATAGATTCCTCTAAATTTTGTTTGCGAGAAGTGGGCTGGTTTCTATAGAATATTTGATTGTTTGGCTCAACATAGATAGTTTTCAATGTGCCAATTGCATCAGCGAATGTCGTTTTGTCCGCGATTAGTTGATTTATCGTCGGAGATAGTCGATTAATAAGTCGTTTTAGCTTACCATCTCAATATCATCATAAGAACCTGCAAAGTCTTCAAATGTCCTCCTAATACGTCCATTCTAGAGCGGCGGAGTGATAATTCGGATCCACATCGAACTTCTCAGACTTCAAGATTCAGTCCACAGTGAATGAATTAAGGTGAATAAATTGTTATAAACCTTTAGAACGGAAATACGGGTTGTATCTAGGACTTGTATCTTATTCATCAAATAAGACAGCTGTAAAAAAAAAACTCGCTTCTTGTAATAATTGGATCCACGAGATTGGGGGGCATTCAAACTAGTTTGGTTGTTCCTCTTTCAAAAATGAAAAATCCTTCCATGTGGTTCATTATATTGAACCTTTTTTCCAAAGAAAAACAATATGTCCCGAGTCATTTTAAAATATTTAAACGTATTTTTATGAAGACAAGTTTTAGAAAAACATTTTTCTCTAATCAAAGCCATTACAATGACACCATTTTTATTGAATTTTTTTTCATTTGTAGCAAATTAAAACCAAATTTGGTTCTCTAACAGATTGATATTATCATTATTGTAGAAGACAAGCTATCGCTTGTGAGCTTATTCAAATTAACTTATTATCCCCCTATTGATTACAGTTGAATCGTTAAATCAAATTGTTTACGTGTTGCACAATTTTGCATTTGTTTGCAGAAAGATTTTAAAATAGACAATTATATGGTTCGACAAAATGACCTTAATACCACTATGAGAGCACTTCTGGTTGACTGGATGGTGGAAATTCAGGAAAATTTCGAAGTAAATCACGAATCACTGTATCTTGGAGTGAAACTTGTTGATCTCTACCTTTCAAAAAAAGTCATCCGTAAAGAAAATCTTCAGCTTGTTGGTGCAACTGGACTCATGATAGCATGCAAATATGACGTAAGTACCTACCAAACTTAAAAACTGCGATAATTAGCTATTAATAATCGGAAGCTGTGATTTTTTTCATACGACCACACAAAAAGCCCAAATGTTCGTTTCAACTCTCTGTTCTCAAAATGATTTAAACACTGCTAATAATAATAATTATTATTATTACTAACTAGTTTGAAGTAGTAGTAAAGATCGTATATACCAAGTCCCCGAGGAGGGGAGCAGTTGGTTGCCCTGGGAGACGCTCTGTCCCGCTGGGGCTCTCTCCCCTCCACTGGTTGGGTCGGGGGGGGGGGGGGGGGGGGGGGGGGGTGAATTCCACCCGCCCAGCGTTACCACCCCTGAAAAACGGATATACCTACCTACTCTGATACTTTCATCTTTATATATACGATAATTATTATTAATTATAATTTACCAGATTGGTTGTATGTATCCCTCACGATGTTTATGTCACCACCAGTGAAATATCCCTTGGAAGAAAGTTCACATCTGATGAGGATGTTCTAGCGTAACATAATCTCTAAACTTCATGTCTTTCTGAAGTCACACGTCTGTCCTACCTTGAGGAGATTTCTGTCTTGAAAAAGTCAGATTGCAATTTAGTTCTGTTCTTGTAGAGGAGGACAATTCCACAAAGACTGAGAAAAATTGTTTCCTGAAGGAATGGCACCAGGTTTTTTGAATTTGGAGTTTGTTTTACATCCTCAAAATTATAGATAGATACCGCTCTACAGAATTTGAACTCTAGCCTTCCACTGAAAGAAGTCAGATAAAGTCTGCTGCCTTTATCCGCTCAGCTGTTGAGGTCTAATTAATCAAACCCCTTTGGTTGCTTGAGTTTTTCGTAAATGTATCATTCCCCGGAGTCAAATTTCAGCCGTTTTGGCTGAATTAAGGTCAGGCGAAGATGTTGAAATTATGGTAAGTGCAATTATGGTACTTGCTGGAAGAAGTTGCAATCGGCCAAGGTCATTAGGTTTGTCCGAACGATAGGGGCCTTTAATAGTTCTCTACTGGTACTTGGGTACTAATGGTAACTGCTATCCCAATAAGTGAATTGGCCCTATAGCTGTTTCATTAAGAAGGAGCCGTTGACAGCTGTTAAGTGTTGGATGGAAATGGATGCATCCTTCTCAATTGACAGGGGAAACCTTTAACTATTGAAACCTCTTGAATGTTAGTTAATATTGAGTAGATGGTAGATGGCTCTCTGAGTGTTCCAGCACACGTTAATCCGCAGTTAGCTTTTGTGAATAATAATCTAGAAGGTCTTGAACTGTTCTTGGATGGCGTCCTCATTGTTGGAACAATCCTGATGTCATGGAATGATATTTATAATGTGGCTCAAAGAGGGTAGAAGGAGAAACTGGTAAATAAATATGTGTCTGAATGTCGTTAGTTCCTAGGTTTTGACAGTGAGGAAAATGTGATTGCATAACTTTTTCCAATACTTCAGCTACTATGTAAATATTGTGGGTAATGTTATTAGGGAGAATATGTCATGCTTAAATTTGAAACGATTGTTGCCCTATTACCCCTGTTTTGGCTTATGAAACTGAAGTTTTAACCGTTTACGGTAGTTTTGAGTCCTCAAAATATGTGACCTTCCTCTATTTAATGGCGGGATTACTTCTGTCCTACTAAATTATTGTATTTTTTTATATTAACAGGAAAGGATACCCCCTCCATTGGATGATTTCGTTCATGTATGTGATGGTCTGTACCAAACAGAAGACTTCTTGACTATGGAAAGCTCTATACTTCGTTGTGTAGATTACCAGCTCGGAATACCACTATCGTATAGATTCCTTCGTCGGTATGCCAGAGTAAGTTATCAATTTTTCTTTTTGTAGTGCTTACAGTTCGTCTGGTTTGATTATGCTTGGCTCCAACCGTTATCTACATACTAGAAAACGATATCTGTAAATTGTAGGACTAAACAAGTTGAACCTTTGATGTTCTACTAATCGGTTATGAGATTTGGAATATCCCTAATAACTAATAGCAATATCTACTATTGGATGTGCTCGAAGTATTCCAGTTCCATCGAAATCAAACTCAGTGGTGGTCACGATTTTTCGTTTCATATGTGCAGAAGCAGTGGAATAATTGAGTAAATAAAACGTCTTACTTTGAAAGATGTGGCTAGAAATCCCATCAAGAAACTCTATGGAATTCTGGGATTCTTGCAGTTTCATTTTTGCAGCAGAACGTTGGGTAACTAGAGGCACAATTTTTTTCCTTGACAAGCTTTGACAGAACTTTAAGGAACGTTGAAGGCTGCCGCGCAAGATGGAACATCTTGCAACCCATGTTGGGTCTCGCCGAAAAGCCCTCTCAAAATTGACCAGTTGCCCACAAATAGCCAATTTAATAATTGTTGTTACATAAATAACGATTGACTCGGGTATATATACTGTACTGTAGCATTTGATTTGGGGATCGAAACTTTGCTCCTTTCCTAGGCTCTGGAAAGTTTTTGAGCATAAAGCACCAACTGGCTCTAGTATTTCTTGAGCATTTGATAATCATGACTTTTCTATATACAGGGCGGCCCAAGTTAAGATCCTCCCTTTTAAATAAATTAAAGTGCGTGACGAAAAAAAGTCCAACGGGACTGATTTTGTTGTTTGAAATTTAAAAAAATGTTCCTCATATTTTATTGCAGATTTGATTGTTTGCGTGCAGCGGAGTGCAACGTACACGTTTGAGATCCTTTTAACGAAACAAAAGTAAACATATAGCTACATATTTTTAGCTCAAAAATAACAATTTTAGCAAGGGTGCACATTTTTGAGCACTCAATGAGCGCGTTGTGCATGTTAGAAAAAATTCCATGAAATTAAAGGTAGAATACGAATCTGCTAAAAAAAGGGTTTTACGTGCATTTTTTAGTGTTTTAAGGGGAGGGCGGAGATGTTAACCTGGACTCCCTGTATGCACAACTAAAGTAGTTATGTGAAACAACAGTGGAATGAGGGAACAAGGAAACTTCATAACATCTACTAAATATATAATGTACAGAGAAATAAGGTGAACCTTAGTCTTGTCCAGTTAGGTGAAAGGGGCTCCTTAATGAGAGATGCAGGAGGTGGTAAGAAAGCGATGTGTAACCTGTGTAACACTTTTGTAGTTTTACAAAACAAGCAACCCAACAACTGTGCTATGTAGTTGCCAGCTGCTGAGTTTGCTGCTGCCCTGCATGATTCAGTAGATAGCAAAGAACTCCTACAGTGCTCTGAATCCCCCATTTCCTCCCACTGGGTGGAATGGGCTTCAGAGGGCATTGGGGCCTGCGACTACTGACATTTTCATGCCGTCCGGGTGGCTACTCTAGCCACCTCAGTGAGGTGTTCAGGAGGTAGTCCTCTGGTAGTAGATCTACTATACCCTATATATCTATACCCTATGGTAGGGTATCCATACCCTCTGCCGTGCCTGTCAGGGTAAAAATGAAAATTTTTATCATGTGGTGCAGCAGTGTCCACAAACTCATGGTGGCCACATACTCTGTCTTGATGCGGTTACCAAGCAGATAGCAGGTGCATTGTCATCCAGTGGTTGGGATGTTGAGAGAGAGAGAGAGACTTTATCATATGCCAAGTGACCAGGGCAAGAAGCCAGATATCATTGCCATTAAGCCCGATGGGTCTGCCATAATCCTGGATGTCCAGATTGTCAGTGGCAGCGTGGACATGAAGCAGACCTGGAGAGCTAAGAAAACTAAATACAATAGAAATGACCTTTGGCAAGCAATATCTGAGCTAAAAGGAGTGGCGCCTAACAACATAAAGGTCATGGCTGCAACCGTGTCATGGCGCAGGTTGTGGTGCGGGAAAAGTGCCTCGGAGTTACTGAGCTGGGCATCTCATCAGGAGTGCTCCATGTTATCACCACCCGTGTCATCCGGGGCTCTTACCTGAACTGGTGGTCATTTTATAGGGGTACTGCCTTTCATACCTCTCTTCGTCCTCCATCATCCTCAACTTCCCATATCCCAGGGGTCACTTTTATTTTATTTAGTTTTTCGTTTTTATATTTTAATGGTGTGCCCCCTCCGCCTCTGAGGAGAGATTAAAAAAAAAAAAAAAAAAAAAGAGTGTAACCCTTTGACGATCAAGATACTCAAATGATGGAATAATCATTCGATCATAATAAATTGATGATCTGGTGGTAGCTTATGGCTGCACTTCATGTAGATGTATTGGCACAGTTACTGTTTTCCATGTTACATTATCAAGCTGTATTTACCGTTTAAAGTTTATTCTTGAACCTAAGTCACTCTCCCACTCCTACACCTACTGGAAATCTTCAGTTTGTTCTGTTTTACTTTAATCTTCACTTTTTATTCGTAGGTAACCTAAATATAATAATTCCTTTATTTTTAGTGTGGCAAGTATGAATTGCCTCTTCTGACGCTTGCTCGATTCATTCTGGAAACTAGTCTCATGGACTATGCCACAATCCAATGTTCAGACTCGAAAATGGCCGCAGCAGCTCTGTTCCTAGCCCTCCAGATGAAAGGATTGAACTGGACGAAGACTTTGGAATACTATTCAGGTTTGACAACTTGTGATTGTAATTTGAATCCCACAGCGAGTGAGCTGTGTATGGCTTCCTCACAATAGCGCAGTCTTAGTTGCTCGTAAAAGGAAACAAAATATATTGAAGATAATCTTTATAACATTAATCATTGTTTTGTCTGAGGTGTGAAGTTTTTAGTCCAGCGGCTATGAAATTACTGCGGATCTCATATAAAAATTGAAAAAAAGAAACCTTGACTAGCTGATGTCCCAAATCACAGTCGAAATCAACGCCAATCTCATTGGAGTGTTCTGAAAAATATTTCAAGTTTATTCAGAATTCATATTTAAAAAAATTGACAAATAAATCAGGGTGTATATTTAGTTATGGATCACTCCTCCTAAAACCGTTCACATTCCACAAAACCTTAACTTGGGGAAATAATCAACAGTTTGAGAATTGTAAAGCGATTCTAAGACATGAGCGATCATCGTCTGATTAGAGTTGTAATTTGCAGCTTTCAAGTAGCGTGTAGTGTTAAACGTTATTGATGTTTTAGGGTACAAAGCGGATGATTTCAAGGATATCGTATTGAAATTCAATGCCTACCTTCAGAAGTCGAAAACAAATTTGAAGACAGTGAAAACGAAGTATTCCCATCCGTAAGTATTAATCGTCGTATTATGTGGTTAGTTTATTTCTGAGCAATTTAAAGGAGGAAAGATGAAGCGGAGGAGCAGTGTTGAAATCTGTAAATTGAGCCAGTGTCAGCTTCTGCCTTGAAACTCAAGGTGTGTTCAGAGGTGAACAGAACAAAGCCTCACCCTTGCTCAGTGCCAAGCGGTGCCGCTTTGCTTAACGCGTCCATGAATCTCCCCCTTCCTTCCATCTCGCCTTATTCAACTATCGTCTTCATGTGCAAGACGCGCATGTATGAAATATATCCAATAAATAGGGACGTTCCGATACCGCTTTCGATACGATATTTGGTATCGAATCAATGGTATCGATATCAATACAGTATCGAAAGAAAAGTGTTGATATGGGTAGTATCGAATGACAAAGTAAACTTAATTGACTCGGAACCTCAGAAGCAAAAAATTCCAGACAATACCAGACTTTGTGATCACACAAGAGTATAATAATACAAAAGGAAATAATATTACAATAAAATAATACATATAATATATACAGAAAAATAATACAGGTAAAAAAAAACAAAACATAATAGTATAAGCAGGTAATATAAAAAGGGTGTGAACTGTCTCATCGGTTAATCCTAAAGGGGCGTGCCTCAATTGTAAATTATCTGAAATTCCGCTTTAGCTCAGCAGACCTGCTACCATGTAACTTGTCTTGGGAAAAGCAAAATGTTCAGTAAAAACCGCTTTATGGCAATCAATATATAAGGAACCTAGAAGGCCTTTGGAACTCACTTCTGAACAGAAACACGGAATACTGGTAATTAGCGTAGGTACCTTGACACTGCAGAAGTATAACCGCCTAGTCTTTATAGGTTTCTAGGAACAAATGAGACTATTAGTGGGAATGGTGACTGCCCGTGGGTGCTTCAAGAAACATCTGAACAGGATTGGGGCCTGCATGGATGATCTTGAGTGCAGAGAAGAGGTTAAGAAACCACTTGCAGTATTTTCTTTTGATTGCCCACTCGAACGGTTCAGAATCTTTGGGACCCTGACCCAGAGGAGGGAGTATCGTCAGATCCTCAGTCTAGTGGAGGATGGGGATTGCCTCCAGAACCTATAGATTGGAAGCAAGGGAATAAACCGCACAATAAACCATGGTTTATCTGTGTAGCGGAGGGTAAGAATGACCCTTCTGAAGAACCCTGACCTTAATAACAATGAACCGCCCCAAACTGCATTCCTCTTAGAGCACTGGGAGGTCTATTTTGCCCTTTAGTTCCAGATAGTGTAAGTCAGTCTTCGGTTACTAGCCAACTTACTTTTCAAATGAGGATGAAGTAATTTTGAAATTTCATTATTTAGTTGTTTTGGTTAGTTGGCTGGGGGTAAACATGCGCCTACGCTTCTACCAGTAGCCCACCTCTCCCCTTTCTTAAACCATACCATCTCCCGCTTACAGAGCTTATTATTTCAATTCAAAGCAAGACCCGACGAAAAGGCAATGAGTTGAATGGTACTCGACGGATTTCACTTTAGCTCATGGGCAAAGTGACTCATCGATCTGTTAACAATGGTACTGACAAAGGAAAATTGCATCAACATCGTAAGAAAACTGCAGAAATTAAGCATGTTTTATGAGTTTTCGGACACATACTTAAAACCAAAGTTGTTCAGAAGGTGTAAAATAAATGCGAGTGCACGTTTTGATTTGGGAAACCAAATTTTCATCTCCTGACAGTGAAAATAGCAGGAAAAAACGTATCTGCAAAAAAATAGAGCAAAAACAGATGGAAAGTTATTAAGATAATAAAAAATTAACTGCTAAATATCTCCAGTATAACAAATGTGCTTTCCAATAGATACCGCGATAAGTTGTAAAATTCAGTATCCTTATAAAAAGTAATAATACGATTAAGGGACTGATTTGATTCTATTGACAATGCATCGTCGTGAAAACTTGGCTTAGTCGTAAAGTGTTGCCAATAAAATTAAAACACCAGTAAATATAATTTTGTAATTACTTTTTAGACGCGTGCCAATGTAATGACCATTGCCATATTGCACACTATTGTTTTTGTTGTAAGTGTCTAGTTTTTACCGTTTACTTGTACCTTTGATAGTCAATTCTTGAGATAACCAGTATTGAGAATTTTCACAAGCCCTAATCATTTTTCTTGAAGTTGATGTTATCTTTCTCATCATCGCAGAATGCTATGAAAGCTGATTATCACACAAATTGTGATTATTATTATTATTTCTTTTGAGCACCAGTCATTAGAGAATTACTGGATGCTAAAGGTGATGCCCAATTTTTAATTTTCCATCTTGTACATATAGTTGCATGTACCTTGGTAATAATGTGCCTCATCAAACTTATCATCTTTTTTTCTCTGATTTGATCCTTCCGTTCCGTTCCGTGGTTAAGCTCTCCATAGCTCGATGTGACCTAATGCCCCAATCTCGGGAAATCGCCAATTGCGCTGGGAGTATTTGGCAGGTTTGGTACTCAATGAATTCAGAATTAGATTCTGCACAGCTTTCATTCACTGAGTTTCCCTGTAGGACCGAGCTGAAGACTAGTGAAAACCACTATATTCCACTTTTGTACAAAGTTGGGATAAATAGTCGTATTTGACCATCCTTTATTCCCATACCCCTTCATCAAATAATTAGAGAGTTCCTAGGAGATCCGCCAACACCGTCACAAATCCGTATCGCAATACGCGAATGCGCATGCGCCGCCAATACGATCGGTCGTATTGCAATACGACGGTGATATCTTTACGGAAGTTACGATGCCACCGATGCGATCCGAACGAACGTATCTTTCGTCCTTATCGCAAAGTAACCCGCCATCGGGGTAACCTAGTTGTAAACCGCTTCGCATCAACATTTTCAACATTTCTACCTAAAAATTTGATTTCTGAAATTGCTAAATTGAAATTTCATGCCAAGAGAGAGCAGAATTTTCATTTTGATTCAACATAATTTTATTAGGTACTTTACAGTTTAAGAAAACACTAAGATTTCGATATTTAGTACCTACGAACTAACAACTTGTTTTGAGTGAGCCTCTCGCCAACTGTGCGAGTTTTTAAAGAGCCTAACAGCTTCATTTAGGAATTCGCTATTATAAAAACTCTCTAACTGCAACCCCAGAATCCCTGCTGTACATTCCTTTTCTGGAGTATGTACTTCCCAAGTCGCTAAGTAAGAAGTTACAAACAAATCAATTTTGATTCCAAGCGTACTTATCTGTCGTAACTTCTGCGGGAATTTGAAGGAGCCTCTGGAGTAAATGTACGTGTTCTCTATTAAATCGGAACGAAAATAGTACATCATCCTCGCTCATGTCATCCAGGGAAAATCTCCCATAGAGCAGGCTTAATCGTCGAGGTGCTTCCCTTACACTCTCCCGCTCCAAATACGTTCGAAAAATCAACAGCAACTCCTCAGTTGAAATCAATCCGTTAACATAATATTCAAAAAAGTCTTCCACCCCCTGCATTTTTGGTTAAAAAAAAAAAAAAAAAAGGGTGATCCGAGTGATTTTGAAAAGCATCAAAAAGACTGCTCGTTTTCTTATAGTGACGTGAAAGCAAAACGTACGTGACTCTTAGATACGGATCGGAGATACCACTAGTTCAGCTGAGTTGGTGGTAACGCCACCATTTTTGCTAACCAGAGCTGTGCTCGCCCTAGATACCACCACCGACTAGATACGATACCACGGTGTCCGAATCTCCTACGAACTCTCTATTAAGTTGGGGTACTCGTTCGATGCAGAGTTAAATGCTCCCTAATTAGATTTTTAAAGCACATTTTTTGCTAGAACGCTCAGTGTAGGAGTAGTGAACATCAAACAAGAAGTACCAACATTCGATTTTCTAGCAGAAAAAAATTCTTCTGAAAAATTTGATGCTACCATTTTTGATATTCTCGCTTCACTTTCACCTATATTTACATTCTAGAAAAATAGAAAAATTGGCACCTCCTATTGCATCCAAAAATCTATTGTTTGATTGGCCTGCCATGTATAATAGTAGCCATGTATAAACATATGTCTTGTTAATTTTGGCTTTTGTTCACTATCAGATAGAGCTTTCGTGCTGACGATATCGTTTGTGTGTTTTGTTGTTTCAGATTGTTTTATGAAGTGTCTAAAATCCCCCTGGTACCGAGTGAATCACTGGATTTCAAGACTGTTACTGTTTCATAGTGAGGCTGCTGTATGCTCTTATTTAAGCTTTTTCACAAAATCTAGTTCGAGATAAGAATTATGTATCTACAAATTTAAAATAACGGAGAGGTTTATCACTTTAATAAAACAAATAAGAAACCCCGAGGTTTTTGGTCCATTGTGACCTACCAAAAATCTTAAATATTAGTATATTATCTCTACGATATTATCTTGGGGTTTATTATTTGTATTATTAAAGTGATAAATCTTGCTGTTATTTAAAATGTGTAAATAAATAACTCTTTAGATTTTGTGAAGGATTCATTGTAAATATGTAACATTTAGTGTTTTAATTGTGTGTTTTTCTACGGGGTCTCAGGTTGCCACTTCAATTGAAGTTGTGGTTACTTTTGTAAAGGAGCTGCTTTGTCCTAACAAGCTACCAATCGTTGATGTCGTGCCTGGATACCAATTTGTATATTGAATTGCTTGTTATATTAATATGGAACATTAAATTGTCTTATACTAATCCCCAAACCTATACATTTCGCATGCCAGTGGCTTCATTTCTTCCTCACCCGGGTCCTTGAACTAATTTAATGACAGTTCTGCTAGATCTAAGGGACTGTGGTCGAAGAGAAGGGATTTGAGCTCCGTAGGCACCTGTAGCAAATCTCCGTATCGTAACACCGTTCCGTAACTTCGGGGTCAAAATTATCGAGGAAATATATCCGAAGATTGGAACGATGGTCACGATTGTCGGTTTTGACTCTGGTTACGAGTGATTATTATTTTATTGTCAATTAGTAACTTCGGCCTCTGATTACCGACCTCAGATAAATACCTACCTTAGTCCGCCGTTCACTCCTCGACAATCGCTTCCTAAGGTAAATGGAACTGATTTTGAAATTTGTTTCACCCATTTCAGCGAGCCAAACACTGTTCATATAGGGTTCCAATTCACCACATTTCCTTTTCCTAAGATAAATTTTTAAAAACGTCTCAGCAGGATCTCGTCAAGAAACTTACGATTACTGCGCAATCGTCAGATGTTGCCTCATTTCCTAATAAGATCGTTTAAAGTCAAAATAAAGGCCAAAAGCGAGTATTCCTCGCAGTTTTCCATTTAAGAAAGTATATATTCTACATGTTTCTTGGAGAAGTTCTCGCTAAAGTCCTATATACAGGGTGTCACTTAATGAACGAACCACCCTTTGTATTTCCGTCATTTTTTGGCAAGGAATTCAAAAATCACACCTTTTTTCATTTTCTTCCCCTAACCAAGTGGTAGAGTTCTTTTTTTAAAGGAAGAGTTCCTTATTATTTCTTTCAACTCCACCATAGCTAGTTCTCAGTCCGGCTGAGAAAGGAGGAGGGAAAGGAAATGAGGAATTATTTTTTTAAAAAAACCTACAAACCTATGAAATTTGATGTGCAAACTAGGGATGTCAAGTGTCGGTTTAGTAATTCGAAATATCGAAGGAAAGTTTCGATATATCGGTCATCGATATTTTTTTCAAACATACGAATTACGTATAAGTCCAGTGAATAATAATGCATTATTGAATTTCATTTTACTACAGGTAAGGAATTCGATGAAACTTTATTCATGATAATAATTATGTTCAGGATCCAGGGAAGTAAATTATTGTATGCAGGATTGTAAAATCAATGTAAGTGAAATAAGAAGGAAAATGAAAAAAATTCAATCAAACCAATATTGGTAGGGGATAGAGGTGAGGAAAACCCTCTGATTGAGTGCTCTCCAGTAAGCCACGAACTGGCTAGAACCCAAGTCTCCAATTTGTCCCTACCTTTTTTACCTACGATTTGCCTACCTCATCTGATATAATTCCCCTTTTCTTCTATGGAAATTATCAAATTAGTTTTGAGCAATAAGATGTAGGATATGGTTGGTATGATGATTTACGGCTGAAAAATATCGGATCCGATGGTGTACATTTAATGTCGACATATCGGAATAGAAAATATCGATAAATCGACGGAAGAATATAGAAATTTCGATATATCGACGTTTTCTTGACCTCCCAAAAGGCCCGTTCACACGCTCAAGCCATTTTGCATGGGGGTAATTAGCCAATGTAGGAGTAAAAGCTTTCGTGGTGTTAAAAATCAGTGATTTATTACTACTATATCAAAATCGTAATATATACATTTGGAGAAACTACTGCATACAAGTGAGTATCTGTTTTATGAATAAAAATGAAATTATTGACTCATATATGAAAATTACCTTAGTTGTAAGTTAGCTGAAATCGTAATAAATTGGTATGCATAATAAATTGTAGTGCATAGTAAATTTTGTATACATTTTATTTTGGTATCATAAATTGGTATGAATAATGAATCGTAGTGCATGGTAAATTTGGTATAAATGAAACAGGCGTCGAAAACAAAGCAGCAGGTGAATTACCTACATAAGTCGGCCTACATAATCCTGAAAACACTGTTGTTTTGAAATAAACGGTTAGCGCCAGGGAAAAATGCCTGCAATGTTGGAAATACTAAATACATCCGCGGGAGGTAACCACGCCCTCTTTTGAAAGCAGTGGCGGGACCCCTCACGGGGGGTGAGATTTCGTACCGGGCGCTGGGGCAATCGAAATCACCC
>JAVIWC010000194.1:0-166761 GCA_031894815.1 Creontiades dilutus
AATTCATGATTCTGAAAGAGATTCACACATGCGTTTTGCCCCCAAGATCCGAATGTTCGCCAAGTACCTACCCTTGGCACACACATCGTGATTCGTCGAGCACGGTGCTCGTCTGGGATAATGACGAATATTTGGAAGAGTGTTTATGCGTGTTGCACACTTGGCCGTGGAAGGGGACAGAAGAAAAGCTTGCATTATATTTTACCAACAACAAGCGAAACTCCCGAATGTTCGCTATTCGCCGAGCACCTATAGCTGAAGACTCACAAACACTATCAGGAAAGCCTAGACTCGGCTAGGTGCTCGCGGAATACCGCATATGTGTGAATACCGCAGCTTTAAAATCAGCAAGTTTGGCGTTTGGAGGTGCTTGAATGTCTTTAATTTGTGAAACCAAATCTTGTGACTTTTGAACAGTATTCTGTGGCCGAAAGTTGATTCTATTTCTGAACAAATTATTTAGTTTTTTAGCCAATTGGTAAGCTGCGGCTATGAAAGGAACAACTGTTCTCATTGGTGTTCCTACTTTATGAATTTTGGGGAGACAAGATAACCTAGGCGCATGTGGGTTCATTTCTACAAAGCTTGGTTTGTACGTTCCTCTGACAATATTCTCCGACTTGATTCTTTACGAATTATCTTTTGATAGTCATCAGTTGGATCAGATTTCAGAACTTTGCAGTTGTTATCGTTCAAGAATTTTAGAGTTTTTTCAATGTACTCGTGCTTCGTTAAAATAACAGTGGTGTTACCTTTATCTGCTTTAAGAGCTACAATATTCTTATGAGTGACTTAGCCCGTATCAGTGCTGCAAGTCAAGCAGAAATCTCGAGTTGGTACATTAAATTTAAAATCAGTGTTGCCACGTTTTCCAGATCCAATCCTGAAGGTGCGAATCTACTTTTTGCTCTGGCAAACTTTACTTGTGACGTAGCCGCTGGCCCTCAGCCTCTTTCGATTTCCCGGTGTTTTTCACTGAGGCTTAAATTGTTAAGGCATTTTCTCCTATGGTAATTTTTTCCACCAGAGTATTCCTGATGTGTAAAGTGACTTGAAATTCCAAAATCTAGAATTGAGGCGAATTCCTCAATGTTTCCCATTCGATATAATGCCCAAGATTCGAACGAACTAAACGTTCATTTCCTGTCATTCGTTTGTAGTTACAACAACTGTGAAGTAATCACGAGTAGTAGGTAGGTTCTTCATAAGATCGTGAAGCGACAGTTCGGAATTTCAATATCCCCGGCGGGTCAGACATTTGCGTCGCGACTCCAGGCTCCCTAAGGACAATCCATCATCGCGGGTAGTAGGGTGGCTGGATTCTTTTGTTAGTCGAAGTGGATCGAGGTTGCCCTCCTCCCTTCCCTCGCCACCGTCATCTCACGGATTATTCTATCACTTACTTCGCCTTCGCAGGATAAGATGAGGTTGGGAACACGTTCGCAAGATGCTGGCACAATTCCAAGCCGTACCGGGTGCAAAATGTAGTGAGCTCATTCTGCAACGCCTTTCTATTATCAGCTGTAGAAATTGAAAAATGATAATGTACCTAATTATTATTGAAGACGTTATGACTTGATTGAAGACTAATTACTCGAGTTGTGATTACTAATAGCTACCCAGTGTCGTTAAGAACCGTTTAGTTGAATACCGGCAGACCTCACTCAGACCGTTTGGTCATCTCCCTGTAACGCAAATAAATATCCTGCGAAGGGAGCTACATTTCCACGAAGACAGAAAAGCAAAAAATATACTAACTACGACTCATAAATGTAGGGATCCACGAGCCATATCTTAAGATATAGTAGAGACCTGGATAAACAATCTGAATAAGATATTGAGAGAGCGTAGGGATGGACGAAGTTCAACCAATTTTGGCAGCAATGATGGTCACCTTCCACTGTCCTGGAAACACCATGGTCAACTGAGTGTGGGTTCTTTATTGGATTGTGTTGGTTTGTTTCTACATCAGATAAAAACATTCATTTATATTGTTAAAAACCTCATACACACACAATTGTATTACACTAGCTTTCCAAGGCCTAAAACTTGTGAGTATTCGAGTGTTCCCGCAACACAAATTTTAACAAAAATTTCCTTTGTAAGAAAGCTTTTATTTAAATGCCCTAAAAAGAAGGAAATAAATTTTACTTACAAATTTTAACTGTCTACAGATAGCCCATATACACAATTCATAAAAGCTTGTGTAAATTAGCTAGTTCCTAGGTACCTATTTCATTGACCAACTTATTCCGATAAGTTCATTTTCTTATTTCTTATCGCTAGCTAGGTTTCTGAGTCTGTTCATCTCATTCAAAGCATCATTGTTGCAAGGTCATTGCCGGTTAATTTGGAACAGTCTAGCTCTTAAATAAAATCAACCGATTTTACAGGTTCAAATCAAGAATAAACGAGGTCTCAACACCAAATTTCAGGGGGATTCCGAAACTTCTTTTTTAACATGCATTTTTTTCTCAACTTTAACTTCCTCTCAACAAGCCCATTCATTTGAAACCAATATTCAACAAGCCCTTTCATTTGATACATATTTGATAAATATTGTAGAAATGCATTAAAATCACTATTCCGCCATATTGAATTTAGAATGACGTCACACAACTAATCGTCTATCGTCATCCAATCTAAACGTGCATAAGAAATTTCAGCTTAATCGGGTGAGAGTATCTGCTTCAAAATCGGGTCGCAAGATTCGACCGGAACATCCTTACATACAAACATTGCAAGTTAAATAAAAGCTTTTAAAAATATGACGCTGTCGTTGGAAGAAAGCACTATATTTAGTATCAAATGATAAAGAGCATCAAAATTGGCTTGCGTATAAGTTCAAATGAGGGAGATTTCTTTGTAAGACCTTGTATAGCGTTAATCCTGGGTAATTCAGTCGTTACACAACAAGTGTCTAACGCAAATATCTTGTGAAGCGACCTACGCAGAAAAAAGAGGTTCGTGTAGCACTCAAAAATCGCTTGCATTTTGAAAGGAAAAAGGCTCTTATACACACATTAAACACGAATGGACGTGTCCTGTCCTGTCGGAGGTCTGAAGTCTGGAAAGGATTAGGCATGAGCTGTGATAATTTTAGCCATTCATTATAACCATCTCCAATAAAGTTCTCGAGTTTGTAATCCACGCCAACTCACTGTAACGCACATAGTTGATTGACAAATGGCTACCAGGTAGACCGAAAAACAAGCACAAGAAATGCAAATAAGATACTAACTACGACTCATAAACGTAGGGATCCACCAGCCATATCTTGAGAAAGAATAGAGATTTGGATAAACAACCTGAATAAGGTCTTGAGAGAGCTTAGGGATGGACGAAGTTCCACCAGTATTGGCAGCAGTGATGGGCACCTCCCTCACTCAGACCATTTGGCCATCTCCCACTGTTCTGGAAACACCATGGTCAACTGAGTGTGGGTTCTTTATTGGATTGTGTTGGTTTGTTTCTACATCAGATAGAAACATTCATTTTTATTGTTAATAACCTCATAAACGCACAGTTGTATCACAGTAGCTGTAACCACTCTCTCTACCAAGGCCTACATTTTGCGAGTATTTGAGGGTTCCCGCAATGAAAATCATAATGCTCTTCTTGGAAGAAGCACATTAAGTATCAAAAGATGAAGAGGATCAAAATTGCCTTATATATGAAGAAGCAAGCAATTCAAATATTGGAGATTTCTTTGGAAGACCTTGTACAGCGTGAATCTATCCTGGGGAATACAGTAGTTTTTTGTATTTTCAACAGTTACCGAGTTGAATTTTCGTAAATTCGCTAAAATTTGTTCCTCAGCCATTGACGCAGTTTGCCGTAATTGACGGCAAAGATGTCACCAGAGGTTGCCGTTCTGCATAATTGGTGGCGATGGACAGTTACGTGAAGAGGAGATCGGACGGGGATGGGCAGGGAGGGGGTCCTGTTTGTCGCGCGCTTCCCACCGACCTAATTTTCACGCTGCGATTTCGTTGTTTTTTTCGTCTTTTTTTGCCTTCACTGATTCCGTCAACCTTCTCTCTTTACCGCGAAATTAAAACAAAAAAGAGTTTCCCGAAGCTATTCAAAGGGCCCTGTCGACTGTGACGGGGAAAAACTCTCATTGAAATATCGGATGGGGCACCTCGGACGTTGAATTGCAAAAACCTTCATACAAATTGATTAAGCATAACTTGCGTTGAAACGGGTTGCTGGTGCTGGGAAATCATGAATCATCTTTTATGAAAATATGGAGATGTACTTGTACGTAATTTTGGGTAATTTTGCTTCCGACTCTACCAGTTAGAGTTTTCTATAGGTAGTTACTATAGATTTTTCTCCAAAGTCAAAATTCCGCTCCAATTTCACCTGGATTGCTTCATCATCCTATCAACAATAAAATTAGCGCGACAGTCCCGCATTTACGAGACGATTTATCTTTTGAAGGCGTTGATGACTGCGAGAACGTGTGTTTAATCGTTTTAACAACCTTTACACTTCACATCTTTCCGGATTATCTAAACATTGCAAAATATTCTACATGTTCATGTTAACTACTAGCCCACTACCTGAAATTGCCAGACCTTTTTGTCGGTTTTTTCAATCTCAAATCTCGTCAAAACAGACAAGGTGAAATCAAATCGACCATAAAAGTTTAATCGTAGTCCTGTACTCAACTAAATAATTAATGATTAATTTTTCGTTGAATGGGAAAAATTGATTAAAAATCTAATAAAAATCCTCTTCAGAAATACGATGAAAATCCTAATTGCGAGGATTATCTCAGTCAAAATTGTAATTTAATAAACAACAGGCGCGGACCCATGACCCCCCCCCCCCAATTTTTAATTTTATGGTTTATAATAAGCTTATTTTTTAAACACACTTTTTTCTTCCTCTGATAATTATTGTACGGGAAAAAATGTTAAAGATAGACCTAAGTTTCATTGAAAATCTTTAGGTAAGGACTTGGCTTTGGTTTGATAAAAAAAATGTATTACATTTTCTAACAATGACCCCCCCCCCCCCCCCAAATGTAAGCCTAGGACCGCCACTGATAAACAAATAATGTTATTATCGCCATTACCAAACTCAATGACACGTTAGTCAGGTTAAGAAATGTTTTGTGTCGTGTTAAATCAATCAAAATATTTTCCGGTTGTTTTCAACCTTGTTATCAAAGCATTTCAAGAAAAAAATATAAACACGCTGCCAATTCTTACACTTGGGTTTATTGTTTGTTGATTAATGCGTGACAGCTCGTCTCATTGTGACGGTCACTTCTTGGTTGAGAAATTTCGTTTTATTCGCTGTGGGTGGATTTCTACGGATTTGAAACCTTTCCCTGTCAATTTTTCGTCCAAAATTACTGGTAAGTGTCATCCCACTTGATTATGTCAGTAAAAACCTCGGAAATCACGTTTTTGAACAGTTTTTGGAGCGTAGCATCTAAGTGTAGGTGGCGATCGAGCTGGTTAGAAGTTGAAACCAACTAGACCTCTAGTGAAGCTCATTTGCGTAAGAAAGGATTTTGCATCGATTCTTTATGGCCCTACGGCGTACGGACTTTGCAAGTTTTGAACCTACGCTGCTCGATAATCAATATGACAACAGTTTGATCGGTTTATAAAAAATTTTTACTGTACGACTACTAAGGCTTGTACCTAATTGATATAATAAACCAAAATTGTACTGGACTAGCTTAGGGACGAATTAGACTGTCTTTCCTCCGGCCCTTTTCTTCTGTACGGATTCAACTTCCAAAATGATCAACTTCAAAATATGTTCATCATGGTGGTTATTCTACACTGTAGAATTTACAGTTCTTGCAAGCAATCTCTGAAATGTTTTATGTCTGTCTTGAATGTTTGGTGGGAGTTGGAGCGACCTTTTTCCGATTCTCGTTTTAAATCTGAAGGTACTCTCTAATACTGCCCTCAAGTTTCAAAAACAAGATGTTACCATTTCAAACCCTCCTTTTTTTTTAATTTTAAAAATGTGATTCGGAATTACAAGATGGAATGGAGTTGCCCCTTCCAAGGGTGAAAGCGAGTAGTGCCCGAACCAACCAGGCCGTTAGAAGGCGCTCGGTTTCAAGAATTGGGAAGGAAGAGCTATATCCATATCGATCACGTAGAGGAAATCACATATGGCCAAATCTGAAGATTCCCGGGAGGGGGGTTTAGTGCTGAACTTTGCAAATGTCATGGTTTCCAAGAAGAAGCTATTGTCGTCTTGTCACGATCGGACGAGGCCTTGCCTTGCAGCAGCAGCTTGCTGGAAAACGATGAGTGTGGTTTAATAAAATCGTTGATATTACTAAGAGATTGGTATTGCATACTTTTGGCCAATCCCATGTCAACTTAGCCAAAACCGTCAGGACACCCACGAAAAGTTAGAGAGAACGCTTACAACAATCAATACGTTTGAGTGAAAGCCATCTTGCGTACATCAATTTTAAACATTGATTTTTTTTCTAGACACATGCTAATCACGTTTTAGTCAATAAAACTCAACAATCTTCCTTTTTAGTTTAATATTTGGAATCATTTCAAAAATGTCTTGTTTCTGAAGCTTCTTCTTCACAGTTGCTGTGTGCTCTTAGTTGCTATGCACTGCCTGATCGTTTGTATTATTTGTTTGTGTTGCTTGCATGTGTAGCTGTTATGCAGGAGAAAGTCCACCAAAACCTCATTAACGGAGTCGAGCACTTCGACAAAAAGACGATGAAACACACGGAAACCCAAGAGAAGAACACCCTTCCAGACCCCGAAGGTAACACAATTCCCGTTGCTCACATCTTGTGCAATCACCTAATCTTAGTTTTAATATTTGATCATACTATTCCTGATCACGCCAGAATACATACAACTGGAGGATTAGTTTACTGGTGAAACCTGATGAGTCTGATTTTGGACAATGTCCTGCATCGTTTAATGAAGTTTTAAACCCTCACACCCTCTAGGTAAGACGTATTGTTGCATGAAATTTTTCGTTGTAGCTGCTTACGATGAAATGCTGACATGACTTCAGACCATGTTGAATGTTTATGCTTACACGCTTGAGTTTATTAAAGAGAATTGTTAGACATATTACTTTGCACGTAGTCTTGAGAATCTGCTACCTTACTTTCTACGAAAAGGAGGAGGTACAGCGTTCATGTCCTGCTAAAAGTTCATCAAACTTCAAGGTTCGATTCGAGAGCTCATTTCCAACGAAAAATGCCTCTTTTTCTTTTAGAGGTTCCGTTTCTCAGTTATTTCTGATATTTATTTTTATTAGCGAGAAAACAAGATGAAAGTAGTTAATTCAAAAATGTCACAAATTTGATCTTCGGACTGATTGTCACGCTTTAATTCATGTTGAAAATGTCTTTTTTTGGCATAAGGATATTGCAAATTTAACGCTCTTTCCAATGGTATCCTGAAAATTGATTTTGGAATGTATTTTAAGGGGCGTTATGGCAATTTTAGTGGCTCAAGATCGGAAAAACGAGCGAAAAAAGTTAAGTAACTTGGAAACGAATTCTGTAAAATAAAAGTTTATAGGTATTTTTGGTTTATTTATTCAATAATAAACCATTGTAATCGCTCTTGAAAAAAATGATAACCCCTCCTGAAATTTTCATGGTTTACGTTCCAAAGGGTGTAGAATCCGAATCTGCAATAAAAAAGTTTCCGTCCGTCCGCCGTACGCACGATTTCTCCCAAACGGCTGGAGCAAAATATCTGAAATTTTCAGGAAAAATCAATACCTATTGGTCCGACAATTCTTTAGCCAGCTCTCTCACTTAATTTAAAGTGCCCTTTAAGGGTTGTCAAAGTTTTGTAAAATCCCTAAAAACCTCAAAAAAAGTCGAAGCGGCCTAAATTTGGACTCTTTTTGAAGAACTTTCCATGAGGAATCGAATGAGCCCTTCCCCAGGTTCGTAGCTCAAACCATTCCCGATGTATGGTCCGATTTATGCTGCCAACATTTGCGTTTTTTGGTTTATTATTGTTTTGATCGCAGTAACCTAGTGATGTAGTGAATGTGGATACTGGAGTGAACTCCTAAAAGGCTTTGTAGCCGATACACGGGTTGAAGCATTCTGATAACCATGAAACGCTGCAAATTCTTTCACTGGGGTTTATTATTCAATTGGCTTGCGTTCATGATTTGAATTTCTACTAAGCTTTGGAGTGTGCGTGTTTCACAGGTGATAGAGTAATTATTGAATTTCAGGAGGCACACAAATATGATCAACTGAACAATCCAAATAGGTATTTTGGTTGAGAACAGATTTACGTGCTCTATGCATATCTCCTGAAATTCAATAATCGCTCTATCACCTGTGAAACACGCACACTCCAAAGCTTAGTAGAAATTCAAATCATGAACGCAAGCCAATCAAGTAATAAACCCCAGTGAAAGAATTTGCAGCGTTTTTTGTTGGAAATGAGCTCTAGAATCGACCCTGGAAGTTTGATGAACTTCTTACGTGACACCCTGTATAGAGGAATCAATAACATTTCGGAATTACCTATTAATTTTGATCTCAAATAAATTTGCTAGATTAAAGGAATTACCTTTTTAGTGATTACTCGCTAAGGTAATCGTAGACAAAGTGTGCTGGTCAGTGCATTGAACCGCGATTTTGAGGCTGTGGGTGAACTACAGTGGTGGGAGGAGGTTGGCCTTTGACCTTACTGCAGAAAATCTATATCTAAAATAGGGGAAGCGGGGAACTAACAGTGGGTGACAGCAGATCGCTATCAGAGTCTGGAGGTTATTGTGTCAAGTATAATTCTATTGGCGAAAATGTCTTGGAATCTTAACATCTATTAAATTTACAATTGATGGGAAATAGATTCACAAAGCTACATTCAACGGATTGACAAAGAATGTTTGATACAAATCCTATCACCTGAAATACTTTTCCCTCGAGGTCGCCTTCATGAAGTTTTCGTTTCAATTGTTACAGCCATCGAAGCCGAAAAGGGGCAGCAGAAGCTGATCGAGGGCATCGAGAATTTCGACACGAAGAAGTTGAAGCACACGGAAACTCAAGAGAAAAACCCTCTCCCCACCAAAGAAGGTGAATTTGAAAAGTTGAAATTTCTGCTGAAACTATGAGATAAGTTGACGATAGACAGTCAGATCGAGCTATTTGAATCTCACTTGGATACTCAAAAAGCCCATCTCAGTAATATAAAAAATTTTTAATAGCCAAATCAGATAATAACTACAATTGTTCGTAGCCAAACCGGCAGTTCCTCTTACCATTAATGCGTTAATTAAAGGGTGTTATTGAAGTTTTACAAAACTTTATTACAAAAGTGGATATAAAATTAAAATTTGTTTGTATCTAAATCGGATAATAACTCAAAATTGGTTCGAAGCCAAATAGGTATTAATGCTTAGATACTTGAGCTTTAAATGATTGTTGTTGCAGTTGAACAAAAATTTTTCTTAAAAAAAGTTAATAAAAACTTGTTTGTAGCAAATCAGATAATAACTAAAATTTGTTCGTAGCAAATCGGATAATTAATTTGCTTAGATACTTGAGCTTTAAATGATTGTTGTTGCAGTTGAACATAAATTTGCTTAAAAAAAGTTGATAAAAACTTGTTTGTAGCAAATCAGATAATAACTAAAATTTGTTCGTAGCAAATCGGATAATAACTCAAATTTGTTGGTAGCCAAATAGGTATTAATGCAGATATACTTAAGAGCTTTAAGAGATTGTTGTTGCAATTTGAAAAGTTTTCTGGCGTGAAAACTGTACAAAAGAAAAATGGTTTTTACTTGGCTCTTCAAAATCATCGCCGTGGTTCTAAAGTTGAACATTGAAAACTTGTTTGTAGCAAATTTCACCGTCTCGCATTTGCGATAATTTCTAACATCATTTTGGTTCGACCGGATCAATGGAGCATGTCTGTGTGTCTGTTCGTAGCAAATCGGATAATAACTCAAATTTAATTTTGGTATCATTGAATGAATTCGTGTATTCAAAATCATGTACGATTGCAAGTAATTTTGCTTATGAATAAGGATACAATTAAGTGATTGTGCGAAGGGGTTTAATACATTAGTAAATAATGTAATTTTATGAACTTTGGCTTTTAGAAAGTTCCAAATTGCGCAAAAAAAAAAAAAGAGATTGTTGTTGTAGTTAAACAAAAAATTTGCTGTAGTGCTAAAAGATGCGCCAAAATCTAGGCTTTCCAGCGATATAACCAGATTTGAAATTCCGTGTAGTTTTCTGGGTGAAAACTGTTTTTCAAGTAAGAAAAACGTGGTCTTTCACTGGATACTCCAATTTTTCATCATGCGCTGATTCGTCTGGTAAAAAAAAGAAAATAGAACTCGGATTTTTATTAAATTTTTAATTTTCACTGTAGATACTGGTCAAAATGTCCACCAATATATATTTGTCATGACATGAGACAAAACACCCGGGAGCTGGAGCGAGCAGTCGACATCGTTCGGCGGAGGTGCCGTCTCTGCATTCAGCAGAATGGTGGCCATTTTGACCAGTATCTACAGTAAAAATGTACAATTTATTACAATGCTTCATTAATAATTTCAAAAAAAATCCGCGTTCGATTTTTTTTTTTTTACCAGACGAATCAACGCATGATGAAAAACTGGAGTCTCCTGAAAAACAACTTTCTCTCAGAAAACTACACGGAATTTCAAATTTGGTTATATCGCTGGAAAGCCTAGATTTTGGCGCATCTTTTCGTACTACAGGCTAAAATTCTCACGCCTTATTACAGGGACTCATAAGCGTTTGAAGAAAGTCAAGATCTCCACGATTTGACAATGTGTCCTTTTCAAGCTGATTTTTCACCCGTTTCGCCGGCTCAAAAAAGTTGGTTCCCCATTAGGGCGATAGGAAATTTGACGTTCTTTCCAATAGTGGAATCAGATTTGAAATCGCAAGCAAAATGTGGGAGATATGGCCGTTTTAATGCGGTAATTTCGAAAAATCTTTAAATTGAAAAAAAAAACGCATTTCCAAGGGTGTAAACAAAAATTGCTAGGAGGCATTTTCGGTCAGAGATTTTCCGTAGAATCTTCTCCAGGCCTGTGACCGTCACGAACTGTAACACCCTGTATTGTGAACTTTTGGAGAAAAAATATTGAATGAAAAATGACAAAGTATAGGTTGTTTTCTTTATCTTACTAAACCAGTACTTTAAGCATCTCATTTCTTCAGCATCAATGTTTTAATGCCCATCTAAAGGTGTTTATTTTAGTAATGAATAGAATTATGCAATTTCCTTCGAACTCGATGTTCATAATGATATCCCTTTTGGTGGCCAAATCATAAGCTTCGTATTCAAACACAGAACGATCTCTCCTCACCATCGAGTTTATCTGGCCTTATTTCCGTAAGCGAAAGGGAGAGTTTGTTTTGATTAGGTCGCGAAGAAGAACATGAGTATGACATCTGTACTTGAATTGTGATGTTATCTTAGGGTCAGTTTCACCAACATCCCTAATCATTGAAGGGATCATTGTTTTACTGAACAGAGATTTGAACGTTGATTTTAAACAACAGGTTTCACACATGTAGTCGGCGGTTACGCTGTTATCAGTAAACATCTATTTACAGCGTCTCCGTCGGACCTCGTCAAGTTGAAACTTTGATTATACGATTGGATGCCCACAAAACGATGATAACGGGTGATAACGAGACGACAATGATATTTCAACGGAGGGATTTTTCTGAAATCCTCACAGTGGCAAAAATAATGAACTCAAGTCCTACAAATACTACCGTTTTTAAGTTAGTGTGTAAGGGAGATATCTTTATGAACAACATCCAAGAAATATCGTGTGCCCCACCCTATATTTCATGTTAATGTTTCAAAAATGTATTACACATCGACCTAATAAATTAATTTATTACTTCCTATTTTTCAGCCATTGACTTGGAGAAGAGTGCATAGATGTGATACCCCCCTCCAAAAGCTCCCGATGAAGAATGAGGGATCAAAAAACTCTTTTTTATGTTTTATGGAACTTATTGTAATTAAATTAATTTTTATACTATTTTTGGAAAATATATATTTATGTTAAACTTAAGGGTTTGTGCCGATCACGAATATTGGTTTTTTTTTAATTTTATTTTTTCGAACTTCTTTATTCAAACATTATTCTGCATGTTTGGGCTAGGAAACCTTCGTTTACCTACCGTTGTCAAACCTAAACCATGTTTTTTCTTTCTATGGACTAATAAGTATTTCGTACTTTTATATTTCATATATCAAAATATGTGCTAAAGAAAACGAAAAAATATACAGAAACATTGTGGTGTGGGATACGATTTTAATGTTGGTTTTTACTTGTCCGAGTTTTTTCCAAATAACCGTACGTTAAGATAGTCTTTTTTTGGATATACTTAGTAACCACAGGTCGCTGTTCCTATTTTTAAAAAAAACGGTTCATTCAATCTGAACGCCAAGTTCAATCGTTCGCTTTCAATACAAAATGTGTATCTCCATTCCAGTGTGGTCATTTCATGGTTTGCTAAAAGAAATATTGTGTCCAATTTTATGAAATGGTGATCGTAATTGCCGATCAGTAAACTATATAGTATATTTTGCGACTTGTGACAAAGAAAAATTGAATAATGCAATAAGAACGTAATGACTTACGTATTTAATTGTTTCGTTTGCAAGTTTCGAATCATTTAAATTGGTTTGCTAGTCTTTTTTTTTCTCCAAAACTTATGTGACATTATCATCGCTGATTAACCGTATTGCTTTTTATTTGCTTATTTGATGAAAATCTAATAAAAACCATTCAAAACAATTGTGTTTCTGTTGTGTTCAACCCTTTTGAGATGTGTAGTAATAAGATTATGAACGTAATCAGAAGTGATGGTGCAAGGCGATTATATAGCATTTTACCTTTTAGTTGAACCTTTTGATTTATTATTCAATAATAAACCATTTTAATCGCTCTTGAAAAGAGAAATTCTAACTCCCATGAAAATTTCATGGTTTACGTTTCAAAGGGTGTAGAATCCGAATCTGCAATAAACATTTTTCCGTTCGTCCGCCGTACGTCGTACGCACGATTTCTCCCTAACGGCTGGAGCAAAACATCTGAAATTCTTAGGAAAAATCAATATTGGTCCGACAACGCTCCAATTCTTTAGCCTGCACTCTCACTTAATTTAAAGTGCCCTTTAAGGGTTATCGAAGTTTTGTAAAATCCCTAAAAACCTCAAAAAAAGTCGTATTTTGGTTGAGAACAGATTCACGTGCTCTATGCGTATCTCCTGAAATTCAATAATCGCTCTATCACCTGTGAAACACGCACACTCCAAAGGTTAGTAGAAATTCAAATCAATAATCATTGAATAATAAACCCCAGTGAAAGAATTTGCAGCGTTTTTGTGTGTGTGTGTGAATGAAGTTTTCATGCTTTCCATTCCTTCAAAATTTACTTTCCTAGATGAGAATAGAAAATTTTCAAAAAAAAAAAGGTTTAATTGAAAATGAACCTGATGATTGTTGATTGGTTTGATTATAAAATACTATAGTAAGCAATTTGGTTTGATATGTACTTTATTTACGTTATTTACTATGAAAGTCTTAATTGCTAAAGGCTTCAGGATCTATGATAACTTTACCCCAAAAACCTAATATAAATACTTTATTTACAAATCGGATTGGAGTATTTATTGTTTCGGTTTCGTGAAAGTTGTCGGCAAGGGATTGAAATTGTTCTCCTAGGCTTGAAAGCTCAACAAATTGTCTGAACTTTTTGTTTTTTCCACAACTGAAATTTTCAGTCTTTAGATGCTCCTTTGGCGTAAGTATACAATGGCCTGTTCGCCGAAATACGGCGATGAGGGTATCACGGAGCTGTCTACGATTTCGAATGATGACTAACCTGGTTTGTGAGAAATTCTATTATACATAGAGAGTCTCTATTAGAGACCTAGACGTACCACTCGTGGAAGATGACATATGCAATACAATAAACCAAATGCACACCTTCATTTCGACACACCATTCCTCAGCTTTTGTATATCCCCTCAACTCATGGGAAAGGTAACTCCACCCCCGTCGCCTCAAAAGAAAAAGAACTGTCGATCTAATCCTGACGAGCGACAACTAAACTGTATATTATTCCCAACTGTGATACCCAACTCAAGATTATACCAACTCAAGTATGCCAAATTTTGTTCATACTCTAGTATTTAAATTATTACATAAATGTGAGGTACTGTTGATGGACAGTTCCACTGTTGTACCTACCTACTCTGCAGTGGGTACCTACTATTTAAATGCTTTACTTAGCCAAAACAAAAAGTATTGTATACAGAAAGTTATCTAATAAAAAATTTTGAAAAACCTTGCACTTTCGTGACTTTTTACATTGTGGACTCTTTTATTTTCATAATGCTAAAACAACGAATGTGCACTATGGGTTTTTTTTTAATTGATTTTGGGTTGATTACAGTTAGGTACGGTGTCCAGCGGTACTTCTTTTGGGAGGTGAGGTGCTACTTTGCGAGTTAAGATCCTCTCATATTTTTGGATACACGAGAACAGATTATTGGTACTAATTTTTTGAAGTGGTACGATCGGAAGTTACAGGTTGGTGGAAAGAATACGTTTTGTCTTCTGACTCTTGTCCTACATCTGTTCGGGTATTTTTTGAGAATAAAATGAGCGAAATGTGGCTACGGTTTATTCAAAATTTCAGTACTACATTCCACGAGAGTATTATACAGAATAAGGAGGGCAGAAAATGTATGGAGAGAGAGAGAGAGAGAGAGAGAGGGGGGCAGAGAGAGAGGGGGGAGAGAGAGAGAGAGAGAGAGAAATTATTTATTGGCAATTAAAAAATAAACATCAACCATGCAAACATAAGAGAAAAAAAACACCTTGAATTACATAAATTAAAAATGAATTTGCTGCCAATATACCCCGCAGTATTAGATTTAAGTCCGTGGTTTGCGGGGGGTCGCTGTTAGCTCGAACAAAATACGTAATCAGGATTACTTCCAACTCTTTCAGTTCAACTTATTACATTATTTAAACATCACATATTCCTATTTGTTACCATATTAAACTAAATGTATTTACAGGCACATTTTTTAGGGAGAGAAAAGAGAGAGAATATAAAAATGAAGACTTCTTGCTTAGGTTACATATTGGCTGACAAGCAGTGACTCTACCTCCTCTGAACCTTTGGAAATCAGAAAACTATATAATATATAAATTATAATATATAACATATTATGTTTTTTGTATACCGACCGAGAAAATTGAATGGGATTTTTTAGATTCATGGGAATATTTCTGTGAATAATAAAAATGACATATATCGGGTTTCTGGTTGATAACAAGAGACGTGGGCGCGGGTTTACAACATTACCCTCTAGCTTATACCTAGTAGGATAACAGTACTTTTCTTCCGTAGAAATTATATTGGGACACTTATGGTAAAACAAAAGCAAATTTTTACAAAATAGTCGCCTTACGGAGGACGATTTTTTGCACTTGAACAGTTCACCAGAAGGAAACCGACGGAGGAGTTTGAAACGCACCTTCAGAATTGCCTTTTGCACAATTGTCAGCCTTCTTAACACACTATCCTGTGCAGAGCCCCAAACGTGAATCCCGTACTGCAGGACCGACTGAACCATAGCGTCATAAATTAGTTTTAATTTATCCTGAAGGAGCACGTTGCGTATTCGACGAAATACATAAATGAACTTTTTCATTCTACTTGCCAGCGATGCGACATGTTCATCCCATTTTAAATTTTGGTCGAGTATTACTTTTTTTAAAAATATATATATAACTTTATTGAATAAAAATACATTACAGTTTTTAATCTACAATAAACACAAAGCATATGTAATATGAAGGGGAGAATAAGTCCATTGACTTTTTCATATAAATTATAATTTGCATCAGCGATGAGACATTGTGTAGTGTTCATCCCATCTTCGGACTTGGCGGTTGGAGGGTGATTTGCCAACAGCAGGCGGGTCGGGTGATGATTCAGTCATTGATGAAATCGGTTGCAGAACTTCTACTACTGTTGGCAATGTCAAGTTTGATGTGAACATTGCACACATTACCCTTTTTACCTCCTCCCCAGATCTGGCTACCGAAATCCCAAATAGCCCTTATTAGAACCAAACAGTATTACTACCGTAATACCGAGTATTACTCCCAAGTATTTTTGGTTCGTACCTCTATCAATTGGTGAACATGTACATTGATCCTTGTCCTTGCAGTATGGATTTTGATTATCCCATGTCAATCATTTCCATCTACGCCAACCCTTGTTCCCACTTCAATATATTTAGTTTTGCTAACGTTAAGCGTCAGGAGATTGCTGTCAAACCGTGCTTGCAGTGTAGTTGAAGGTGCGTTAAAATTTAGTGAGTAACAAAAAAGATTAATGCGAAAGGGAATTGATTTGCTCAAACACGCAAGAAACATGTGATGAAATTACCAAACAGCAGTTCAAGCTTGAGGCTGAACAGTTCCACACATTTTGTGGAAATTACCTCAGGAAGTGGAAATCGAATCTTCAGGAGCTCAAATTAAGATTATTTTCATAGATTCAGCTCGAAAAAATCGACCTGGATGCGTTTTTTGACGAGATATCTCATGTTAAGAACTATATGTCAGTAAAGGAGTTAGCAATGTGAAACGAGCCTCAGCTACGCGTCGGAGGGAGCTTTTCAAGCATATGGACACCTACGATTTGTCCCTCCCCAATATAAAGACATTGTGTGAATTTGTATTATGTCTACGTGGACAAGTGAATCAATCGATTATGTTCACCCTACAGTTAAGTAAAACAACGTTGCCATTGACATAATAGGAATAATTCGAGGTGCTCCGCATGATTAAAATAACTACCGGCGAAGTAAAAAAAGGCGTTAATCTCGTTTTCACAAATCTGCTGATTCGGAAATTTTCTGAGTTTTGGCATGGTGGGGACGACATATAGATACGAACGAGTGCGTTAAATTGCTGACCGCCAAGTTTCTCTAAACGGTCAGTTGAGAAAATAAATAATATTGGCCCCGTCTCGCATCTCTGATAAGCAAGTTTTCCTTCTCACGATCCCGAAGTCCATCAAGTTCCCGCTCCCAACACAAACAGACGCAAGAATCGTCTGGACGCCAAACAGAAAATCATCTGCCAGCTCTTTCGAATACAGTCGGACCGTAAAAGCGCTTCCAGCAACTCGTCTACAGAATTTCAGCGACATCAACCTCAATTCTCTCAGGTTCGTTTTCATGTTATGTATTTTGCTATCGTAGAGTTTTTCTCAAGATATGAATCCTTCCGTAAAGGTTATGTCTACACTAGTGCGTTTTCGTCTTTCAACTTTCAATCTGCGTCTTTCAACTTGTCTCATGAAGATTGCCTATGACGCGAGCCGTAGAAGCAAGCGATTCCTGTCCACATTTGCCTGTCAGGTTTCTTTCAACCCTCGCGATGGACTTTTTGCTGTTTTTTGTTCTTTGGAAAAGCAGGACCACAAGCTTTCAATTTTATTGTTAACGCTTTTGGTGTCCAATTTGTATTTTGCATCCAAAATGGCCAACGCATCATTCCGCGAGATTTTGTTAGTGTACATTTTATCATTTACATTCCAGAGAACTTGTAATCATTTATAAACAATAAAAAACTTGAAAAAGGCACTTTTTCAATGGAAAACTCAAGCGAGATGAACGGTGTGACTCGGTGGGCAGCCCTCTTGGGATTCATCACGTTCGTCACCCCTTGCGCTATGACGGATGCCTCTGATGAACATAAGTTGCACAAGTGTAGACATACCTTAACGATTAACAATTAATACCGATCCATCTACATCTAATCGTTTCGAATCAATTCCTAACAATTAATATTTGTCCAGGATAACCTTGATCATTCACTTTGATGTGGACTTTCGCAATGCTTTTCACGAACAACGAATCCAATAGTCAGATAATAATTATAATTATAGTTACATTATAATTTAATTTCCTAATTCTTCCAGAAAACTTTTATAGAAAAGCCCACGACCCCACCAGTAATTATTATTATGCGGTATTAAAATACCTATGTACTTGAATTAAGATAAGAAACATTTAAATTTACGGAGAACGTGATATATATTTGATATTTAGATCATGAACTTTTTGCTCAGTCACTGAATTCGTTTTGAGAAGTTCGAAAAAATAGTCAATCCAAACTTTTGGTGATACGGTGTCATGATACTTTTTGAGAAGAATACTGAGTTTAGAGATAAGGAATCTTTTTTGCGAAGAAAACTTTAATTTTGAAAATAAGATGACATCTTCAGTAATTTCAACAAACGTTGGAAAAGTGAAAACTTTTCTTGCTGTTCTTTACTTCGTTCTTTCTGGTCAATTCCAAACTTTTGGTGATCCGATGTGATACTAGTTTTTGAGTAGAAAAAAATCACTTTTTCTGTGATTTTGATGAATTCTCATTGGCACTGCCTAACAATTTCCGTTTTGCCTGTTCGAACTTCCTATTCGAATTTGCCTCGATCTGTTTGTTTAAGGAGGCACCAACAGCTGACGGTCTCGGTTCCTTGGTTGAAGGGATGATGCGGAAATCCAGGCCGTGGTCGAGGCCTATAGATCAGATGGACGTCTGGTTGGACTCCCAGGGGTTCTACAGGAAGCACACGGCTCGAGACGGGTCCTGCCTCTTCAGAGCGGTTGCCGAGCAAGTGAGTCAACACAGGTCATCTAAAATTAGACCTCGTTATGAACGATGATTAATAAGATGACTCTTCAGGGAACTTGTACAATAGTCCGCCCTGTTTTGGGATAATCATTGTTTTGGATTATAACCCTTGAAGTAGAAATCGTATTTAGGCACGATGATAGGAAAGATGATTAATAAGGTGCCCTCTTCAGAAAGTTTGTATGATAGTTGACCCTGTATTAGACCTTCAGTAATGGGGACATAGCCCTGATGATCTATGTTTTGGATTATAACCCTGAAGTGGAAATCATATTTAAGCACGATCATAGGGACGATGATTAATAAGGTGCCCTATTCAGGGATGTTGTACAATAGTTCGCCCTGTTTTGGTATAATCTATGTTTTGGATTATAACCCTTGAAGTGGAAATCATATTTAGGCACGATGATAGGAAAGATGATTGATAAGGTGCCCTCTTCAGAGTTTGTATAATTGATGACCCTGTAATCAGTAATGGGGACATAGCCCTGATGATCTATGTTTTGGATTATAACCCTTGAAGCGGAAATCATATTTAAGCACGATCATAGGGACGATGATTAATAAGGTGACTCTTCAGTTGTAAAATAGTTTGTTTTATAATAGTTTTGGATTATAACCCTGAAGTAGAAATCATATTTAGGCACGATGATAGGAAAGATGATTAAAAAGGTGCCCTCTTCAGGGATGTTGTACAATAGTTCGCCCTGTTTTGGGATAATCTATGTTTTGGATTATAACCCTTGAAGTGGAAATCACATTTAGGCACGATGATAGGAAAGATGATTGATAAGGTGGCCTCTTCAGAAAGTTTGTATAACAGTTGACCCTGTGTTAGACCTTCAGTAATGGGGACATAGCCCTGATGATCTATGTTTTGGATTATAACCCTGAAGTGGAAATCATATTTAAGCACGATCATAGGGACGATGATTAATAAGGTGCCCTCTTCAGGGATGTTGTGCAATAGTTTGCCCTGTTTTGGGATAATCTATGTTTTGGATTATAACCCTTGAAGTGGAAATCATATTTAGGCACGATGATAGGAAAGATGATTAAAAAGGTGCCCTCTTCAGGGATTGTTGTACAATAGTTTGCCCTGTTTTGGATAATCTATGTTCTGGATTATAACCCTTGAAGTGGAAATCACATTTAGGCACGATGATTCATAAGGTGCCCTCTTCAGAAATGTTGTATAATAGTTGACCCTGTGTTAGCCCTTCAGTAATGGGGACATAGCCCTGATGATCTATGTTTTGGATTATAACCCTTGAAGTGGAAATCATATTTAAGCACGATCATAGGGACGATGATTAATAAGGTGCCCCAGGAACCTTGTTAGACCTTCAGTAATGGAGATATTGCCCAGATAATCCAGAACCTAAGTGGAGTACATCTGTGAAAGCACGGATTTGTTATATCAACTCTGAGGTTTCTTATGGCCCGTACGAAGGATGGACATTGTAGATTAGGGATCTACTCTACTTGAAACGCAAAATGACTCAATTTGAGGGGAAGTTATATAAAATATTATCAAAACGATTACAAAGGCTCATTCTTGAAAACATTAAAATAGGTGCGTTTATTTGAGTTTTCACCTTTACCATGACTAATATTTTCAATGTTTTGATTCGCAGTTGTTCTTCACCCAAGTGTACCACTCGGATGTGAGGAGGACAACGGTCGAGTACATCCTCAATAACCCTGAAATATTTCAACCGGTAAGGAACAGGTTATGACGGAATAATATTGTTTTTGTTTTTTTCAAGTACCTACTTCTTATGGAAATAATGAAGAACTTGTCCGTCAGGCACACGTGAATGCTATAACTGAAGTGGTAAATCCCAACTCCAGAATGTCACTGCTAATTACAGTTTACTACTATTCTAATCTGGATTTAAAATTTCCGAAATCGAATTGAATGAATGAATGAAAACGAGCTTAATTTATTTTGTGTTGCCGAAGGGTATTGATCAGCTCGTCAGAAACTTGAAGTTAGGAAAAAAAAATCAAGAACGTAGGCCTAATGAGTGACATTTCACAGGTGGTAGACTCGAAATTGCTCCTAGTTTAGGAATCACCCACACACAGTATTAAAGTAAAAGTTGAGGATACCGTTGGAAAGTGCGTTAAATTTTTCATCTTTCAAGCGACAAACCGATTTTTTTTTAAATTGTTAGTACTTTTGTAGTTGCATTTACTGTAACCCTGGCCCTCGAAAATTGAAAAAAAATGCAACTGCTTCCCGGATTGAGACGATTTTATCTGTTGGTACATCACAGACCAACAACTAGTATAGAGTATAGAGCCAGTATATAGTATAGAGCTAGTTTTCAAAACCCCACCTTCTGTGCCTACCGACTCTCAACGAACTTGGATTCCAACTGCGTTTAGTCCACGGTTTCTTCCCGGTTTTGTCGCTGTAATACTGATCAAGTTCGCAATAAAAAGAACTGCGATGGGAGCTTATTTAATAAATCGGAGGAGGAAAAAAAGGAAAGAAGTAGAGAACCGTTTGCGACGAGACCTGCGTAGAACCTGAAAAGATCAATTTTTTCATCTGCCTGAACCTCGTCAGGCATATTACAATGCGCTTAGGCAGTTTCAAAAGTGCCGAGGCAAATGGTGAAACACTGGATTCTTCAAAATATTTCCCTATCTGCGTAGGCACTTGAAAAAACTGCCTTGGTTTCCCTTATGTGCCTGCGACAGGTACATCCATTGCTCCCCGATAATTTGTAAAACCTTTATTTCAATTTGAAAACGCTATATTTCAGAAATTTGCGACTAATACTCACTCAAGGCTATTGGTAGATTTTCCAATGATTTCCTTTCTATTTCCATCAGTCTATAGTAATTAATTTCCAATGTTCGATTAAATGTCGACTCACAAACCAACAGATGGTGGACGAACCAATCGACATCTACGCAGAAAGGATGCGGAGCATGAAAGAATACGGCGGGAGAGTTGAAATTGAAGCGATGTCAATAATGTACAGGTAAGTTTTGAAGTCGTAAGCTAATATTTGAGTCAAAGCACAATCCTTTTCTCTTTTTTTCCATGTTTTTTAAAACGGCGCACAGTAGATGGAAAAAATTATTTTATGAGCTATTCTTTCAAAAAATTCTGCCTGATTCCGAATATACCTACCCCACCTTCCTAAACATAAAATTACTTTTTCATAATGTTTTGTTTAAAAAACATATTTTTCAACTTAGTTATTAATTTTACCTTCAGAGTAACTTGTCAAAATTTTTGACACGCGTAAAATTTGTAGAAAGTAAAATTCTTAATTCAGTAAATTTCCACAGAAAATAAAGCTATTGCAATGGCTCTAGAATATTTAAAATACAATTTTTCGCAAAAAATTTCTTTATTGAAATCCGTTTTAAAGCACTCAATATATGTAGAGTTTTCTGACCATAAAATTTAAACAAATGAAAAATGTAATTTTTCATTTTAGTTAAATCTATTTTTCCAGTAGATTTTCTGGGGATTTGGATCAATGTGAGAAAATAATCAAGGTCTTATTTCGATTCAGCCTGAAATATTCAACAAATTTTAACACCACTATAATTTTTTTTGGACGAATTTCGTGATTACCAGGACGACAGCCCTTAACATTGTGATACAAAACCCATTGAAAAGACGAAAAATCGAAAAACCCGTTGGAAAAAACGAACAATGAATTTGGATTCCGAACCCTCGAAAATCCCCGTCCATGATAAAATGAGGTATACAACTACGGGCCACTTTTTTGTAGAGCCATGGAAATAAATGAAAGAATCAATATAGATTTAACTACTATCTAATAATAACGTATTCTGTTTCTATTATTCACAATTATCGTTTTAGCCACGACTTCTTGATGTATGAAGAGATTGGGGAGGAACCGCAGGAGTACACTCAGAATGGTTTTTCTCGGAAAATCACTTTGTGCCACTCGCTTGACCGCCACTACGATTCAGTCTTCACCAAGGACTACATCAACAAGGCAGCTTTCTGCCAATGTAAGCTCTTTTAACGGTAATACTCGTTGGTTAGATTCATAAGTATCCTTATGGTAGGATGGTTGGCAAGTTAGACCCCTGTCAACCATCAGTGGGGGCTCTTCCTCTGATACTGTAGGCAGGGTGTCTAGCAATTATTCAAAAATAAATTCAAGACTTTTTCCAGACTTTTCAAGACTTTTTCCAGACTTTTCAAGACTTTTTCCACAAATTTCCAGACTTTTACGCGGTAATATATTCATCTTATATTAAAATAAAAAGAACTTTTATTTCAGGTGAACATGCGAGAATATGAAAAAATATCATTAGAATTAAAAATACCAAGTGGACATACCTTACTGAATGGAAGTAAAATGTCTTGAATCACTTTAAAAAATCACATTTAATTATATTTACAATATGTACATTTGCTGAAAAGCTTCAACACTACACCAAGGAGTTTTTCAAATTCTTTAGTAAATTTCAACCTATATTGTTTTGGTAACAAATTTCAGACTTTTATATGAATGTCTCTGCTAATTCCCGACTTTTCAAGACCGTTTTTAAATTCATTACTAATTCCCGACCGCTAGACACCCTGTGTAGGGGAACAGAGGATCGCTAGGGGCTATCACAAAAGGGGAGAAAGAGATGCTTTTTTCTAGCCTAGCACAAATTTCAACTTGTCCATTTCTCGTTGTCACACTCCATTTAAAATTCTACGCAAATATTTCAACACAAATATAAAAATGCCAACACTAATTTACCAGAAAAACACCTGAATGACGCAGTAGGTACCCCTACCCCTTCATTCTCTCGGTGATGAGCTGTTCACACTGGATACACGATGAGCACGAGTCCCTCTGACGATTCTTCAGTTTATTGCACAGAGTAAATGATTCAATAGGTTTACTAGTGTCGTCAAAACGCGGTTGGACATTATGAACAGGGTTTTGCAAACTCTGTTCAGCATTACTGACAGTTCACACCCCACCGAGTATCTTGCTGAGGATTGTTATAGAACAGAGTTCTCGAATAATGCTCGTTTGGTCCAAACAGGCCACTTATAAAGAACTTCGAAAATGATACACAAAATGCCCTGAAACTCTGCCTTATATCTTACTACATTGGGTGATCTTGAAGCATGAGCTGACGTCCATACGTTTGGTCCAAACTGCATTCCAGAACGCTGATAGTAAATTTTGTGCGTTAGTTCAAATAGGGTAAGGCCAGTTTTGTTCCATTAGCTTCAATGGATGGATTTTTTCTCTTAATGGTTTGTTGGTGCACATACTCCTAATAGCAGCCGCCCCTGCCAACCATCATACCATAAGAACAAGAGGAAGTGGTCTTAAAACGCGAATCAATTTTTTCTATCCCTAATATAAACTTCAAAGGATGAAACGAGTCATTTGGATTCAAAAGCGAGGTCTGGATTCAAATTAACAAAAATTCGATGCGGATTAGCTCCATTTGATTCCAAATAATCAAATAAAATTGGCTGACGCGGACTCGCTCCTCTATGCCCAATGGGTAGGCGCAATTCCACATTCAGTCCTCTGATTGAAACTATGGATGCTAATTATGGGTCATCTCAGTGGAATGGACGAATCCAGACTCGGTCCACCTAATGAAGGATTTTCTCCATCACTCCAAGAGCTGGCTGGAATCACATCCGCAGATTGTGCCAAGTACACAATCCGCACCAGCTGCAATGCAGTCCCTTAATTAATATTCGACTGTCAGTATCATTTTATGTAATTAGTTACCATTTAGTTCATTTTGAAAAGTGTTCACTTCATTTCTGGTATGGCGGAAAATGCTGTTCTTCTGGTTGCAAGGAAACTCCTTGTTATCTTACTGAACATGACTCTTACTTATCTCACGCTCATAATTTCCTTTCTTTATCCATTGAAATAAAATTCATTATGTTGATTTTTCAGCTTTAGTTTATGAAATGCTGTATAAATCCGTGTTCGAATTGAAAGAAGTTGATTACGCTGTGTCCAAAATGCTTCACGACAAGACTAATAAACAGCAGAGGGAACACATTCCATTTATCGATTGGTAAGTCAACTTTGTTGTACGTACATGAGTTATTATTTGTGTCAATCATTTTGGATTATTACATGGTTATCTCTACAAATTTGGCTGAGGTTATTAATCACAGAAATGTGTTAAACTGTGAAGCACTAGTAGAGATGTTATTGTGAATGGTTACTACTCAATCTGCTTTGTTGTTACTTCCCCCACCTCTATTCATTATTCCAGTTACAGCCTTCAGCCATGTAACTTTTCTCGGTATTCAACAAGTGTTTCAATCAACATAACCGTCAAATATTACGGGTGCAAATTTTTCATAGTCAACCTCGACCACCCGGTCACAATAGATGTTTCGAATAGGGTTCCACCATGGAAAGTATATAAAGTACCTCAATTTAATACGCTTAGTGCAGCTCATGCACCTACCGCGTGAGTTTTCAGTAAGGGCGATTTCAATCAGTTCGTCGCAAGAGCCGGGCAGGTGAGGAGGTTCTCTTTGTGATGGATTTGGTTAGTTGGCCTTTCCCGATTCTTGAATGCGTCGCCTTGGGAGATGAATTCTAACATACAGCTCAATGGAAGGGGCCGAGCGTGGTTACTACCATTGTTACCTGATCTGACATCCCCAATCACTCGCATTTCCCCATAAGCTAAATGCTGTCAATAGTGACCCCTTTAATAATTATTACACCCCTGCCCTAATTATGGGTACTTGTACTAGCTGCCCCGTAGGGAGGGAAGGCGATGTTTTGGAGTCATAGGCATGTACGAACTGGAGTACGGCGGGCCGCTCGAGCGCATGGCTACGCAGGCCAGTTGAACCAGTGCCCTCCGAGCGAAGATCAACCCGAAGTAGCCTTGTTAACGAAAAGTTCGCGTGGAAATCGAGATATGATGTTGGTAAACGGTTACCCTAGCCAAGTAGGTTTGTCCAAATCGTTTCTTATAAGTACCAGCCCAGATCGAATAACTGAGAAGTACGTACTTGGGTCGGGAGTCATGTGACTGTGATTGTCTATTTGCGTGTTTTGACAGTGTTCATTTTAGAGCAATAAATTATACGCATGAAAAAAGTTTCGAGTTGGTGCTATTGGTTTCATTTCCCATATTTCCGTGGGGCTGCTCTTACATATACGCCTAAACCGACTGGGGCCGCTGGTACATGTGCTCCCACACTGAGTGGGGCCGCTCATGTACCCCAACTTGACCACGGGGCCGCTCATGCCGTCAACCTTAATTATTCCCTTCAAGCATCTGGGTCACCCTCTGAGCGTGGCGGAGCATTACACCGCATTCAGCTCAATGGAAGGGGCAACTATACCGATCCGTCACCTCACAACTTTGAATCGCTCCCATCCAGGACCTGGAATGGAATAATTCTTTTTTTCCCCGCATCTGTGTTGAGGAGTGTCTGTAGAACAGAACAGAGGGCAATGCCAGTGCAATCCTTCTGTTATTAGGCAAATATAATTATTTTCTCCTTCCCGTTTCAATATCTGTGACTAGGGAGTACTATAAGACTCTTAACTTTCTTTCAAGCGTTGATTACATTACCTACTGCATTAATAAGATACATATGATCATCGTGCTTCTTTATACGTCACTATTTGAATCCCATTTGGAACACTGTAAAAACCTTCGAATTTGACGCTGATATCGCTTACGATTCCTTAAGGTTACACATAGCGTTGTCGCCGAAGCGGTTTACGCCATGTTTCCATCCATTCCTCCGCAGTTATTTTATATCGGTTTCCTCCACTTTTATTTTACATTCGGAAAAACTCATTCTTTTTCCAAACGTTCACTGCTTTCATCGACGAAAGCCAGTTGATGAAAATTATCCGCTACGAGGAAAACTAGACGAGTTTCACCATTTGTATCCTTAACATGCACATTTTACAGGGTATTTATTAGGTAATTGAATGGTGTACTAATTTAGAAGAAATAATGGCTGAAGTAGAGAATAGGTGACCCCTATCTCTTATCAGGCTCATTTAAACATGTATCGACGTGTACTAGGATTGATGTGTTTAAAGGATAATATATCGAAACCACAGCCATGTATTGTGGAATGATTTTCACGATCGTTATAGCGATAAAAGTATTTCTAATATGCAGAGACACAAGTGTTGACTCATTGTGATATATTTGTCCAACTCATTTATACTTTACTAGAAGGATTGATGTAGGATATTTTTTTGTTTTTGAGATGCGAGCGAAGCGAACATCCAGACCAGCAAACTAGACAGAACACACTTCTGCCTATATCGATAGGAGACATCTGGTTTTTCAATATAGCGACGGTCTGATAAGGGAGGGGTTACCTATTCTCGACTTCTACCGAAACAATTTATTAAGCGGTGTTTAGACTTACTTGAAAAACTCGTTTGTTTCGCCGTAGCATCCCAAGCTGGATCTGCAAGCCTCCTGCAGTTATAGGTCTTGCTTTTTTTGTCCCGCAAAACTTCTCTTTTTTTGAACTTCTGATATTACCGCTTCCGTGATAAAATTTGAGGTAAACCACAGAGGCAATTATTAACCAAAAAAGCAATATCAAAGAAGAGGGGTAGAATCACAACAGCAGCAGGTTAACCTACAAACTGTAAACAAAACTTTAAACGGGACTACGCGATTGCCCGACAAAATTCAAACCGATTTATCAAACTTTTTATCAAACCAGGCACGCGAGCGTTGCTACAGACACTTCCATAGAATTGTATTGTTTGATCGCGCTAACAGATCGCGTTGATCGCCCGCTCGCTCCCATTCGTTTTTCACATTGGTACTGGGGATGTCAAGAAAATATCGATATATCGAAATATCGATACTTTTGGTCGATATTTTCTAGTCCGATATATCGACATTAAATGTACACTATCGGATCCGAAATTTTTCAGCCGTAAATCATCATATCAACCATATCCTACATCTTAGGCTGCGGACACAAAAAACATAGCTCTAATTGCACAACAATTTTGTGCACAACAAATTTTTTTCACTAATCTTGCAGTAGCAACCGTAACCACAATGGCATACAATCAATAATTGATTATAATAAATAATAATTATTACTGCCAGTGATGTTTCTGCTCAAGCATGGGAAGAATCTTCTCAAGCAGTTTGCTATCTTGAGAGATAAAGTCTCCCAATCTCCACCCTATCCATTATAGTTATTATTCCCTATCCATTATTATTATTATACGTAATTCGGATTTGTTTGAAAAAATATCGATGACCGATATATCGAAATATCGATATTTTTTCGATGTATCGAATTACTAAAACGATACTTTTTATAAATATAGATATTCGATATATCGAGATTCTTTGCTGATATTGACATCCCTACCTGGTACTTCAATGTTGGTTTGTGGACTTCTTCTTAGGGATGGCCATCGAAACATAAAATATCGATATATCGATGTTTGATAGTATCGGCGTTAAAATATCGATGCCGATATATATCGTAGTTTAATCATCGATAGAATCGACCAAAAAATATCGATAGTTTAAGAAAAATATTGGTTGCACAAAATTTATGTATTTAATGCACTTAGTAGACCAGATGCCACAATTGAGTTTGCAGAAGTTCAAATTTGATTCAAAAAGAAAAGTTAATTAATACTTAACTAAATTAGAAATATACGCCTTTCCTGATTTAAGATAAAATATGTTTAAATTGAAAATATGTTCAGTTTAATGTATTATTCTTCTTAATTTTGTTTTACCAATAGTTTTTTGGCAAATGAAATTGTTTGATAAGCTACCCAAGTTCTCTTAGAGGGGTTGTAGTATTTATGCCTTTCCTTAAATGAATGTAAATACCTATCGCATTTTTTTTGTAAATGTTTTTTGTAAAATTATAAAAATAAAAATGTTTTTCGTTGTTGCGTCCCTAGGTCTTCAAAGAATTTTAATTCTGATTTTAAATTGGAAAATACTAGGTGGAGGAAGTCTAGGTATAGTAGTGAAGCATACAAACTTCTCTATAGGGAGTAGGTGAACTGAAAAAAAAAAATCTAAATTTTTAACTTATTTTATTACGTATTTCTGTTCTCAATTTTCACTGCGCTATTAGAAACCAGCCAAAACCACTACTTGATATCCTATGGATATTATCCATGGATAGATACCGATATTCCAGCCAGACGAACTCATTTTTGTGAGACATAATATTTTTCAAACTCGTGTGACGTGAAAAAAATGGAACTTATGATCGATATTATTTTATGAGTGATAATATGTGATAATATCAGATGAAGCCGATGTATCGGATAAAAAAAAAAAAAATATTTCGGCTGAAATATCGGAAAAAATTTTGGTCACTAACTATCGATATCCGATACTATCGGCCCTTGCATCATCGATAGAAAAATATCGATATATCGGAGGAAAATATCGATATTTCGATCCTATTGACTATCGATATCCCTTCTTCTTCTTCTCCAGCCCAGGAGGTCTGTGATTTTCTATCTTCGTAAGGTAAAAACCACAGAGTACCAGATAAAACCGTTCAGTGAGTTTAATTTTTTCGCGACAGTCTCCTAAGGAGACTCTCCTTGTCGGCCGTTGCGTCCTTTTCTGTATAAGTAAGTATTTTATTTTACAAGTTCATCGTAAGCGAGTTTTTTCTTATTTCGGTCGCAGGAGTCTTTATTTTTGACCTGCCACAAACACTTTTTACATAGTTGATTCAATGAATTTCGCGAGAAATTCCCGATTACACTGCAGCAAGTCCGACATCACAAAAATTCAGGAAGGAATCACTCAGGAATATCGACAGGAACTGAGCGTCTTGCTTGACGCTTGGTCTACAGTTCCCTCTTGTCGGATCAGTTTTCCGAAATTGGTGCCCCTCCCGTCAAATTTCCAATCCAACCTCCAACCGCTTTCGATCAGACAAGACAAGAATTTCCTGTCCACACGCAACGACTTGTCGAATACGATTGGTCGAGTCCGACAAAACGTACAATAAGACGGAGCGTGTAAACGCCCCTTAAGACAATTTTGAAGTGGGAGAAAAATATCAAGATACAATTCCTCTTGTCTTTGTTTACTGGTTCATGACTGGAAGTTTTTGTTCGTAGTTTTTCGATCAGATATGAGATGCGAGACAGCTACACCAACGTTCGTGATCTGCTAGAATTCGGCATCACACCGTTCCCCTACAAAGTGGCCAAATCTCTGGACGAGGAGGTCTACAGGAACGTTGAATATGACACGTGGAATGAATATAAGAAAGGTCAGTTATGGAGATTGTATGAAAGTCAGGACCTAATGTATAAGTAATTTACATCCTGTGCCCCAGTGTCCTATAATCGTAATCAGTTTAGCCATCTATGGATGAACTTGTCTATGTCTCGTTATCCCACTTCATGAAAACAAAAAAAGGCAACAAACTCGAAATAATAAAGTTGCCAACAAGTATCTACCTCTAAAACTTCTGAATAACACAGTAATGACCACTGGGCATTCGCTTTCTTGCTGATATGATGTTGACATTTAATGCACGATGAACATGAATCCTTTTGACGATTCGTCAGTGTACTGCAATGAGTAACAGATCCACTAAATTTATTAACAAGTAGCGGAACGTGCTTGGACATTCAAGAAAGTTTGTAAATAGGGTTCACAAACTCTGTTTGGCGTGGGTGACAGCTCGCATCGCATCTCGCTGTTGATAGTTTGTGAACAGATCACGAATGATGCTCGTTGGGTTAAACAGCTCACTATAACCATAAAAACCTTTGCTATAACTATAGATAACTACACAACTGAACAGTGATGGAATTAGTTGTGAGAAAACACAGATAATGAAATTATAGGATCAAAACACGTCTGGGGCACCCCAACCTGGGTGAAACCTGATGTAGCAGAGTGGGTTAGATTGTTTCTGGGGGCATTCTGGCTTCAGTTGTGGGTTTCCCTCACTCTTTGTTGCTGATACAGCAGGCCCTCCTGTCCCCTCTGGCGTTAGCCACACTCTATGCATGATGGACCATATGGGACTCATGAGCATGAGACCATCATGGACTCATGAGCATGAGTATGATCATGATGGACCATATGGGGGTGCCAGGTTTTTATGGGATGCAGTACTGATTAGGGGCAAGAGTTGGTGACACCTAGGTACTAGACCACCTCTTGCTTCAACTTGTGGTCTTCCCATTATCGGATGTCATGTTTAATTACGTTAATATCTTGTTAAAAAAGACAGGGTGAGTACTGAATATCCTCCCAGCCTATCAGAAATCCTACCTATATACTAGATTCCCAAACTTTCAAATTATACTTCTTATCACAGATCCATTCTTGGCCCAATCTAAGTCATGTTCACACAATAAATGGGATCACCTGCTAACACGGACATTCATACTAACCAGTGGAGATGGGGAGGGGGGGAAACTACACCCTTCCTTGGATGGCCTCTCTGGTACCCATCCTGTACAGTTTCCCAATCTCAAAGGGTTTCAAAACCCAGGAAGGCCTACTGCCCTAGAAATAGAAAGGCAAACACAAAAAATCATTAAGATTATGAATGACCTATTGGTTAGCTGCCCCCACGAGGGGCTGGCAGGGTCTCCTTACTGATATTTTGAGACAAACATACCCACCAACCCAAGATAAGATCCTATTCTAATATCACTGTGGATTTCCTCACACTAATCACGCACAGGCTGGGTGCAACCGAATTGAAATGCTCCTTGTTTGGTTTTCTCAAGCTCTCTGATTGGTCAATCGTTATGTTTGCCTGCCTCAATTCAAACTGAAAATACCCCGAAAGTCCGCCTTGTACCCTGTACATTGCGTGACCTTGAACCAGGAGCCCACATCCTTCTGTTGGTTCCCCTCCAAACTGAGCCCCGAATCGTCTGGATCAGTCTTGTTGTACTAGCTTCAATGTAGGGATTTGTTAATCTTTTGGTTTATTGGTTTGGTTTTGCACGTGATAAAAAAGTTACTCGTATTTTTTAGCTATGTTCCTTCCCCCACCACCTAAGATATGATATAAAGCGATATGAGCCTTGGAAATGCGTTATCTGCTTCAGGACTGTTAGTTTAATCTGTTACAGTGGCTCGTAGCTGGAAACTTTCCTTTTTTTCAAACGCATTCCAAGGGATGAACAGGTCCCATCCATCCCTAACTATCTTTAGATGGAAGATTTCCCAAGCGCTCTGGATGGCCTGAAAAGAGACCTTTGCGCTTCCTAGAAAAACGACTCCCCAGCTCCCGACTGCCCTAGGTTTCCTAACCATACCGCTACTCCTTCAGTATGTCAGTTCATGAAATTGACAGTGCTGTTATCACAGAACCAGCAATTCTCTACTTGTACAGTTTTTTGACATTACAAAGTGTAGCTTCACCAGGTACCTGTTCCAAAATTTAGATAACTTGCGTGGTTTTCCAATGGGTTCAAGTTTTTATAGAACTCATTGTAAGACGAGGTAGCAACCCTGTCTTTGTCTGAATTTTAGCAGTTGTCAGAACAATGGTCAAGGTGAGCGTTCTGTGCTGCCCTAAAACTATCAAAATCCTGGCTTCGCCAAATGTCACCCAACCAGCAATAGTCTTGAATTGTCCAAAAAGGATTTGATATGCAATCTGTATCTAATAATATGTACCTGTGTGATGTTTGTTTCCTCCCTTAGGCTTGAGATACGGATTTTGCACTTGGAACTGTCGGGAGCTTCAAGTCGGCGTCAAATGTTCCGTGAAGGTGGACGAAGAGACGACTCACATAGGGCATATTCAAGAAATGGCCCCGAACAAAGGTCCCGTTGTGGTCTACATAGAAAAACTTGGAGAAATGTGAGTTGCCACCAACATAACTCGAGAGATATCGTCAAAATTTGTATGTATCCTTAAGTTATTAGTACCTCCAGTTGTTCCTAAAGCGACAATGTGCGCAAACAAAGAAACAAGCATTAGTAAATTCAGCATAAGTTGCTGAAATTTAATTTATAAAAATACACCAGTGATCTGTTCTGTCTTATGTACTGATCTAAAAACCCAAAGAGATCACACTCTTGCGTGAGAGACGTGAAACGTCGCCAGACAAATTGAAACATGTTGCATTTATTAACTGAAATTAAAAATCCAAATTGACATCACAAAAATATCGTGACCTTTGGTAAATTCGTGAAAGGTTGACAAATTGAAACTTTCTGTACAAAAATTCGTTGCATTTATTAACATTTAAAAACCCAAAGAGATCACCACTTATTCGTGTTAGAGACGTTCCTGAAGCGACGTCGCAAACAAAAAAAAACAAGCATTAGTAAATTCTGCATAAGTTGCTGAAATTTAATTTAAAAAAAAATACACCAGTGATCTGTTCTGTCTTATGTACTGATCTAAAAACCCAAAGAGCACACTCTTGCGTTTCGCCAGACAAATTGAAACATAACAGAATACAAAAATTCGTTGGCATGAATTAACATTTTACACATTACGAATCTTATTATGTACAGTACAACCTGTCAAATTTCCTATTCGATTTGCTGTTCTTGTGGAAAAATGTCCTTGTAATTAATGTTTCGTGAACTCTAGTAGTTAGCAATGATCAAATTATAGGCGCGTTTTTAGGGACGTCCTTCGAGACTTAGTCGTATATAGGTAAGCCTTTCTTTGTAAGAGGGATCCTTGTTATAATTGATCCAGAGGGGGCTTTCAAGAGCAAATGGCGCTATCAAGAGAAAATTACCAAAAGAAACAAAGAAATCCATTCAAACCAAACAAACAAAAACCGTAGACTACGTCTAGTGAACATACACCGGTGGTTTATGGAAAGACATCAAATGTTTAACGCTCGCACGGTAAAGAAATCGTGGTATGGATGTCCATGAACTACCAATCCGTTGGTTGGAAGCGAATGGATCATGTGTTTATTGTTGTGGTGTTACATTTTTGATGTTACACGTTTTATTGGATGACCCCCACCCAAGAGAAACGTCCTTGGTAAGAAGTATTTTGACTTTACATTTGGAGTTTCCAAACCATAATGTGCAATATCCAAAAGTAAATGTATGATTGGCAAGCTCGTACGAATTGGTTCACGTCTGATAAGACCTGTAAGAGGTGGTAAACTATTTGTATTCATTGTGAACTAGGTGCAAATGCCTGGGTTTAAAATAAAGTTTTTGTAGAAGCGTGAAAAACTGTTTATTTTCACGCAATAAACTGATCCTTTCATTATAAAGCAACGTGATAGAGAACATTTTTCTTAGTTCAATTTGGAGTGTGCACGAAAACATTTTCCTCTTTGCCCACTCTGGAACAGGCCACATACAACACCATGAGAAAAACATGGTGTCTGCACCAGCAATCTCAAGAGACTTTTTCCAGTGACTTGTTGATTGTCATCGCAAAGCACAGTTTCAAAGGGAACTGTTATCTCTTGAATTCTATGGTGTTGTGTGAGGGAGGTATTCTCGGAATGAATACATCTTCGTTCTTAGCGCACCCAGTGAGTAGTGTGGCTTGAATGATACGTCGCATCACATTTTTCACGGTCAATCTTGTCACATTACACAACCTTGGTGCATCAATATTTAGTATTAGCATAATTGGACCACCAACCTTTATAATCAGGTTGTGGGCTTGCAAATTAGGAGTCTGGATGGAATTCGAAAACTCAATGGGATATTGTACTGCTTCATCATCATTAAGGATACAATCTATGGACTTGTAGGCATATTCTTGCCCCAAAAGCTGCTTCAGAATGGCAACATTAAACTTCTCGACTACTTCATTTCTGCTCGCCAGAATTGATCTTTCTGAAAGCCACTCCGGATCCTTGAAGTTTTGTTGAATGTTAGGATACATCTTAGACAGAAGCTCGTCAGGAGAGTTAACAATTTGATCACATGGCATAGTGATGAGGCCTGTTGAAGGATCTTCAGGAACTTTACGCCCCTTGTGAGTGACAGACAGACATCGTCTTATGTAGAGATATAGAGGTTTATTTTTAATGAAACCTGTCCAGAAACATTCACAATGCAATTTTGTGCATGATGATAAAACGTTCACGTTATTTGGTGGTCTAGATGTTGCGTTATAAGGGAACAGACAGACAGACAACAAATGCGTCTTATGTATATAGAGATATTTTATAGTGTTTAATGTGTTCCGCAACAGGATGACTGTTCCGTATAAATCACTGGAAATGCTCCCACCGTCGCCGATAGTTCTGCCGCCTGCCCGCCCGTCGCCGTCCCTCAACATGAAGTACGCCAGCCTGTTGTCCAGTATGGCCCTTAGAAGACCCACGCTTCCAAGTAAGATTGTTGTCATGCACAGTATTATTGAAGCAATTGTAATAATACAGGATGAGGCAGAAAAAGCTTACACATTTTAGGTGTGTGCTGTGAGTTGCCCCATAGGGGTACAGGGATGGGGGATATCTCGTTTGTTGAGGGTAGTTCTGCCGTTTTTAGTTCCTACCAAGGCGAGCATTGGGGTCTCACTGTCGAGACATATACATCTATAAAACAAGATTCTGAAGAACAATCAATCTGTAAGAAGCGTGCAGACCTCATTCAGTGGGGAGTTTATGCTTGCCCCAAATGCTCCAGTACCAAGTTGTAAAACGATTTTGTTATTAATGGCTACTGTTTTTTCCACTAGATGGGAAAACTATTTTCTAATTTGGTGCTGGAGCATTTACGTGCAAAATCCCGACAGAATTCCCTCTGCGTCGCTATTACGAATCTATTGTTTGAGCAATGCACTTTGACAAAAAACATCCAACGCCAAGCCTTGGTAGCTACTAAAAATGACAGAGCCTCCCATACCAAAAAAGATCTCCACCACCTCTCTACCCCGCTCCTCACTGCTCGCTTTGAAAATTTTCAGTTATTTCTGCCCCACCTTGTACAAGATCTTGTTTTAACCACCCGAACCTGATGGATTACAGCGGGTGAGATTGTGTCTGGTGGGTGGTTGATAATTTAGCTATCAGTCAGTTTTGCGCATGAGTATGTACATACTCTACATGTATTCATTCTGAAGAGAAAAAATGTGTCAAAAAAAAACATAGTTTAGCAGTATAAATTGATTAATATTCTGGATCTAGTTTCAATGTTGTTAAAAGGTAACAAGAAGCGAAACGAGTCGTTATTTTATTAAGATTTTTTCCTAAGTGGTTAATGTGAGTCTCCCGATTCAGAATATTGGCCATATGAACCCCCAAATACTTGGCAGTTGTCTCCTCCTTAATCAAATGCCATTCCCACTTTATGGATTTTCACTGAAAGCTGCGGTGACATGTGGTGGGAGGAGTACGTGTACACCCATAGCTTGGTTTTTGTATGATTTAATATTAGTTTACTGTTCATGAACCATTTATTCACCACTCTCAAACCACCCTCCATTGTCCTGCTCCATTGGACGCAGAATAATCAATTTTGGAAAAGCTCTTCAATTTTTATACATTGAAGGCAGGACCTGTACAAAAAACTCACAATTTTTCTAAATTGACATTAAAAAACGCATTAACAGAGCGAACAATCGCAATTTCTGATCCTAAAAGAAATATTAAACCCCGTGTTAGAATTGGCAGAGTTTAAAATTTAAAGTTTTCAAACGAATTTGGATTTCAGATTGGGAAAATACCTGCTGATGATCCTAGAATAAACGCATACGTACATAAACTGCACACATAAAATGTATAGATTCGCAAAGAAAAATTCAAGTATTAAGAAACATTGTTAGAATTGGCAGCGTTTAAAATTTAAAGTTTTCAGGGATAAGGGGTTGATCCTAGAATGACCTCTACACACATAAATGAGTAGATTTTCAAGTATACAGACAAATTCGTATTGTTTATGATCAATAAAAAAAATGTAACCAGTGGAATGACTTCGCTCCAATGACAACATTTGCAAAATCAATAACAACTAGTACAGATCGTTGTCGTTTATTTTAAAACAATGTTATTTGAAGAAATGTTATTAACTTGAAAGTTTAGAAACGTATGCTCAAAACGTGAATGAAGAAAATGTGCTCAAATTTCCATAAATGTGAAAATTATTTTATTTTGAACAGTTGATAACCCGTTGGTACGGCGACCAACAAAGCTGAACTTGGCACCGCGGCACCGAGTGAAAGACGATTCAAATAAAAACAAGTCAGACAAGCCACAAGAGACACGGAGGGAATGCCAACAAGTGCACTGTCAACAGGATTCAAAATCCTTCAACAGGTGCCTGCAGATTTTATTAAACTTATTAGAATTAGATGTTCGCCATCTTCGTAGTGATCCTCTTCAATCTGGACTCACATAGCTTCAGCTTAAGCACGATGGTTACCAAACGTTGCCGAATGGCTGTTATCGTAATTGTTCCAGTGGTTACACGTGAGGGAGCCGAAGCCACGTGAGCCTTCACGTTAACTTCATTTTCCATGAAAATTCGCTAAAAGCAAACAAAATAATGTGATAGTTACAATGTACTAGTTGCTAGTAACTCATGTTTGGCAGCTGTGGAATGAGACACATGTGCATGGTCCATGTTGTTTCAATCACTGTAACATTAACCTGTTCTATTACCTATCAACAGCATTAATATTGGATCTTTTCCAGGACAGACTACAATCAGGACTTGATACCAGACGAGGAATTACATCAAACACATCAAGTGTACGCAGGAAGGGTACGTTTTGAAATAGTACTCCAGTGCAACTTAAGCAGACTCTGATGTGACTTAAGCTCATATGATTACTTTATTCAGTTTAATTCAGCTCTTCAAGGGCAGAAATCCTTGGTGGGGGCAATCAAAAACCTGCTATAAAATTCAGCTAATTACTTATTCATAGTGTGAACTCTATGGATGGGTGTGAACATGGTGTAGCTCTTCGCATATCTGAAAGCTTCCAGCTTCCAACTAAGGGACCAACGGCCATTTTAACAGTTTGTGTTGCAATTACCTTGATGGCGTCAACATCATTTTCACTCCATCACACAGTTCAACTTCCTGTTCATGTTGAAACTTCTACCACATTTCAATGTGGGACATTCTTCCAAAAGATGAATTGATTCAAGTGTCCTACCGACTGCGCCACTTTACGTTTAAAATAAGATGAACATAGATAAGTTAAATTATATAAATAATACTTGATATAGGGATTTCAGAAACTCAATTCAATATACTTCCTTAATTTTAAGTAGACGTTAATTTCCGGGACAGCGCTACAACCCCAACCTCCGCAGGCAGCGCTGGTAGTTGAAGCGCAAAATTAGAAAACTACCTTATCTACTAGTAGTATAAGTAGAATACTTAGATGGTCTAAGGGTAAGACAGCGTCCCTTTTTTGTGTTTATTATTCTTTGAATAATAATTATTATACACCTATGAGGTCGGTTTGGGAAAATGAGAGTAGGAAAACAGCAGGGAAAAGTTAAGGTGATGGTGGTAGCTAGGTGATGGTTACCAAGATGCGAACCTCCAGCGCTCCCCACTGAGGTTGGGGTAGTAGTGCTTTCCCGGAACTTAACGTCTTGTTTATTTTTATCTCAAGATTTCAGTGGGTATGACGTTATAAAATAAAACTGTAGTAAGTTATAACTATCTGAAAACGAATTTCAAAATGATGATATAACGAAAAGTGTTCCTACAAATTAAAAGGTAGTAGGTAATGTACTAAAGTTATTAATTTGTTGAGACGGTCGGAATGGGACTGTAGCTTGTCCAAGTGCAATGCTTGACTTGACACTGCTCAAGCTGTCAAACTCAACTCTAGTTAGTCTCTCAGGGCTCCTAGTGTGGACGCAGCTGACAAAGCTCTAAGCAATCAGTGTCGCTCTAGCTCTCCCCGTGTAGACTTCCGTTTGCACTAGTTCTTTTAGGATTACAACTGGTAACATCGCTAAAAGACATTTTCCGTGTTTGTGGCAGGCGAATATCAGCTCGACTGACGTTTCTGCGGTGACAGAAAAAACGGAGGCCGTCTCTCAGATTTACATGCCGATTGAAGGGTCGAGAAACCACGTTTACATCCTCAACGCTCAGCCCATCAGCTCGGGGCCCGTGAGCGGTCCGGAGACGCGCCCGACCCTCGTCCCCGTCGCTTCTGTGCCGCTCCAGGTGAACGTGATGGCTCACAAGTCCGTCAACATGGACGGCTCCGATCTCCCACACTCAGGTGAGCCCTCGCAAAAATTGTGTGTCCCACTTAAGGGTGGAATGGGTTCTACAACTAATTTGTGACAGAAAGTGCCTCCTAGAAATATTTTTGTGGAGGCTACGTTTCAAAGTTATTCACAGTTTAAGATTTTTTTCGTATTTTCGACTTTCTGTTATAAAAACAGCCATAACTTCCTCATTTTCCAACAAATCTCAAATCCGAGAGTGCAGTTGGCAAGAAGATTAAATTACCTATCTTCCTGGGGCCAAACCAATTTCGTTGCTTCAAGTTTAATGGGTAAAAAATTGGCCTACGGTGAAAATGTGTCAAATCTGGGAAATGACTTGTTTTTTTCAATCACCTGTAAAACCTAATTCTCTTTCTTGAACGTCTTGTAACGTTGCTTAAAAAGTTCAGCTTTCCAACAGTATCCTCAAATTTCTATTTACTCAGGCCAGTATAGGAAAAAATCCCGTTTCCTCGTTTTTTGTTTTTTTTTCGAAGGGTTTTAGGAATGTATTGGTCGGGTGGGAAAATGACTACCTCACGACGGGAAGTGTTTTCTCTTTTCTCACTATGAGAGCAATTCCCGCGCAATTTTCGACGTGGGTTTGAATAGTGACACAACCAACAACAAAAAAGTTAGGAGGGGTCAGGACGAGGCTTCTACCAGGCCACTGCTCATGGCTTTGATGTCCAATCATCTGTCATGATGAAAAAATACCTTTGGAATTTTAGTTTCATTCAAATTTTCGTGAAAGTGGGATTGACGAGACGGTGAGGCATTAACAGTAATGTCAGTCAGACGGCAGTAAAATTTGGAGAATCAAGGATCGTGCTCGTACATTTCTGGCGCAGTACAGCGCCTGTCGTTGAATCGGTTGTTCATCTTGTGGGGCGACCTCATGGCGGTGGTTTACAGGTTAACGTCGGAAACCCGTGAAAAACTGCTGGAGAGAGTCTACCAAAGCAGCAACAAAATCCGACGAGACCTGGCCGCATTAGGACAGAGCGTTGACGCAGTTCACCGCAGGAGTCGTGTCTGCCGAGACCACAATGGAGTTCATTTTGAACAATAGATCTTGGTCTGTCTCCCGAGGTGTCGGATTCAAAATCCATCACAAACATCGGTGGGGGACAGAGACCTTCATACTCCTTGCAATCAATTTTTCGAGGACTTGATTCACTTGAAGGCGGATTCAGCTGGGTTCAACATCGGTTAGTAAGGAAGCAAATATCGAATATTGCGAGAAAACCGTTTGATGATCTCTGTAACATTTTCTGTCTGTGGATCAATATTGGGCGCGTTTATATACATTAACTTAAAAAATGGGCATTCATATAATTTGAATGGGAAAGTTATTAATTCCAATGAGAAACGCCACAAACCTACAAACCCATAGTAACATTCTTACAATCAGGAAAACAGGGCGAACGACAATCGTGTTCGGCTGCCCTCCCATTTTTTCGGCTGTCAACTCTTTTTTGACCAAAAGTGCCTCATAGAGATTTTTTTTAGGGGCTTCGTTTCTGACTTACTCAACTAAGATTTTTTTTTTTTTAACTTTCGACCTAACTTTACTAAAACTGCCTTAACTCCCTCAATTCCCACTAAAAATTCAATTTTGAGGTTCCCGTTGGAATGAATGTTAAATTTTCTGTTCCTCGAATGACAGAGGCAGATTTTTTTCGTCTTCAAATTGATGCTTGAAAATGGAGTCCGAAAAGTAAATTTTGTTTAAATTAAAAAAAAACCTACTTTGCGACCTTGTTAGTTTTTGTAGCAGGACTGTTCCAGTCTCCTAAAAACTGCGTCAAAATGTCAGCTTTCCGACAGACTAATCTTTTTTTTTCTAAGGAATAAGTTGGTAAGAATATCGCTGGAGTGCTGTATCTAAATTAATATTCTTCTTGAGCTTCTTGTTTCAAAATATCATTCATCTCAAGTACAATCAATGTGTGTTTCAGATGTATCTACGTTGCGGTTCTGCTACAACCTGGGAGTTGATGTGAGTTCCTTTCTGCTGGTTTAATTTACGCAGGTTTTGGACACTTTTTTGGTAATCTCACTGCTTGTAACACGTGATTTATATGTATAATACTAGGGCCCTAATCCAACAAGTATGTTGACAAAGCAACTGCTAAATCGCAAATTCAGAATTTTAATAGCGTATAAATTAACTTTAGGAGCATCTCAGCGGTTTTAAGGTACATGCACCGTCGGTTAAAAGTCCTGATAAATTATAAGTTGCTGCTTTCAAGTGTGAAAAGCGTAGGAATTAGCTTCTGGAGCCTTCCAGCTAATCTGGGCCCAATCCTCATCAGGTGAAACCCCTGAGGAGTCTTCGTTCTAAATGCTGCTTGTGAGGTCAAGGACTGGTATAGATTGCTAGATAGATAGATAGAACATGCTTCATTACAAAATGGATGAAAATTTACAGAAATACGAATAACAACTGCATGCAACAATCGTGGTCCAGGTGGACCGTCCGATGTGTTCGCCTTTCATAGGTATATAATTTTACAGATTATGCAAGATTTCCGATAGAATCTACCAAACAGCCGCTATCACAATCATCATTATCATTAATTAATAATTAATTAACCTTCTCAAAATAGAACAATTGATAACAAATTAACGAAATGTCACATAAGTAGAACAATTATACTTTTTTCCCAATACTCACAAACTAAATTTATCCTACATTAACCAAACTAAATTAGTGCTAGGTATCACAGACTCTTTTTTAATTGGTACTTGAAATATAACAATTTGATAACAATCTCAACTGCAGGGCAAATACCACAGTCATCTTGTCCTTCTCATTTAAATTAACTTCTCAATTTATAATTAACTGTGTTGTGCAACACATTAAAGCCATATTATTGTTTGGTACCTCAGGCTCCACGCTATCTTACAATATTTCATCAAATTCACATTTCCAGTCTTTAGTAACGCTAAATATTCATTCCAGTTCAATTCCAACTCCCCCAAATACCTTCTTCTAACCATACAGAACGCTTTACACTTACAAACTGAATGAAAACAGTTCTCAATTTCTACGGAATTACACGTGTCACATATCTGGTCGTTGGAATCGTAAGGCCTATACTTTAAAGACAGATGGTCTCCTTAACTTTAAAGAGCCACTTACAAAACTGAAAATCTTTGAACTGGCTTAAAGGAACCACATCATTTTCGAGTCTAAGGGCTAAATATTGAGAATGATTCTGGGAACACAGTGCTTTCTCTTCATATTGTGCATTGAGTGCGCTGTCTATAATTTTCGAACTTTCTATGAAGGTTTGATCGACTGGTATAGTTGCCCCTTCCATTGAGCTGAATGCGGTGTACTGCTCCACCACGCTCAGAGGATGACGCTTGAAGGCGTCTGGTTCTCTTCCAAAGCGATGGATTCAAGAATTGGGAAGGGCCAACTAACCGTATCCATCACAAGCTTGAGAGTATTGATAGCGTCAAAATACCTTTAGGATCCACACAGCTGGTCTGAGGCCTATGCATCGTCTAGTAAAAATTCTATTGAGTCTGTATATTACTTTTTAGCTTGACAATTAAAATACAGCAGAAATACGCTTTGGGAGTGTAGAAAATAAAAGTTGCGTCATGAAAGCTCGCGTAGGGCACACAACCCACCCGGAAAACATAATACATGTTAATAAAATTTTAAAAAACCCTTGCCTTATTTAAAAGTACGAGCACGATTGAGACCTAGTTTTCACAATTACATTTACTTTTCAATATTTAATTTCCACTCCTGTCCTATCGTTTAGTGTTTGAGGATGAACTACTTGACGTGGGACGTGAGGCCGATGATTCCCCACACACCTCATCAAGGCTATGTGGCCATCGAAAGTCAACCACCTGAAGACGTCATCATCAATGGTACCTATTATCAGTCACTTCCTCAAAGTAATCACTACTTTGTAGTAATCATTAATAATAATAAGAATTATTGTTCTACATTGATCCAAATTTTATCAAAGGGTCCGAATAACTAAAGTTCACAGAGCTACATATCGAGGGTGAAGTTGCAACATGACCTACCTGAGATAAGGCTGGACACACAACCTATCCGAGTTTTTGCAAAAAAACATGACCTAACTGACATTTGGGCAATTGACTTTTAGGTATCGTTGGATGCACAATTTCCAGCTCTATCTGTTGGTAATGAGGAGTTACTAAGTTAATATATTTCAGAGTGGCTGCCGTAGGTATCAATTGAATTAAGCAGTCATGAACTATATTGTAAATATTAAAAACGCTGCAAATTCTTTCACTGGGGTTTATTATTCAATTGGCTTGCGTTCATGATTTGAATTTCTAATAAGCTTTGGAGTGTGCGTGTTTCACAGGTGATAGAGCGATTATTGAATTTCAGGAGATATGCATAGAGCACGTAAATCTGTTCTCAACCAAAATACCTATTTGGATTGATCAGTTGATCATATTTGTGTGCCTCCTGAAATTCAATAATCGCTCTATCACCTGTGAAACACACACACTCCAAAGCTTAGTAGAAATTCAAATCATGAATGCAAGCCAAATTAATAAAATTTAATAATAAACCCCAGTGAAAGAATTTGCAGCGTTTTTTATGGTTATCAGAATACTTCAACCCGTGTATCGGCTATAAACCCTTTTAGGAGTTCACTCCAGTATCCACGTTCACTATATCATTAGGTTACTGCTATCAAAACAACCCCAGTGAAAGAATTTGCAGCGTTTCATGCATATCAGAATGCTTCAACCCGTGTATCGGCAACAAAGCCTTTTAGGAGTTCACTCCAGTATCCACATTACTTCATCACTACATCATTAGGTTACTGATGTCAAAACAAAAACAATAATAAACCAAAATAACGCAAATGTTGGCACCATACATCGGGAATGGTTTGACCTACGGACCTGGGGAGGGGCTCATTCGATTCCTCATGGAAAGTTCTACAAAAACAGTCCAAATTTAGGCCGCCTTGACTTCTGGCCGTCCACTGAGGAAGCTTCGGAGGGACGTGTAAAAATTCGTAATCGATCCAAACGTTTCATATTCGTCAAAGCTTGGTGCCTGACAAAGGGAAATAAAATACAATTATAACAACTCAACTTGCTTCCTTCATTTGTTGGCCCAATTACCGCCCGAATCAGACGATTGAAGCATCGTGAGGTCACTCGTGACTTTTTTCATTTTTCATGCATTGAGTTTAACATTCAACATTGAATATGTGCAGAGGTGCAGTTGACCGAGGACACGACGGTGATGCAAGCTGTGATGTCACAACCCCCGCCAACGAACGTCGAAGAACAGCAAAGGCAAGCGATGCCACCACCTAGGATTGACACCTCAGGTATGACAAATTTGAATTGAAACACAAGTACCTAATAGCCAAGTAGATAGTTCTCCGGTTATGCACGGTATTATTTTAATTTAGATCAGGGTCCTTGGTAGGCGTCGTAATTCTCCTCTGCCGCACCGAAACCGAGGTTTTTTTGTACAGCTCGCTCCCCTGTTTTCAACTTATAGGTTCTGGAGACTCGACGTTTGCAAAGATGAGATGGCTGTACAAGAATCAAGCTCGAATAATGGACATAACCCAATAATGATGAGTTCCAGTGTCGTTTGTCAATCAGTCAAGAATTAATGTTTTTATTTCGTTCAAGATCTCCCACTTCATAATTCCCGTTGCTGGTTGCTTTTCTACAAAAAATAGGAGCGGCCAGAGCCATGCCTGTTGTTTTCTGTCGGTTTGCCATGCTCAGGTATTTCCTCCAGAATCATTTTCTTGAGGTAGAATATTCGGTAAGTTCGAGTGTAAATTCTATTGCAGACGTTCGGCCAAGGTTGCGACGCCACAGGCAAGGTTGTGGTTCGTTGGCAAGGTTGAATTCGTAGATCGCCTCCAAGTTATGGGCAAGAAACGGACGGCAAAAAGAGCATGAAAAGGATTTCAGGGACAACAAAGGTGATTCTGCCTTTGCAAGTCATCTGAATGAATCCAATCATAGCTTTAGTTTTGATCTGACAAACAGGCAATATGTAGAATTTCCTCACTTTTGCCCAATGGGAGTTATGTTGGATGTGCTAGAAAAATTCGAAATTGTTAAGAGTGATAGGTCAGGAAAATGTTTAAATAATGTCATTCCTCAAAATATTTCACCATTATTGGGTGCTTTCTTGCAATAATTTTGGCCCCGCCTCTCCATAATGATACTATTTGTGTCCCTTTCACTTTGTAAGCCTTGAGTGGCATTGGTTGGTCCTCCCCGCCCCTTTCACTTCCTTGAGCCAATAGGATTCAATCTCCTCTCACTTGATCCTATCAAAGATATGCTTTCTGTGATGTACTTTCAGTTCATGTTTGTTAGTGATGATGACCTAACCGTCGAAATCGATTTAACAGTGTAATTCTTTACTTTCGTGGAAATATAGACAACGTTCCATCTTACTCCGTTTTTATTTGAAATGGGTTTCCACAACTTCGTCGCGAGTGACTTAGTCCGTATAGCAAATACAACTAAAACATCGATCGACAACAATTAAGTGACCAAAAATTAAAATGAAATACAATGTATTTGAAACATTTGAATTTTAAACAAATTTTTTTCCGAAAAAGGTAATTTTTGTTAAATAAACATATAAAAGAGTAATTTTCCTGACAAAATTTTTGGATTAAGTCACACACAAAAATTATTATAGCATAATTTCAGTATATGTTATTGTAATATACGAACAGTTGTGTTACATTTACCCAAATAGTAAGGAAATTCACTCAGAAAGTGTGAATTTTTGTAAAGTTATTTCGTTTTAAAAAAATGTGATTCTTTATTTATTTTCATATTCAAATTTTCGGATGTACGAATTTCATTTGGATTTATATTTATGAATGAATACGTCCAGGGGCTTTGGTTGAGAGACTTTCAAGAATTATGGGATCTCCCGAGTACAACTCGTAGAGGACGCTCTTAGCTTTGTTCTTCCATTTCATTATGACATCCCCGGCCTTAGGTCACATATAGATACGCGTTTTATTAGGTGCTCGACGTGACAACATTCTTCCCCGCCTCTTTCTATCGAATAAGTTGAAAATGTAGGAGACAAGCGGAGCTGGTAGTATCTAGTGTATTGACTGTTTTCATATCTGAGTGAGTGCCTGCTGATCCCAGCATGATCGCGTACGGGGCGGGTAAGTACCTGGGTGATCCAGAATAACACAGGTCTGCAAACAAAAATTGTTGATCAGCTGCATGGAATATTTCAGCTAAATTTTATGTTTTTTGGTGTGCTGAATCCAAAAATGACCGCTATTTTTCTCCATCATGTACAGTTTCCTTGCAAATTAGGGGAGAGGGGGACACAAAAAATGAAAACGTAGAAAAAGCACCATAATTTGTATTGTCTATAAACTCAAAATAAAAGAAATTATTCGTTTACTATTCAGTACAAAATGCTCAAAAACTTCATTCAGTTTGCTTGAAGAACCTTTTTGCTTTCGAGTCTACTAAGGTAGCGGAAGCATTGTTTTCTCTTTCGGAATGAAAATTTTTTTGTCTCCAAAATCAAAAATTCCACTCGCATTTTGCGTTTTAGACCTTTCTGAACAATTTTGGTTGGTGTCTGTCGGTGTGTCTGTCTGTCGGTCAGCAAATCCTTGTTACGGGCAAAACTACACGAAGTTATAGTCCGATTTTGATGAAATTTTCATGGATTGTGTGGGTTGGGGTGTAGATGGTCCCCTACTGGTTTCATAACCCCCGGATCAATAGTAGCCTCTGCGCATGCGCAAACGTGAAATCCTTGTTAAGCGCATAACTCCGAGAGTTGTCGACCAATTTCGATGAAATTTTCAGGGATTGTTCGGTTTGATGTGTATATGGTCCCCTATGAGTTTCATGAGCCCCGGATCAATAGTAGCCTCTGCGCATGCGCAAACGTGAAATCCTTGCCACAAGCATAACTCCGGGAGTTCTTGACCGATTTCGATGAAATTTTCAGGGATTGTTCGGACTTATTGGGTATATTTTATAGTTTGTTCAATCAGTTGAACATGCCTACCTTTATTTTCTCAAGTTATGCTCCTGCATAACAATAAATTTACCCTAATTCAATATTTACTTCGCCTAATTGAACGAAGTTCTTTAGTCAATAATAATTTTCAATGATCTATACAGTCATTTTATGGATACGAGGAAGCTATGTGCCACACCCACTTGGCAGACGTTTTTTTTTTCTTTGATACTTCGTCGCACACGTTTTTGTGCTACAGTTTTGTCTGTATCCCCCTTGAGCATTCAACAATAGTCAGCATATCCCCTCTCTTTCATTTCGTATCAATCCTGCGAGTGACATGACTAAATATGAGAGTGAAAACATTCATGCAATTCATAAAATTGACAACTTGGATGCAATTACCAAATTGAGGTTTAACGCTGAATAACACCGTATGTGGTATTCAAAAAACCAGTTTTGCGAGAAAACTAGACGTGATGGAATTTTTTGATTGCTTTTTTCGGTTTTAGCTAAATTGATTAAATCCATGGGAAACAGTAAAAAAATGATATGCAGTTTCTTGGTTGCAGATCTATGTTCAACTCTGAATGGGAGGTTTTCATGCTGACACATTCCACATTCTTCCAATGCTTAGTACACTCACAGCAACTATGGAAATTCTACTGGGCTTGCCTCCAGTTGATGTCTTCATAAAAGGAGAGGCAATGATGGCCTCCTTGAGGTTGAAATGGAATGGCTCTTGGTGGAAGACTTCCCACCGAGGCCACACCAACATTTTGGAAATGGTGCAAGAACCACTGCTTGGTATGGTGGCCGATACCATGCCCAAAACCTTCTCCCAACCCCATCTCTACACGTCAACCATAACAAGAGATGGGCAATGGGAGAACAGATGCTGCTCCAATGACATCATCTGGTTCACAGATGGGTCTAAAATGGAAGTAGGAACTGGTGCGGGAGTATAAGGGGCTAAATCCAGTCGGAATGTTTCAATTCCACTAGGGAAACACACGTCTTTATTCCAAGCTTTAGTAGATCTAGTACACCCCTCAGGCCCACTAAGAACCCCCCCCCCCCCCCTTGCACAAGGTTAGCTACCCAAGAACCCTCAGTTGCCCCCCCCCCCCCCCCCCATTATACAGTAAAGGCTTTAGCAGGGTTCAGATATATCTGGATCGTTCGGAAACATGGATAGGGGAAGCTAGTAAAAAGCAGTGGAGGGGATGGAGGGGAATTGGCTGAACACAAGCCAGCAACTCGTGTCCCACACTTCCTCCATTAGCTGTTTCAGTTCCCAAGGCCATTCCACATGCGCAGTAGTGAACTGCGCCATCCGGAAAGAAAAATATTTGAAAATCTGATGTGTACAGTTTGCTTCAAAACTGGCTGTCCGGGAAAAAAAATATTCCCTCTCCCCAGCTAGTGTCCAACCAATCAGCTGCTCGTATTTATTTCCCAGATAGCTTGCCGGGTGGATGTGAACCCTGCCTTACAGAACTGTGAGAGCATGGTATTTGCAGAACTATAACTCTATTTTTGAAATATTTTACTTTAAAAAGGTGTCTTATATGAAGGAATATTCCGTCAATTGAACACATTTTTTTTTCCATTCAGGTGGTAGGAAGTTTGAGAGTTTGCCTTTGGTCCAGCACCCGGAAGTCAGTTCGACGACGCCTTCGGAGCCCACGACGCCGCTCTCATCGGCTCCATACTACTACCCTGTTGAGTACGAGGCGCCAACGCCAGTCTGCACCGTGCAGGCACCATACGTCGAGTACGTCTATGAGATTGGGCCTCCAGCATATGGCTTCACGCCGTACCCTTACCACGTCCCAATGGCCCAGGACAGCGTCATCTACCATCCGATGGTGAACCCACCACCGGCCCATGTACAACCTGCCCACGTCCCGCCACCTCACTCTCACTTGTAATATTCACCAAATTGTTAAGTTGCTTGTTGGTTGCCCAGTACCAATAATTGGTACTATATAGTTCTAAAGGAAACCAACACCAATAAACCACCATAAGAATTTTGGTTAAAAAACTAATTTGAACTTTTGGTCTTAGTTGATCTGTATTGAGCAATCCTGGCTCAATCAATTCACGTAAGCACCACTGGCTGATGATTTATTTTTGTGTTAAGTTTCCCAAGGCAAGTTGTAGTACTGCTAGCTCTGCCTTCAATGGAATACAATCAGAACCACAGGTTTTTACTGCCACCATTGCTAACACCCTCATATTTAATTGCTTGTGGACAATAGAAGGATATAACTGTGAGCTGAAAGACTGAAAGTGCATGCGTTACTATAAGGGTAAAGACAGATCAGCTAATTACAGAACAGCTAATTACAGTTCATTTGTCTAGTTTGTCTTATTTGTATTTCCCCTTTAAGACTGCTGATAAACTTTAATTAACTGATCTGTATTTACCCTTATAATAACGCATGCACTTTCAGTCTTTTTTATCCAGCCCAATGCTAGACAGTAGCCACAGTTATATCCTTCTATCGTCCACAAGTAATTAAATATTCAGGGTGTTAGCAATGGTGGCAGTAGACAATTGTGGTTCTGGTTGCATTCCATTGAAGCCAGAGTTAGCAGTACTACAACTTGCCTTGTCCAATTCAACACAAAAATAAAACATCAGCTTATGGTGCTAACGTTATTCAATTGTGCCAGAACTGCTCAATACAGATTAACCGAGACTGCAAATTCAAATCATGTTTTTTTCCTAGAAGTATTTAATTTTATTTTTACGAACGAGTCATTATTTTTGTATTTTCAATACCAGTTGTTTCTATTAAAATTCAGTATTTTATTGATGTATTTGAATACCTCAGATCACTTACCACCCTCACTTTCCTCACTTTTGCCATTATAGATTATGAGTTTCTGTAGATGGGTCATTCTCATATTATTTGACCTTTTGGCTTTCCTGGACCATGTAACATGGGTAAACAAAAGATAAACTTTTTGGGCAAAATTTGATGTGGAAAATTGATTGAAATCCTGTCAGTGTTTACAATAGTAGTTTTTTTTTTTTTATTCTGAACATGAATTTTGATCACGAGTACATTGGAGCAATGTGAGTTCAAGCTTGCAAAACTACCCAAAAATTCTTTCTTCCTTAACAAGATTCAAAATGATATCGCAAAATGCGAGTGGAATTTTTGATTTTGGAGACAAAAAATTTTCAAATTCCAAAAGTGAAAACAATGCTTCCGCTACCTTGGTAGACTCGGAAGCAAAACTGGGTGGTTTTTAACTAATTCTCGCTAGATAGCGCTCAGGTCGTTCCACCACGAGCTCACTCTAGATGCTCCTGATTAAAAGATCACAATCAAAACAAGAGAACGGCCGAGAATTTTATTGATAAGGATTCAACAAGTGAGATAACATCCTGAGGTGAGGAGGACTTAGTTAGGAATATGTTCGCCAGAATGCGCGGGCTGACTTTAATTTAAGGTTCTATTATTTTTGAGCTTGCACTAGGTTCATTATGTTGTTAACATCGTATTAATTTTAGGAAAACCTATCGACTGGTACCAAATATCCCCTCACATATTACAGACCTCAAATCTTAACAAAATAGGTGGTTATCAATTCATGTATGGTTGTAATTAGGTAGAAGCCCGACACTGAGTGACTTGCACAGAACTAGCAGACAATTGTAAGCTGGGGAAAATGGTTATCATAAATTCGATTATGGATTTTAACTGGAAATTCGTTATCATAAAAGTTCGACCCAAACGCTACTGTTCAGACGATTCAGAACATCGCAATCTTTGGCAAGTCGGAAATGAGATCAGCTTGGGAATTCTGCTGTGGCAAACAGTTCTCACTAATCCCAGAGTTACAGCAAATATCGTATATTAAAAATAACAGACAAGATATAATTAATGTAAAGAACTATCAAACAACCAACTAATTAATGACCACAAGGTCTGACCATGGTCTTCCATAGAGAGAAAAGGATGAAGGGAATCCAAAATGAATGAGAAGAAGGTGATACGATATCGCGTTCGAATGTAAACAACAATCTAAGATATTTAAGTTGTGGTGCATAAAATTATTATTGTGTAACAACATTATCGGCTAAACCACAGAATAGGTAACGCACACCTCTTATCACGATTTTATAAGATAAGATCGATGTGTACTTACATCGATATAATTATCGATTATTACATTGATATAATGCCATCTTGAAACGGTTATCACGACCATTGTACCTTCACCTGACACCAGTACGGGCCATTTTCCCCATCACTTTCTTCACAATAAAAGTAAGTAATTTCATTTCACGTGTTATAATATAAGTAATATTACCTCCACTTTTATTAATCAGATGTTTAATAACACGTTCCTTCGATATATCGATACCGTGGACCTATATCGATATGGCGGGTGTGATAACTTATCACTGATAAGAGGTGCGTTACCTATTCTTTGGTTCTACCACATTATGTACTGAGAAGATCGCGTGTGTAATAATTTAAGATCTAAAAGGTAGTGTTTTATTATTTCAGTAATGGATATTGAGTGGCTTTGGTTGAATTTGTGGAAGGAGTCGTGAAGGGAAGGTTGAATGACATTTACCGCAAAGCCTAAATGGATAAGTTGATTTTGTTTAGTTCTAAGTGATTTTATCGCTATTTGTCAGTATGGATTCTCAAAAGTCCGATTCGCCCGAGGAGAGCGAAGAGACGCCGGTGATTTTAGATATTTCTTCAAGCACCGTCCGCCGCCTCGATAAAGACGCCGACCAACTTTATTTCGAAAGTAATGAGGTCGATCAAAGGCTGGTTAGCCAGTTTTTAGACGGAGAGATCAATTTTAACGATTACATCGACAATATTAAAGGCCCTGAGGTGGATAACGAGGCTGCCGAAAGTATCTCTAAGGATATTGTGGGAGAGGTAGAGCCTACCGTCAGCGTTGAAGTGACAGATAACGAACCCGAGGCCTGTGGAAGTAAACGGTCGCACAGCAGGGCAGTCAAGAAGCTGCCGCCCGCTTTGAAGGGTTTGATGGGCCAGGCGAATTTGTTATTTGCCCGGGGTGACAAGGAAACCGCAGTGAAAATATGTTTGGAGATAATCAGACAAGTTCCTACAGCGCCGGAGCCGTTTTTGACTCTGGCGGGCATCTACGAAGAAATGGGGGAGGAGGAAAAGTGGCTGCAGATGTCGCTGGTGGCTGCTCACTTGACGTCCACTGATGTTTATCAGTGGATAACTTTGGCCGAGACTTCCGAAAGACTGGGCCTGGTCAAGCAAGCTATCACTTGCTACAATAAGGCCATCAATCTAGATCTGCAGAATTTGGATATTCATAGGAAACGAGCAGTCCTCCTTGAAGCCACAGGGGACAAAAAAACTGCCATACGAGGCTACATTAAACTCCTTTCGTCCCTCAAACAAGACCAAGGGGACTACATCATCTACTTGGCCAAATTTGTTGCAGAAATGTGCCACAAGGAAAACGACATCCCAAAAGCTAGCGAAGCTCTTGACGTCGCTATTAAAAAATGTCCAGATCTTGTGAATTTGGAATTTGTTAATCTCCAGCTGGAATTATGCTTACAGCTCAAGGAGTTCAGAAGGGCCATGGATTTGATGGAACGATTCTGCGACTTGAAGATTGAGTTTGAATCTAACGACAATGTCCATAAAATAAAGAAAGCTTGTATGCCAGATTCTACTGAAATTGATATAATAGCGAAATTGATCGTAGTTCTGATACATATGAACGCAAAAGAGTTAGTTCCAGAACTTTTAAAGCCTATTTTAAATTTAGGTCCTAGTGAGACTGGAGATTTGTTCCTGGACATAGTAGACGCTTATACGGAAAAAGGTTTGAACGAAGAAGCAGAACCTTTACTGCAACGTTTGGTTGATTGTGATGAATACGATTTGCCTGGAGTGTGGTTAAAATATGGTGAAAACCAGAAGGCACTCGGTAAGAAGGAACAAGCGTGCAAAGCGTTTTATAAGGTCTTGGAACATGCTCCTCAGCACTCGGAGGCTCGTTTGACGTTGGCGTCTTTACTGGTAGAACTGGGGCGAGCTGACGAAGCCATTGGGGCACTTACGCAAACTGAACATGATTACATAGATGTCGCTCTTCTCTACAAAAGGTGTCTTCTCCTTCAAAAAGATCCAAGCAGAGCCCAGGAGCTAATTATGGTTGCTCAAGTGCTCTTTTCGCGTCATTCTACCCACATACGCAACAAAGACGAATTAGCGTCGATATCTATCATACAACGTTACGATAGGAAAAGACAGGTAATAAAAAACGTACGGAAGTCAAGGCATGAGCCGGAATTAGACGATAGCGCCCCAGCATTTGTCAGTGACGGTCCTAGTGTTTTAGAAGAATGGGAGCTCTTCAAATGTGTGTGCCAATTGTGTATTGATCTCAAGATGTACGTGACGTTTCAAAGATTGACATTCACCGCTCAGCTATCAACCATTTTCCACATATATAAATTTGAAATAGACATTCTGAGCGTTTTATCTGCATATTACAACAAAGATTCTTTCAATGGTTACAATATAATTCGAACTCTGGTGGCAAAACACACATTCAACGTCAAATTATGGCATCTCTTCAATTTGGTCATCACGAAATCCGACGACGCTCGTCACAACAGGTTCATCATGAGACAGCTTGCCAGAAACTGTGACCATCCTGCCCTGGGCATCCTCCACGGCAATAACTGCTTAGTGTCTGGAACGTACAAATATGCCATGCACGAGTACAGCACTATATACAGGAAAAATAAGCAACCTCTGATTGCTCTCCTGTTGGGCCTCACTTATCTTCAGATGGCGGCACAGAAGTTCACATCGAAGAAACATCAATTGGTTGTGCAAACCGTTGCTCTTTTGGCGCAGTACAAGGTGATTTTTTTTTTTAGTTGTACCGTCTTGATTATAATGGACAGATTTAGAAGACAATGTCGTTTATGGGTTGTCGAAGTTTTGTAAAATCCCTAAAAACCTCCAAAAAACCAAGGCGGCCTAAATGTACACTTTTTTTTAAGAACTTTCCACGAGGAATCGAATGAGCCCTTCCCCAGGTCCGTAGCTCAAACCATTCCTGATGTATGGCCCGATTTATGGTGCCAATATTTGCATCCACATTCACTACATCACTAGGTTACTGCAAACTAAACAAAAACAGCGTTTTTTTTTTTTTTGGAGTGATTGCAGTAACCTAGTGATGGTGAATGTGGAGGCCCTGGAATCCAAAAAGGGTTTGAAAATCAAAAGCATCGTGTTGAAGCATTCTGATATGCATGAAACCACAAATTGCTTTCACTGGGGTTCATTTCAATTTCACTCATTTGGCTTACTTTCGTAATTTGAATTTCTACTAAGCTGCCTCCTGTGTGCGTGTTTCTGCACACATTAATTGAGTATTTCCGGAGATATACATAATATAATCTTGTTCTCAACCAAAATACCTATTTGGATTGATGTTGATCATGATTTGTGTGCCTCTGAAATTCGATAATCGCTCTATCACCTGTGAAACACGCACACTCCAGTGCAAGCCAAATTGATAAAATTGAATAATAAACCCCAGTGAAAGAATTTGAACCACGTTTGTTAACATGAGGCTTATTTGCTAACCTCATTGAAGATATTCATTCATAGTAATGATTCTTTGTTTTTCAAAAATTCTGTAGAGATTATTTATTAATTTTATGATACGGACAAGCCCAATTTACAATATTCAATATTTAGTTGTTCATTTTGTGTTTAGTAGTTGTATGTTGTTGTTGTGGTGGATGCTCTGGAGAGAGGTGTAATTCAACTCAGCTGCTGGGATACCCGACTTAAACGCAATATAACGAACAAAGCTCCGCTGGACCCGTTCCAACTGTGCCCGATGAACCTCATGGTGAGGGGACCATAAAATCGAGTTATATTCAAGCACCGGCAAGACTCGAGTCTTATACAGAAGCCCTAGAACTGCCACATTTGTGAATTCACGAGTACTCCTTTTTAGGGAACCCAGGGCCTTCATACCTTTTTTAGTGATGCAGTCGATGTGGTCCACAATGGTTTGTTGCTCGTCCAAAATTACCCCTAGATCCGTAAGATCTGCTGAGTCGGATGCCGCCGAGCTTGTACTCGTACGGCACCAAGTGCTGAGTTCTACGGAGCTACATAACTGAGCACTTGGAGCTGTTCAAAAAGAGGCGATTGAAATATATAGCCCTCTGAATTTTATTCAATACTGTTTATTTGAGTTGGAGAGCGATTATGGTGTTTCTTTCCCTTTCCTTCTTTCGCTTCTTCCAACCCTGCTAATAACCTACCCTGGGTAGAGACCCTCATAATGATGAGTTTTCTAATTTTTGAACAACTTTCTTTTTAGGATCTGAGGGGACCTGAAGGAATTCAAGAAGTTCATTACAACTTGGGGAGAAGCTTCCACCACCTTGGCCTGTACACACCAGCCATCTATCACTACGAAAAAGTTTTAGAAATCAGAGACTTACCTCTCATCAAAAGTCGGCCGGAAATCTTCGATTTAACGCGGGAAGCCGCATTCAATCTGCATCTGATCTACGTCCAGTCAGAGAACCACGATCTCGCTAGAATATACCTTGATAAGTATATAATAGTTTGAATGTTTAAGTGCCGTTTCATAAAAAAAACTCGAATTGTATACCAGTGAAGGATAAATATATATTGTGAATTGATAGTGTATTACCTTAGCATTAACTGAGGCATACGTGTAAATAGAGGGAAGCAGGTGGCGTTCAACTCAGATTCACAAATTCGGATTGGAATAGTTCAACGAATCAACTCAACGGAAAATGGACAAATTGGTTTGGTCAAAATGAATCACAACCAGTGGGACTGTGTAAATCTCAAGTGACGTGAATTTCATTGTACAATTCAAGTTGGAAAATTCTCAATTGACAAAAAGCAGCAACTATAGCCCCTGAATTTTTTCATACTGATTGAGTTGGAGAGACCGATTTTAGGATTTTAGGGGTGCCCTGAATTTGTTTCAACTGACAGACAAAGCTTCCACCACCTTGGCAGATGAGTTTAAACATATACAGGAAAAAAAAAATCAAACTACCTGTATAAAAGTTAAATCTTCGGGATATTTAACCCAATTTTTTGCAAGAAATGCCAGATGCTGTGCAGAATCAGTATGGATGATACCTGAAAACGTATATGAAGCAAATCCTCGGAATTGTCGGAACCAGTGAAGGAAATATATTGTGAATTGATAGTGTATTACCTTAGCATTAACTGAGGCATACGTGTAAATAGAGGGAAGCAGGTGGCGTTCAACCAGATTCAACTCAAAAGTTAGTTGCCTGAAGGGCTGACATGAGCGCTACTGTACCCAGATGGTATCAAGAACAACCCTAGTTTTCAATAGCAACTACCTTTTTTGATCATTACTATTCGGAATGATTTGGCAAGTGGAAGTACTTCTTTTCTGTGATTGACCAGATCATAAGATGTGAAATTACTTAAAACTAACGAAATAAGAATTTATTGTGATTGAACTAAGAGGAAATGTGATAAAACGCCTACTTATGATTCCTTATTTGATGGCTTCATAATTTGTCAGTTTTCATAAATTATTAGTAAGAAATGACATTTGTCTAGATTTGATCCTTTTCCTAGTACTTGGAGTATATACCTACTTGAAAGCATTCCACCTGCTATTCAAAAGTGCCCTATCAGATGGGCAGTTTATACTATTCGTGGCGCAATGTTTAAATGCCAAAGAAATGGGTTTTTATATCTTCTAAACAATTTGTTGACAGGGGAAATGTAGGTAGAAATTGAACAAAGGACCTGTAATGAATGATAAAGTGGAATAGTTCATAACTTTTCTAACGTTTTAATACATGAGAATGATTTAAATAAATTGAAAGTGGTTATTCTCCTACCAGATAGTCAAACAGCCCTTAAGGCACTGCTAAACACCCTTAAGGCTAACTTCAAGACCCTTGCCTGTAACAATAAGGTTACATTGGTCTGGTGTGGGGAAGAAGATGTCAAAAGCAGAATACGCAAAGCAAATGGTGCAGGTATATCCGATTTGGATAAATATTAATATTTCTCTCTCTTAATACACAGGAAAGAGAAAACATCGATCACTTTTAGACTCAAAGGGAGCAAGAAGAAACAGCACATTAATGGTTGATAAACGACTGGCCTCCTCTAATGGAATTCTATTCCCTCTGCGAAGAAGATACTGAAGTGACATTTATGTAATAAAATGCAGCGTTTTATCAACATTGGGTGTGGACAAAATTCATCCACGAACCCCATGAATGTAGGATACAAATAAACATGGATAAATAGGTAAGTGGAATATAATTACACCAGTACGCTTCAATTCCCAAGCTGTTTTATTATCTTAAACTGCGGTAAGTATCCAAGATTGTGAATGAGAATTAAAAATAATAAGTGAAATCAACAATAAAAGTGGAATCTTCAACGGAATATAGTTTTATTAAATAGCACAGCACGAATTCGCCAAATCTTCAAGTCAATATTAAATAGGTGTCTTTGGCATTTAAATTAAGTACAATAAAATCTTTCAGAAAAACTCAAAACAGTTTTTGTAAGGCTTCCACACGAAAGTTGTTTACTTACAGTTTCAATTACGTAATACAATAATTAAGATAACATAAATTTCAGATCAAAATAATTAAATAGAATGAATGGACTAGATTTGTAAACATGGTAATATAGTTCATCAGGATAACATTTTGATGGCCCTTTATTGCGTGAATTTATCCAATCAAAACAGCTTGCGCCGATAACATAGCAGTTCCGCTCAACTATTCCATACTGGAAACTTGAATACAAGGTACGTTTATTAGTAATTATGCTATTCATTGAATGCACTTTCATGGCAATAGATATCGCACCGTTATCCCCGAGGATACACTTACAATAATTGTGTGAAACCGTGTCAAGCGATGAACACCCTACTAAGTGCTGTGGATTTGGCAGGAAAGCTTGGGTACCTAGAGTAATTCATTGAGATTCATCGCCACTTTTCTTTACAACAGACTACCAAAGCGATCGAGGTAGTCCAGCTTGAACTTTTCTTGTGAATCTTAATAAAGAATGAAATTTAAAAAACCAATTAATTTGATAACGGGGGGAAACCAGGTTAGGAAGATTTTAGGTTCGGAAATCAAGGACAGTAAAAATACGGCAATTTAGAGTCTTTGCGTTATACTCTCATGAAAAAAGGCGAAAATTAATTTGATTACAACATAATATTCAGGTCCGACATAGTACGTTTGATTTTGTCTCTTCGACTTACTGTTTTAATGAACTGAAATGAGCTGGTTACAGGTTAAACAATTCAACGAGATGCGAGTACCATGTGACAGGGGACTTGAGGAAACGCCACAAATACCCTAGTGGAACAAGTTGAACTTGAGTGTTTTAATCTACGGAAAAAGTCCAGTGAAATAAGGATGGAAAGCTGAGGCAATTCGGGGAAAGCTGGAAAACAGTCTAAAACTTTTTGATAGTCTTGAAAATTTGAGACTTTTTACAGTTATATAAACCATAATAAACGTTTATAAAAGCTGTAAATAACTAAAATAACTGTAGGGACTCATTGGATGCATGCCAGTGATGTAACGTTAGTAGCCCAAGACATCCATTCTAAGCAACGCATCATCATAGTTTTTCAAGCCTGAAATAGAAGTAAAGGGGATCGCCACCATGTACGAGCGTCATCCAGACAGTAAGGTTACAAACTTCCTGGAAGGTGCAGAGAATTTTTTTTTCGGGGTTGGTATTACTGTGTGTAGGGGGGTTTCTAGTAGTCACAATAAGCACCCGCCCGCATCAGTCCATTACAAAATGTCACAACAGCCTACTCCATCAACCTCTGCAGGGACCATTCGCGGTGCCGATGCAAAATTGGGGCGGTCATCAAGTTCCTCACTTTGCGTCACTTAACGTGGGTTTGTCACTATACCCCAGAGTCAAAAAGGCAGTCCCTGCACTGGCGCCATACTCACTCCCCGTCAGCAAAAAAATTCAAGGTTCAGCCCTTGGAGCGAAGATCATGGCATCAGTGTTTTGGGACAGAAAAGGGGTGTTGTTGGTGGATTTCATGGCCAGGGGAACCACCATTAATGCTGATGCGTATTGTGAGACCCTTAAAAAATTGAGGAAAAAAATCAAAGACAAAAGGAGGGGAATGCTGACTCGTGGCGTGTCCCTTCTTCACAACGCCAGACCCCACACCGTTTGCCAGACCCATCACCATATTCACCGGACTTCCACCTTTTCACCGAATTGAAGGAGTTCTTGGGTGGAAAACGTTTTTCCAACGACGAGGAGGTGAAGGAAACTGTCGAGAAGTGGTTTTTAGAGTTGGAGCAAAGTGTGTATGATGAGGGCATAAAAAAAGCTGGTGCCCAGGCTGAAGAAATGTGTTGAAGTTGGTGGCGATTATGAAGAAAAATAAGGACATATTTTGCTACATTTCCTCAAAATTTGAATAAAATATATGCATTTTTCGATTTTTATCAGCAGTTGTAACCTTACTGATGACTGAACGATGTGTTTACTTTCTCTAACCATCATCTTCAGACTACAAATATCCTATCAGCACGTTTGTAATTATCTTGACTGTTGACAGCCATTCCAACAGTTGAGACAACAAAACAGTAACTTTGAACGTTCACAATTGTAATATACGGACTATTCTTAGGGCATTTCAGGGATTTTAGAAATCCGTAGGCAGGGTTACCACTGTGGCTTAGGTAACCTAACCCTCTCACGACTGGGTGCTTGTGGGAACAGTGGAGTGCTGGAGTGGAGTGGGCGGGGGAACGTCTATCCCACGGAGTCACGCTCAAGACCACATTAATTTGACGATTCCTGAAGACGCGTAACGCTCCATTAAAAATAGTTCAACTCCTTTAAAAATTATCCGATCTTGCACAAATTTCAATAGATAGTCCTGAGATAATGTAGCTTCAGATGCAATACTATAATAAACTCTATAAAATCCATTTTGAAGGGTTTCAGGGCTCAAATGAATTAGATGAACAGCAAATGATTTGAACGGCAGTCCTGAAACTATTCTTTTAATGAAAAACCTTGCCAGTCGTAACAGACGGCTTAATTAGTGACAATAATGTATCCGAAAATGAAGGGGAAACCTCCTAAGCTCCTAACTTCTGGCTGTTTGAACCACTACGATGATACACCCCATTATGGTTGGCGAAAATGAGAAAATTTTAAACAATGGAAAAAAGTTGCTGGATGCAATGGAAAAGCTGCTCGTCAACTTTTTGAAAAACTTTCCAAGCTGGCTCTAGGAAAATCTCGTTTCAGGGACAATAGCTGTGAAAAGTTGATCATCCAAATAGGGCTTAAGTAACGAGTAGAAATCAGAAGCTCAATCCGATTCATGACGATTTTAGTGAAAACAGTTAGTTCTTTTCTATTGCTATTGCTAGTGATGGTACTTTGCTGCGACTCCACACCACTGCACTGGACTAGTTTAACTAAAGGATATGCAATTTTAAAAGCAAATGTTAACTGTAACCAGCAAAATTCCTCCTTCGTCCAAATGTGAGGGGATATGGGTCCAATTCCTAAGCCTAACAGCACTCCATAGAGGTATAAAAGTCATTCAAACACCATTGACATCTTGCCAGCTATACAGTTCACACTGAGAAACGGAGGGTACTATTCATATGTACATTCAAAATTAATAATAATTACGCCTTCATACAAACATGTATAAAATGACGCTTGTAAGTTTCACTAGATTTCTGAGCTATGTTGAACATTTAAAACATTTTTTGAACAATAGGTAATTCTATTTTATAATCCGAAACGAATAAAAAATCATTCTTTATTAAAATGTCAAGAATTACGAAGGTAGGGTTTAATATTATCGAATTAATAATGCTGTTTTCCTTGAGATTAACTGACTAGAACGTTACAATTATTTTGCCTTGTATACACCATCATCGGTACAGTGCCTCTTGACTGATTTCGCCATCGATAAAAACGAAGACATAGCAGATAAAACATTTCTATCAATAAAAAACATTGCACTGAAGAAAATTAAAGCAGTGATCGCACGAAATTGAATTTTCAAACAAAAGCAAGCAAAATGATACCAAAATTAATTCACCCAATTCACTTTAAACTACAACTAGTGGACAAATTCAAGAAAGGAGGCTCCGAACTGTGTTGGATCTATTGAATTATTGTTTAATTCTCCATGATTGGAAAGTTATATTTTGGTAAAAAGGTAGGGAGTTTCTTGGAAATAGTATTCACTAATGATGACAGCTGTGAAGGAGACGATTTACCTCACTCGGCTGATTAGGTTGGAGCCGCTGAACTATCCTGCATTATATTTCCCGGGTTGGGCACATCAAATTGCAGTTTGGAAGGATAAATGAAGTGTGTGAGGGTGATGGAATGGTATAGTTGCCCCTTCCAATGAGCTGGATGCATTGTTATGCTCCGCCACGCTCAGAGGATGACCGAGCTTGATTCATCTGCCAGATTCATCTCCCAAGGCGACAGATTCTAAAATCGGGAAGGGGCCAACTAACCATATCCATCACAAGTGAGAAACAAACTCTTGATAAGGTAGCTGTCAGGGTCTCGTTACGTGATGAAAACATGAAAAATTCATGGCAATCATAAGAGAACGATACGCGCAGTCCAAGAATATATACCTACTCGTAAATGCTGCAAGAAGCACTAAAAAGTGTAGTGAGATATCAGTAATGTCCATTATTTTGTCTCTATCACGGTAGATTGTACAAACATGTTTTACTGTAATGTTATAAATTGACGAATTAGGCGTGAGGGCATCACTCCACGATTTGCTTTCCTTTTGCCCAAAGATTACGAGGTCTTATCTATAAATTTTTTTAATACTTTTACTTGATAGATTTGCCCCCCTTTACCGTTTCTTGAAATAACTACTTCTTAACAGATTTTAGCTTCGGGAGTATCCTCAAGGGTGTTGCAGGCTAATCGCTCAGCCCTTGGAAGGGGCAACATGTCCATTCCATCACCTTCTTGTTATGAGACCCAAAATCATTTGTTTCCTTTCACCAGATGGCCCTACATTATTGGAAGTTTGTCCTAAATTTATACACTTTCCAAAACTTACCCTGAAGCCAAATCAGCCATGGTGGCTAACTTTTTCTTTACTTCACTAGGCAGTGTACTATGCACAGATGATAAGATGAAGCCCATACATTTCAATAGTACATTAAACGCCCTATTCAGTGCACTACTCAACTTCCCGTAAAATCCAATGACCAAACTTATCATATCAGAAACCTGGTTAGCATGTGAGAAGGTAATTTTAAACGAAATTATTTCAAAGATGGGAGCTTGTTCATGCTTTGAACTTAAGTTAATTTCTCTCACTAGCTCATCTGGGCAGTACGAATGTTTGGAACCTTGAAACTGTTGTCTACAATTGGCTTGAAAACGATGCAATTTGTTTATTCGCCATTCGACTTTAATTCCTGGGACAATGCTACCTACCACAGGGAGATCGCAGTGGTTGGGATTGGGAGGATTTCATTACCAAATCACTCGTTTTTCATCTGCCAGTAAGGATCATCCAGGGAAAGAATCGCATACCATTTAACGGGTACAAGGCAATTTTAAATCTAGATCAACGAGTCTTCATAACAGCGAGGTTATGGCCTTTTACCAACAGTTAAGGACGTGAGTTTGAATGGTAATGGCACTTTTTTCTTTTTGTAGGCTTACACATTTCAACATCAAAACGCAGAGACACTAGTTTCACCATAGAGTATTTGTTCCAACTACAGATAACTAGAAGGATTGATTCAGGATATTTTTAATTTTTGAGATGCATTCAAACCACCAAACTAAACATTGACCTCCCTATAATTGAGAAATGAATCAACTTGTGAAGTTCTTTGTAATGATTACAGCTCAAGATACCTCAGGTTGTTTAAAAAGTAGTAATTCCCAGAAAGGCTCGATTTTAAAGAATTATTTTTTTTAACCCCCACAAGAGAGCAATAGATGTAGTTCCAATATCCCCCTATAGATTGCTCAGCCTGTCTGTCCAACACCATCTTCATTTCTGGCAGCTGTGTGCGCCCAACGTTTACTTTTTTCTCGAGCTGCTTTGACATCCTACATTCTTTCAAACTTTTTTCTTCAAAAACATTTCATTTTCTCATATCGTATACACAATTTCTTCGTGCATTCAAACAGTTTTTTCTCATATTTTGTAAAAAAATTGGCTTTTGAGTTAACTTGACCTTCACTAGAAAACCTGACCTGATGATGCAGCATCACTTCCTTCCTTTGGATGCTCCTACGCAAGTGTCAATCGGATCAACTGATGTAGGTTACCTACATTGCCATGGAATTGTCTCTTTTGTCCTTTTGTAACAGTTTTTCATGATTTATTTAATTATATATTTGTGGACAAGTGAAAAGTAGATAGGTTCTTTATTTCAGCTCCTTAAATTTCAGTTGTTCAATTCGAGGATTTCTATGACACGTGGATATACGGCACCCACATTACACCATTAAAGGCTGTTTTGTGAATTTTAAAAGAAACGTCCAATTTATCGCATTTTCTGCAAACCCCCAGAATTTCTTACGAAAACATTCGAATTATCTACGTTCAGATCAATCTCCCGTTTGTTTTACAGACATTTCAATTGCAAGTCCCAAATGGTTTTTCGACACACTAACCGGATTTTTATATGCAAGGTCGCATACATTGATTACAACTAGAAAATGGCAATATGGAATTCCATCAACAAGATCGAGAGAATCAGTAGGGGAGAAAATGTAGGGTGCAGTTTTAAATTAAAAGGGAGCATGGAAGACCTCTTCAGATAGTGGCAGTTCCTCCATTCAGAATTTGAGCAACGCAAAATAATTAATTTCGGTTCGGAGCCCCTTCAACTCAAAGAGGAATGTAACATTCTGGAAACGGCTCCGTTAATAGTAGGATTGACAAAAAATATAGGTGAAAACTCAATATATAGGAATAGTGTTGCAATTTTTGTTGCAGTCAAATAAATGGCGTGAATCAACACTCAACTGTGAATTCTAAGTTCTTCAAATTGATCATCTTGTAAAAGCTTTGGTGATCGACAAGGGCGGCTGGTCAGGGGAGGTTAGGGGGCTCTGCCCCTCCCATATCTAAAAAAAGAAAAAAATAATCTATGAGTCCAACTCCTTGAATTTACTTCAATGAGAAAAAAAGTATTGAATAGAAACTAGCTTATTCTGATCAGCATCTTTCACATGTTTCTGTAACGGTGTATTTTTAAATCTTTTGGTTCCATTTACAACTAGCTAGTTTAAACCTAGGGAAACTCATGACTCACGCAATGTTTCCGTATCGATTCCCTATATCTCTACTCCATAGAAAGCTGACAAGTTCACGATCTGGAGTACAGTTAGTGTCTAACTAGAGAATAAGTCATGAGAATTTAATCGAAATAGACTACAACCAACTTTGAAGCAGTTACATTTGATATTTTCCGAACTGCTTAAATAACTTTGAAGCGTTTGAGATAGCTTGTAAAACAGAATATGTGACTTCTTCCGATTTACTTATATCAATCTTCCATTTCTCATAGTATATACATCTAATATTATAAAGTATTATTGGTAATTACTGAAAGTACCAATTTCTAATGTAAGAAACAGGTGGATCAAAACTGTTACTTTGATGAGTAGCTCAGTTTTCAAAATACATTGCCACTGACAACAAATTTTGGGCACCTAATGAGAGTTTTTCACCTCAATTTTTCGAAGTTGAACACACCAACCGCCCGCCACTGATCACAAATAGCCACTATTTAGGGCAATTTCGAACTCTCGCTACTTGCAAGCCATGCATAAGGATGAAAACCAAATAACACAGTTTTTTTTATCTAAATGGTCCATTTTGGTTAATTTTCAAATAAAGCAACAGTTCCTTAAGGGTGCGTCCACACTAGTAACAGATACTTCTGTACCACGTTATATAGTCGGTAAAGATCAAAGAAAGTTGATAACGTCATTGTATAACAAATTACTGACCTATTTACATCTACCTGTGCCTCTTCCTATAACATCCCTTCAGCGTCCCACAACATCAGCTACAAAACTGGAACGACGCATTTGTCACAAACTCCTACCATCCAGTGTTTCCCCATTTGCTTGATCAATGCCATCGTTCTACTCTGCAGACCTTCCATCAGCTATGTTTCACTGTAGTGAAGCCGAGCTTGGAGTTAGGCACTGCTCACACGGGGATACCGAAATCCTGCGATACTAGAGATTTGGATACTCAGAGACTTGGATACCCTAACACTGGGAGACTTCAGTTGCCTCTCATCTTCACCCAGCTGCTACTCGGGTTGCTAGTATTCAGTTTCCATCAAGGAGAGGTCTGTTGTTGTTGTAGCGTTGTTCATTTTTTATATGACTAATGATTCTAGTAGTGATGAGGATCATCATCCAATATTATTTTACAACCGATGAGGAAAATGAGAAAGATGTCGTCACACCCCTACATAGAGAAGAACATAAATTGAGATTAACTATCTTGGATACTTCATTCCACGCCTTTTCCGTAACATCTTTCCTGGAATATTCCTTGAGTTTATAATTGTATTACACTGGAAGTTTCTCTAATTCCCCAACAAATGTTATGTTGAAAGCCAGCTCGTTCATCGTGATCAGGCAACTGAGAGACTGACAAGCTGGTAGCAACGTTGCTAAGTTTCCAATACTGGAATCACCCCATCTGAGCGGCAACATCTAAAAACACGTGCTGGGTCTCTGAGTTGCTGCGTATCCCAGTCGTTTCCCGATTTGAGTATCCCCGTGTGAGTAATGCCTTATTCCCCCACACAATGGCTCTGCTACATTTGCTAAAGTGAAGCAAGCAGCTGACACTAGAACAACATCTTCCACAGATGAGGACTTGATTACAACTGAATCGCTGAACATTGGACTGTAGTACTTTATAAAACTTGCTGAAATATACATCTGCGGTTTGGACAAGACTGGTCGTAGGACTGTTATACAACGGAGTTATACATTTGTTACAAAACATTGTTATTTGTTAGTAGTGTGGATGTGCCTTACAAACTTGAAATGCAAGCGTCAAATATGGGTAGGGAAATCTGTATTTCAGAAGGATTCCAACTTCTCTTTTCTTTTCAGATCTCAAAGGATCTAAGGTGCAAGGTACCCTAAGTATGTTATCAAAGCCGTTTAGTCCCAGTATGGTACAAACCTCTGTCACACCGTACAAAAAAACACACTCGACTCAAAACAACAAATTCCGTGGACAAAAAAGAACTGCCGTTCATGAAATCTTGTTGAAATCGGTTAGGGGTGATCAGTGGTAGAGGCAAGGTGTGATGAGAGAGGTGGGGCGTGAGGGTGGAGGCGGCACTCCACCCGTCACATGCCCCAGGGCGGATCACTACTGTTCCAGCCAGGAGGGGATAGACGTGTCTGGGCCGCGTACCTTGATGTTGAACTGCTTCAGCGTCGCTTCTAAGGCCTGTTGGTTTCCGGAGAAGTAAGCTGAGATGGCGTTGTGGAACAACAGCAGCTGTTTGTGCATGACTTTTATCTGAAATTTGAATAACGGTGAAGACAGTATTATTAATCTTATCACAAGTTCACGAAAATAATAAACACCTTTCCAGGTGAATCTCTTTCAGAACCATGAAATACTAGTTTTAATCCAGTTTAAACGAATTTTAGTCCTCTACAGAAAGCAGGAGGGGGTTTGAGGAAGGTTAACGTTTGAATATTTGGCGCTCAAACATGAACATAAACAGTAGTACAGGGTATCACCACAATGTGTGCTGGTGTCAAACCCAGGGACTTTTGCCGTCCAGATGGCCAATTTATCTACTTTCCCTAACCATCATCTTCGTTTAAACAATATCCTATTGGCATGTTTTTAATTGACTTGATTGTTGATAGCTAGTTTTAAAAGTTGAGGTAACAAAACAGTTACTTTGAACGTTCATCATGGAAATCTACAGCTTATTTATTGGGTAATGCAATCCTTTCAGACAAGATATTGATTTTGTCAGAACAAGTCCAGAGTTGTAACAAGTGATGATGGAATGTACTGGTTGCCCCTAACGAGGGACAATGTGACAAGCCTGCAACACCCAGAACAAGCTCAAAAGCTGCAGGTTTAGTGATTCAAGAAACATGAACACTGTCGCTATTCATTATAGGATTCACTTCGGTGAAACTCCCTGATGGTCCAACAAATGGAATCTCATAGCTTGCTGAGACCATTGTCTCGAAGGATCAACGAAGGTCGAGCACCACATGAATCAAATAATCCACCTGCCGCTAGAACCTCATAAAATGGAAGGGGACCATCACCTTACACCACCGCCACCAACTACAGTAACTCTTGAAACAACAGAAGCTTTCCCACACCAAAACAAAATCCACTCAGACAGCAAGTATTATGTAGAAGCTGGTTTACCCGGCATTGGCCAGGTTAGAGACATTCATCATTATGACAAGTTTTTTTTCCCCACCATAAACCCACAAATCATTCTTCTACACCTTCTTCCAAATTTTTGGGAAAGTGGGAGCTCAAGGAAGAGGGCAAACATGATCGACGGACTCAACGTTTTGAGCAACATAACCCCAGAAATATCAGGAAATTGCAAGATCCAATCATGAAATTGGAAGACAATCCATTGAAAATTTGGAGTCAGAGTCTCCGTCAAAATCCATCTCTCTCAAAACTGGCGAAGGAATATGACAGTAATGGCGGCGTCAGTTGCATCAGATTTTCTGCTTCTGGAGGTACCGCGTCCTACAAAAGAAGCTGTCCTTCTTGGGAAAAAATTGCCAATTTCTGGCGAATTGTTTCTTTGCTCAGTTGAAAAAAATATTGGGGAATAGAGAGTTCCCCAATAGTCTGACAGTTCCCCAAAGACAAACAAGTCTGAAAATTCTGCCTATTAGGTTCTTGTTTTTCAAGAAACATTACATAGGTACAAACACAGTGTAAAATTTTTTTTTTTTTAATTTGTCACAAATGATTTATTGTGACAATTGGTGAGATTTCATTCCTTTTATCAAGTTCATATTCTTTCCCGAATTTCAAATAAAGAGGAAGTTTTTAAAGCTCACGAGTGATACACCTCCACATTGTTTGGAAGTTTTTATTATTGACATGAAATTCGGTTTGGTGCTTTTGGAGAAGCTGTCATTGATGCATATTTTCTGCTTAAAACACAGTTTATTGAAGTTTGAAAAAACATAGATGGTTTTGTTGACATCGATGGTGGGTTTTTTTCAAACATCAATGTTTTTTATTGGTGTTGCAGCCCAAGTATCAAACCATTTTAGCTCTTCTGGGGAGTGGCAACTGACAGAATAGACACTGTTCGCTATAACTACAACCAAACCTGCACTTACCCTATTCTCGTCGAGGAATTTCAGCTTGACGGTCAGGTCTGATCGGAGTTTTTCAAAATTTTCTTTATGAGCGTCAAAGGCTTGCTGGGCCTCTTCAAGTCTCTGGGCCGTTGCTTCGCTCCGAGGCGCTTGAGCCAGCATTTCCAAATCAGTTCGATAAGCATCATATTCTATTCTGCAAGTTAAAACAAATGATTGAGCATAGATTTGTTGAATCCTGATCAATGAAAATACACCGTACATCCAAATTTATCAATACAGGGGTTGCTGACTGACTTCTTTCATATCCCTCCTATGCTTAAGTTTGGATCAGTCTACTGATACCAGTCCACCAAAATTAAGTGATTATTTCTCATTCATTATTAATACTCAACCAAATATGGTGAACCTAACTGAACTGTTTACCAAGATAAAGAAAGGTTGGGCTCATCTATAGGTTAGGGCTGAATCAATGAAAATTAGATTGACCATGAGTTAAAACCTGGGCTTTGAACCCAGTTAAAACTCCCTTATTTTTCGCTCCAATACCAAGTAGCATGAGAACTGTTACCTGTTCCTCATTTTCTCCATAATTACCAGTCAACTGTTGTTAATCCTTTTACCTCTTACAACAACTCCTTATCCTATACTAGCACATAACAATACAACTTGGAAATTCCTTGCGTTGAGTCAAAGCCACTCATTTCTCTTTTATTCCTTGGGAAATCGAAAGCCCAATGAACTCAGGGTTTCCCCCTGTGAAAATTAGCTAAATCTTCCCCCGTGTGCATTACGAGTTTCTATTGGCTCCCCATTTCACCGTCAACTGCCTCTTCTCCGGTACATTTTTGATGGCGTTACCAATAGTGCAGTGATAACTTGTGTGAAATATCTAGTTATAGGAACTTACTTCCTTCCTAGCTCTCCTTGTGAACTGATCTTATCAAATCAAACCTTTTTGTATCCCTAATTTAAATTCCTTAGGTTAAGTTACTTGTGTTAAGTGTAAATATAATTTAATAGTGTGATAATGCAAATAAAGTATTCTCAAGTGCGTGTTTTTAGAAAGTGGTGTTTTCTACTTCAACCCCATCGACAAACAGTATATACCCTGATTCGAAACTGGAATGAGAAATGGATGATAACTTTTTCAGGTAAAAGCCTATTCATGTTTTGGTTCGTTTTATTATAAACTTTATTGTATTTACCAACCTTTCATCAACGAAGAAAACAAAATTTGTTTATTTTACGATTTGATAAATATGGATTCCGAAAATCAAAGCGGAAAAAATGCACCATCCAGATCTTGTCCCCCAAACTATTGGATAGAGTTTAAGAAAGAGGTAAACAAATCGGAAATCATTTTCCATTGCATCAAAGTACAGAATTAAAGGGCTGAAATAGTGGAAAAATCCTTCTTAAAAACTTTCAGAATTAAAATAGTGTTTTTTTGTCTGTTATCAATGGATACTTATCACTTCAACGATCGAATGAGACCATGTGGGTTGCTGCACATTCATCCGTTCGCTACTCCTGAGGGGTAGGTCTTTGCTAGGAAAAGTGAACGTGGGCACGTGTATGAATGTGATTTGTCGAGTGGATGGTCTTATAATTTAAGAGGATCTAATCAGATGATGTAACTTCCAAGAACTCAACCATATTCACCTAATTTTGTTATATTTTAACCAACTACCAAAGAGTAGATAGTTGTTTTGCAATATCTCATACATTTTCCCTTGAAGACCGTCCATAGCCAGTCGATATATTTGCATTCTATTGTACCACTGCATTTGCATACCACTTCTTCTAATTTATAGAGGGCCTAGAAAAGTATGAGTATTTCATTTAATGTCTCTTTGCAGGCTCCTAGGTTTATAGTTATAATGAATTTAACGGTGTTCACAAGAAAAGATGTTGAAAGAACCTGAAAATGCAGTCTGCGTTATAGAAAAATACTTTTTTAGAACATCAGACAAAAGCAACAAACGGGAAACAGAAAATGAGGTACATTTGGTGGTGGTCTATACATTACAACTACTCCAGCATGGAGTATCAGTCAATAGGTTCGTTCCAACAGGACGTGCTGTTAGCAATATCTTAACAGTTTTCAACTGGAGCATGCGCAATAAGGGTAACTACTATTCCAACAAGTCAAGCCATAAAAAACGTTATAAACAGCTGGTCCAAAAAAAGAAGCCGTTGTGGGGTGGAAATGGGGGGCACCGAGGGGTTCTGTCCGTAGGACTTAACAGAAGAAACATTTGGTGATTAAAGCCTCTCAGCCAGCAGTGAACACGATGTGCACTGTTGTCGACAGCTGTGCTGTGCTGGGCTGTATTGTCATTGTTGGAACAAACCTATTATAGTCATCCAATAGTTTTCCACAAGAATTCAATTTAAAAGTTTGAACTGCAGGTGAAAAAGTTTGTACTGGAAAGGTAGTTGTAGAAGAAGAAGAAGAAGAAGAAGATGAACCTATTTATAAACAATACGTTTTTCACAAGTATTATGACAGTATTAAAATCTCTGTCAATTTAAATGGTTAAATATAATGTAACGAAATTACCTAGTTACATAGTTTTACACAAATAACTCAACATTTATTCAACTTTTCCTTGAACCGCCTTCTGTAAGTTAAAAAAAAATCTATGATAGATACAGTTCCCCCGATGGTCTTAAAATGAAGGTAATTGAATGTCCTACAACTTCATCCCTCACAAGTTTACTGTAGAATAACTATTTACACCAATATGTCGGTCGAAAATAGAGCAAAAGTTAAAATTTTCACTTTTTGGAAAAATTTGTCAATATTTGCAGAGCTGTATCTTGGAACTAATGGAACAGAATCCAATTACGTCTCAAATTGTAGCAAATTTTATCTAGTTTGATAATAGTCTTTTCTCATCAAAAGGCTCCTTTGGTGACTTTTTTGCGAAAAACTGAAAACAGTGCGAAAATTTCGTGGTTTTTCGGCTGTAACTCCCGTCGCTCGCGGTTTTCAGGCCTGCAAATCTAGATTCGTACTATCTGGGTGAACCCTAACAACATATTCAAAAAGGAAGTTTACAGTACTTTTTGCAATGTTTGATGTTTTAAATGACTGGCCTAGTACTAAATTACAAAATGTTGAATCATTGAGAAAAAGATTAGATGGGAAAGTACTATATTTTGATAATGTACAGTATTCTACGCGTCCTCAACTTACCTGGCACTTTCGTATTGTCTAATGGTCAGCAATGTATCTTCAATCGTTTTGTTGCACAAAGTGTTAACGGATGAAACGAAGAAATTAAGAGCTGATAAAAGCGTTTCGCCGTTCTTTGTCAAGTTTCTCTGCGTTTCGGAATTGTATAGGAACTCTTCCTGAAGCTCAGGCGATTTTTGGGCCAAGTCCGAGAACGCTTCTCCCAATGCGTGCTAGAGACAAAGGAAATAAATTCGGTTAAGTCAAATTTAACCAATAAGTCGAATTATATCTATCGATAGTAGCAGAGAAAAAATAATGATCATTCAGAACATTCTAATATTTCTGGTCAAACAGATTTTCGAAATTTGGATCTTTTAGCTCTGAGAAGTACAACCTCTACATTTGAGCAGACTCGTGTACAGGAGGAAATATAGACGCATTCTCCACTATTTAAAAATAAGTGTTATAAAAGTTATGTATGCCGTTTATGCTATCTATACATACTTCACATGAGCCAGGATTGAGGCGTTAGTGGACATCCTGATCTTGAAAATTACCTGTATTCAAAATCTGAGTCCTACCTGGGTTTGGACTACGTGATAGAAATGACTCGCAAGTGCACGGGAAAGTCTCAAGATGTTGGAATATTTTCTTTGTGTGTCACGAAGTAACTCAATCTGCCGCTCCAACTCTGCGAACAAAGTAATGAACAACAAAATGCATCTTACACAGTTTGAACTGTTCCGACAAAAAGTTTTAATGATATTACCATTAGTTTTTGTGAGCTTCAACCAGCCGCTTTACATTTAGATACCAGAAACTTTCCACAATTGCATCCATCCACTACTAGATTTCATAGCAAGACAAGGGTAGCTTCTGCTTGCTTATGTCATTCCTAGGATCTACTGGCACTATCAAGACTGGCAGTGGCATCTCTCAGCTACTAGCAACCATATTTGTCCTTCTGCTCATTTATTGTCTAAACTGATTCAGGATTTGACTGATTTAACCAACGATGAAACAACTTTTGTCAACAGTCTACTGTATAGGGTTCTGGATGCAGCCGATCTTGAAGAAATCAAATGCTTAACGCAGCAATATAGGACAACTGTCCACAATTGCAAAGTCGAGGACCCACAGCTCGGCGACAGTTTCACAATTCAAAGGGCAAATAAGTTTTGGTCAGGCACTTGGACAGGCATGACGGTTGAACAGAAACTCATGAAAGATATGGAAGTTGGAGGCGGCTTGAATAGAGGAAGCTGAATGACAGAAGTTGACAGATTGTTGAAGTGGACTCTTGGGATGACTTAAAAACTAACTTAGAAAGCTAAACAAAAACAAACATGAATTACATAGTGAACCTTTTGTAGGTTGGACTAGTAATGACTAGGCCACTAGCCTACTTCCTCAATCGTACGATCAAGCATGGCATCATCGTTCGTTTTTTCTGTTCAAAAATCCTTTTCGCATCACTCAGCATCCGACATTCTTTCTAATATTAATGTTTCCGGGTCGACAATGAGACAGAAAACTGTACATAGTGGTATTTATGTTTATACACTGTATAATATACAGACATCAGCGTTCTGTTCATTTTTGTGGTCTGGGATTGCTTGCTATGCACACATCTCAAAAACGAAAAATATCTTACATCAATCCTTCTAGTAACGTATAGATTAGTTGAACAAATAGTTTAGAATCTGTGACGAAACTAGTGGCTCTGCGTTTTGACGTTAAAACACCACTAAATTACAGACTTAATGTACAAGGAGATGCTATGTTCGAGGGGATAAACCACAGTCACTCATAACAAATTTGTTGATACCTACCGGGATTGAACCAGCGACTTCTACCCCACAGCTATGAAGACTAATTGGTCAAAAGAGTGCATAATAATCCCAAGTGTGGCGTGACCACCGAGTAAGTGGGTTAAGGGGCCCAAGTGATTGAGCAGAGGTTTGAAAAAGTACGCTCCCTTCCTCAGGCTATCCTTTCGTGTTCATACCAATCACTCCTACTCAAGTGTTCGATTCACAGTTACAAACACCTAGTATATATGGAGAATACATCGTATTCAGAGGTCATTCATTTTCACAGATAAAAACAGCCTATCTACAAATTCGATCTATTCGTCAAACTAAAGCTGCCCATTCACTACAGCAGAGGCGCGGTGCAGCATGGTTTTCAACCTTAAAACAGCTGCGACTTTCCAGAACTGCCCGATACTTTTTATTTTCAAGATACGAGCTTAGCGAGCAAACTAAACAGATCATCAACCTCCGTATAAACAGTGGCCCCTATATAAGTTCACTACTGTCTAGTTATCTTAGAGCCACAAGACTAGGAGTCCGTCTCACAGTTTTCCTCATCATATGGTTCTCGCTGAGAAATTACGACGGCATTGGAAGAAGTTCTGAGGCACCACCCATTCAAGAAGAACTTAGCCAGACATTTATAAACACAGTTTGAGCATCTCAATACCATCCTACTCACCAGTGTCAACAGTGCGAGATGTCTTCCCAAGCTTTTCAAACATCAACTGTTTAGTGCATTTATATGTGGAGATGGACCAGGCTTTGACCGCTTCGATCTTCGAAGTTGGAGACTTGAGAAGCTGGGAGTCGCCATTTTGAGCGGTTGGAGTAGTTGGGGCGGAAACTGCAATTAAACAAAATCATGAGAAAAAAGAAAACTACACACTAGACTATAAAGAGAAACACGGGTAGAGCAACTATCACGTTTTGTGATTTTTTTTCTATAATTAGAAGAAAAAACTGCCAAATACGAGGGTGAAGTAAAAAATTAGGTTCTCAAATTTTTTTCAAATTAGGTTCTCAAATTTGTTTCAGGTGAAGGCCCGTTCACACGCTCAAGCCGTTTGCACAAACCGGCTTGTACAAGCCAGTTTGCGCAAACTGAACTGAACAACTCGGTAGCGTCCACACGTTCAGTTGAGTTTGTGCAAACCGTTTGGTGGGATCGTTCTCAAATTTACAACTATTATGGATTAATTGTGGTTTCTAATGTTTTTTAATAAAAAATGAATGAGGAGGAGCTTATCTCTTGTGCGACTGCAGCTTATTTAGTAAGAAAGACATTAGAGAGTAGAGAAAAAAAAAATTGTACGGGTCTTAAACGGCTCTCCTCCCCCCAGCACAAGCACAAGCTTAAAGGGGGGAGTAGCATAGTCTATGTATCTGCCTTTTGTAATTCTATAACTCAATAAAGCGCTCTTTAAAAAAAAAAAAAAAAAAAATTAAAGAACTAAACAGCGGAAAGTACCAAGGACTGGTTACTGAAGAGGGACCTCCTTTCACATACGAAGTTAATCGTCGAGTTGAATGGGGAACTGAATGATTTCCACAACTGTCTATACATTCACAAACGAATTCCTTTACTGGCTGCATCGCGAGAATAGTCCTATTGTTCCTGAACAAAACACACCACAAAAAATACGTCGTAGTACCTACATCAGATGACATCACATGGTGTACATAGATTCCCTCCAGAAGAGGGGCGCTGCAAGGGCGATGCGCCTGCGCGAGATTTGTGGGTTTGCCACAATGGCTTGAGCGTGTGAACGGGCCTTAAGGCATCTTTTATTACAATCGAGGAGCACACCATCTGGAAGCTTGTATTTTAAACTACTTTTCTACATAGTCGCCAGATTTTTCTATACATGTTTGCTGACGAGTTATCTATTTTTGAAAACCCTCTTCGAAGAACTCCGCCGCCAGGCCATTCAGGAAGTTTGTAACCGCTTCCTGTACCTCTTCATCCGATATGAAGCGTTGTCCACCCAAGTGTTGTTTCAATTTGGGAAACAAGTGATAGTCGCTGGGTGCAACATCAGGGCTGTAGGGGGCTTGTTGAACCACATTCCAGCCGAATTTCTCGATTAAGGCACGGGTCTTCCGGGAAACATGCGGGCGCGTGTTATCGTGGTGCAGCCAAACGCCTTTGGTCGATCTTCCTCGCCGACGATTTTGAATGGCTCTTTTGAGTTTTTTCAACGTTTCGCAGTATCTGTCCAAATTTATTGTCGTCCCTATAGGCATTTCGGAAAATTTTTCCAAATGGGTACATTTCTTCAAATCTGTTCTTCTGTTGTTACTATATTGCACTAAGAAACACGTTTCAAAAATTGGAAACCCACATTCCCGCGCATATTTCTGATTGGATGACGCAAAACTTTTTTCGACTTATATTATACCAATACTCGTATACAATAAAAGTATACTTTGTATACTATAAACAAAGAACGACAAACGATGAACAATTTATGAAGCAGAATGAAGATGACAGCTCTACCTGATCTAGAATGAGGTGGCTCCATAACTTGGTGAACGGGCTTGCTTACTTCATTCATAATAACGTCCCCCTGAAAGTGAAGAGGCGATAATTAGTTCGGCAAATCATCGAGTGAGCACGAGCAGAAAATCGTCCTTTTTAAAGAAGGCTGTAGTGTAGTTCACACTCATGCTATTTTAAGGACGTGTTTTTTCTCGAATATCAGTGATATTTTGTGTTTACAGGAACTCAATGACTTGGAGTCATAAAATACCTAAGAAAAATTCTTTAAAAAAATGTATTACAAATGCCCAATCGAGGGAAAACTTATCAAGTATTTAACAATCAATTTTCAGGTTAAACTTTCATTTTGATTGAAACCATCTGATGGTTTTTCTCATTTGCAAACACTGGCGTTTTAATGTTTTTATGGCCCAATGAGGGCTCACCAGGTACAACGTACCCAAAAATAGTGAATATCGGAGAACTTTAATTTTTTGAGTTTAACATTTGACGTAGAATGGCAGGCACGTCATCTTTTTTTTTTTAGAGAATTTTCTTGGAAAAAGAAGCTACTGCAACAAATATACATTGTTACAAACATCTTTATGGGACTATCGTTCTTACACCAAACATTCATGCATTTAAAAAGAAAAGCTTTAAGGGCAGAAAATTATTTAACATGTACTAAAAACAAAAACTCTCTTTTTCGAAAAATGCATGATTTTTCGTGTGCCATTTATTCAGTTTTATGGTTCAGAAATTGCGATTATTTGCTTTGGTTGAATTTATATCGATCTGAAATTTATCCAAAATTACAAGAAAATGGCACTCCACTTGCCTATGCCAGTAATAACCTCGACAGCCCACATTTCTGTCACGTTTTTCGGGCCATGGAAGCTATGCGTGTGAGGGGGTCGGCAATAATGATAAATCGTTTAAATTCACTATTTTGATCTGATTTTATTGATTCATTTTATTTTATTTTGCATGACCCCAATTTTAATCAAAACCTGTAAGAAAACTCGAAAAATTTGAATTTTCTGTCGGGGAGGGTAGGACGGAGGCTAATAGACCGAGAATCCATTCAAGCGCAGCTCATACAGCTTATACTGCCAATTCCGATGCTTCTTTTTTGGTTCGATTAATAATTTTGGTTTTAGTTTTTAAATATATTTCAGAATCTTAAAGTAGATATGGAACTGAGTAAGAGGATGGGGTAAAACTGATAAATCATTGTCTACATTAAATTACGGCCGTTTTTCGTTCGATTAATAACTTGATTGTGATCACTCAAAAACTATCAGCACGCTTTATTTTACATCGACGTCTCTTGGAACAAAAACCTCACCTTCATATAAGTGAAAACATACAGGGGTATTGAGCTATACCCCTTCGTCAGGTTAGGAATATGGATAAGAAGTGAAAACGCGGCTAAAGCATGTTCCATGTTTTTTGAATTTCAGCCGCAGGCTCTAAGCAGTAAGCATCTGGGGCAGCGGCGAGTTCTTCACCTTAATCTGTTTATCATATATAATAGGGAAAATAGTATTTTCCTCAGATGTATCTTTTTTGACTGTAATATACTTACCATAGGGTTGTTTCTATTTTTTTTTCTTCATGTTAAAATGTAAAATTTCCTCAAAACTTGATGTAATGGGTCGACAATCGTCCCAACTACATATTTATGACGAATAAACTATTTGAATTAGATTGAATATACCCACTAAAACGACATTTTACAAAACCTTTCTATTGGCTGAATAGTAGATCATTTATTCTAATTTTAATTTAGTAGAGAAGTAACAAACACCATCGAATGTATAATCTGTTGGGTAGGTCTGTTGTACTACGGGATTTTCCAACCTCACGGACGAGCTCAATTAATTAGGTCACACCCCCATCAGTCTCGACATTCACAGTAAAAGTAGATCCGAGATTCTCAAGTCGCCTCAGTATCACAGTTAGCGTCAGAATATTACGCTTCCAATCAGGTAGTACACGTAAAACCTATTCAACGAATGAATTCCCACTATACATAACAGCCAATTACAGAATGCAGTGAGTATAACATGTTAAAAAACCATTGAGATGGACTAGTTTGAATAAATATCCAACAGTGATCATAAACTTGATAGTCTGAGGTGTACACCTAGATTGAATAACACGCTAATCAATAAAACTATTATTAGAGTCTTCTACGTTATAGGAATGTGTACATACCTAACACAGAAAACTGATAACTTCAACCAATACCGACTCCTACAGCTGACATGAGTTTTCCCGTACCTAGCAAAACAAACTGGGAAAAACCAGCTGATGCAAATAACGAATATTTAAAATTTTAAATAAGCGATTCAACGTTAATTTGATGTATTATATAGAAAACCAACCCTCAGAAATCACTCCCTCGCTGAGCTCCGTTTGATTGCCGCTGATGTCGAGTCCGTACAAGCTACGAGGGATGCACTGGTTTTCTGATAGCCTCAGTCTCTATTTCTAAAATTTTTATACACTAGAAATCACAGTATCGAATGAGTAAATTAAAAAAGCATTGAGTTCAAATTCAAAACTTGGATTACAAAAACTAGTCACTAGCGAAAGAAAACACCTTCACATTCACAGTCCGTGGATTGGCTGTCAAATCTAATCGATAATCATGAACACAATGAAGGGATTAAGAGCGGTTATAACTACACAATGTAAAATTTTGGTACTTCGCATTATAAAGATGTTGTTCTTCAATTAGGCTTATATTTATCACTCGTACAACCACGTTTACATAATAAACATAAATTAATTCGGAAAAATTAAGCAAATAAAGAATGGGAAAAGAACAATCAAACTGGAATCTGGAACATAGAAGTACACCGTATGGAACATGAAAGTACGAAAAGGAAGTAGGTTGTTCCATGCTCCGCTCAACTGCAACAATGGATTGTATTCTGATAGAAGCCGATTATCAAGCACTGAAAATAATTAGGAAAATAATTTTCCTTTAAATTATTAATAGATCCTTTTGAAAAATGGTTGGAATCAGACTTATGTAGTAGTTTTACTCTTGTTAAAATGTACCTAACGAATTTTTCAGTTGAAAGATGGGTTGTTTATCAGTTTTTGAACACCGAACAAGCATTACTCACTGTTTCCAAACAATGATCAACAAGATACTCAATGAAGAGAGAACTATCACTGATGCCAAACAGAATTGGAAACCTTTTCAAATAGGTACATTTAAAAATGTACCTATTTAAATCCCAAAATCCTTCCTCAACATCTAAGATAGGGCAGAGTCCACCTATCTGGGCCTAAAGGATCCAACTCTGTGCAAACAAATGTTAACTTTTCAAAACAAAGTACTGAAAAGTATTAATAGGTGCCTCTCATGAATTCGAAATTATGACATTCATCAAGACTCGAGGATGAAGACTGTCCGTAAAACAATCTGTAATCTTGTAGGGAGCACGATCTTTGGATGCGGCATTCGTAATATCTTGAATAATACAGTTAATCATTTACAGCGCCTAAAAAAAAACCATTGGAATTGTACAATTCCAAAAGTATTGCTCTAAACTCTTTTTATAATAAGTACAAAACTAAGGGGAAGATTTCACTGCCTCTGTTAAAGTATTATGAAATGGAATATTGCTTGATGAAATGTACCTTATTTTCTGTTCCATTAAAAATCATTAAAACAACGTCTCAAAACCATTTCTAAAAAAAAATTAATGTCTTAATTAATGCAAAAGCTTAATTTTAATAGAAAGTAGAATAAAAGAAAAACTATTGGAGGTTAAGCATAGGTACGTTTTATATTCCTGAAAAATAATAATGATTTTTTAGAAACACATAATTGTTAGTGGGAAGAAATCTTATGGAATGTCGTCACTTCTCACAGCACCAGCGGTATTTGAAGTTCCATGTTCTAGAATTTTCTGGAAAGGGACCTTGTCAAAGTACCACTGGCTACATTGGGCTCAGCTGCTTATGTTTTGTTTATTCCATTTCTGGACATATTCCGTCTATTTTTCTGGCCGAAGTTATAGAGATCCCTACGATCCTGTCCCTACTCTGTATTCTCACACAAATTGTACGAAAATTTCTTTTCAAAACTCCGTGAACGTGTATGAATTATTCGCGATCCGTGGGTGATTCGTTCGAAATTGAGTCTGGTGAAACCAAGAGGTGAGAACCCTAGTGGTTTTCGGAGTTTTTTTTTGGGTTTAGTATTCCCTTTGAGTTTTGAAGTCGATAGTTATCCATCTACGGAGAAAGATGTGGACGAACTACAATCACTACAATCCCACTATTTTACCAGCTCCAAGAACCAGTGTATTCGCTCCGTGTCGCGTACCTTCATCCAAAAGAAAAATGCAATCCGGGCTTCACGAAACTTCCAAACCAGCCAAGGTATTGGTTACCGAAGAATTGATGGCTAACCAGCTGAATGGTAATAATCCCTCTGTCAGAAAACGTAATATGTAAATTCATTTACATGTAGAGTTGGCATTGAAATCTATTCATTAGTTGATTCATTGTGAGCTTAGTACATGCTTTGTTACTTCATCAACAGTATGTAGGTAGTTGAATAGATGGTGCGTTCATTTCACACTTTGTATCTATCCTTCTCAGGTATGTTGTCTACGTATTGTGCGTACTAGAGAGTGGACGTGGTATGCATTTAAATTCACCTGCATGCAGTAATCAAAACTTGTGGAACGGACGTACACTGTGAGGTGATGGACTGGTTTAGTTGCCCCTTCCATTGAGCTGAATGCGGATATAATGCACCGCCACGCTCAGAGGATGATCCAGACGCTTGAAGGCGTCCGATTCATCTCCCAATGGGACGGATTCAAGAATTGAGAAGGGCCAACTAACCAAATCCATCATAACACGTATCTCTGAACATTGAGGTTTATCTTGTTGACTCCCCCATACACAATCGGGTAGAAGTCGAGAATAGGTGACCCCTTCCTGATAAGACCGTCGCCTTATTGAAAACCCCGATGTCTCCTATCGATATAGGTCCACGCTTTCGATGTGTGTGCTGTCTAGTTTGCTGGTCTGGATGCTCGCGTCTCAAAAACAAAAAAAATCTCCTACATCAATCCTTCTAGTCTGATTATAATCAGAATGTGTTAACACTTGCGTCTCTGCGTATTAAAAATACTTTTATCGATATAACGGTCGTGAAAATCATTCCACAATACATGGCAGTGGTATCGATATATTATCCTATATACACATCGATATAGTCTGATAAGAGGAAGGGGTCACCTATTCTCTACTTCAGCCCACAATCGAATCTGCTTGACAAACATGGTTTGTCAAACGCATCTATTTGACTAGTTTCACCGTTTGGATGGTCAATTTTGAACATTTTAGGATGTTTGAAGGTTTGCACACTGAATTTGTTTACAGAAAGAATGAGAAGTTGCCAAATAACAATTGACCAGTTGTTTTAGAAACAGAATTGAATGTACAACCACCACTGTTTAGTGTTGTTAATCGTGTGCCAGCCCACTGTTCTTGAAAACCGGTGACTACCACACTATTTTATGTAAGATTCACTCAGCAAGGATTGATGGGTGACTTTTATCGCGGAAAACTGAGTTTACTACTGTAGTTTTAGTTTTACTGCCGCTCAGAGTTCATTGTTCCCCACACAATTAATTAGGAGGAGCTAACTAGACGTTAAAATACCAACGGTTGTGTTCTGCGAGTGTTTCCGATGAACGGTATTTAAGAAGAAACATCGTGAAGCTCGGTTGGTTTGCTCGCAGTTGAGAACAGAATAGTACCTCACGAGGTAGGAAATGTTTCTTTGTATATACACAACCACTAATCTATAGACGAATCCTCAGTAATAATAAAATATAAAACATAAAAAGTACAATAAACATAATAAACTAACATGCCGTGAGTGTGTCATCAATGTCTTGAAGGTTGCATCAGCTAAAATAAAACACTTAGTGTATTCCACGAAGTGGTGACATATCATAGAATGTTTGAATTTAATAGAAAATCAATCTCGCTTGTAAAACATAGCATAAAACAGAATAGATATCATTTCAAACTAATCTTATCTTTCAAATAAGAAAAAGTGGGTAACTATTGTAAATCTTTAGGACTCTTTCAAATCAGCGCTCAATACATAAAAACATTAACAGTTTGAAGTAAAAATTTTTAATTTATAGTCTGATTCCATTTACAAATTATCTAGGATTCTTCTAAGCTTGTTAAACATATCTCTTTAAACATAGCAGTTTTTGTCTTTGGGATGAGGAAACAGAAAATCTTTCGATTATTTCTTCATTAGAAATATCGTCAACTACATCTTTTTCTGCTGCTAGAACCATTAGATTGGACAGCCATGAGTCTTCCATAGCTGATCTGAGTCTGTTTTTGATAATTTCATCTCGACTCATTGCTCTTTCCACTGAACAACTAGTGCGTACTTCCTAGTTCTCCTTGTAAACCGATCTTCTTAAATCAAACCTTTTCACATTCCTGGTTTCAATTCCTCAAGTTAAGTTAATCTGTGTAAAGTGTAAATATAAAACTCTTGTTTTTGCGTCAGTTTTAGTGTGAACCTTGGTCGAAAGTTCCGTAGCTAACCATGATTAATTGGTCCTTGAACAGAGATTAATTGCTATTTCCCCGCACGTAATAATTGTAACCAAGCTACCACACTGGTAAACGAGTAAGCGATTTCACTCTTGAAATATCTGTTCTTGTTTGAATCAGTGTGCAGTACCGTCGTCTGTTAACTCTGTCTTGGTGACTCTCGACATTTAACTGTAATGTTTTACCAATGGCGCCAATGAAGTTGTTACTCAGTCGTGTTCTGTGTAAGATCTAAATTAAGACAAGACCCTGTCATCAGACCTCCTAGTGAATGGTGAATGGACGTGCAGCACGTTACCTTTTTGCGAGTAATAATTGACTGTAGATTGTCTTGGCACACTAACATCGATCATCTTGACCTCAAGCTCCTGTCTACACTATGCTGCGTCGCCTGTCTTCTTCCATAACCCCTGCAACTGTCCTTTATATATTGCGTTTTGCTCTGGGGAAACTCATCTCATGCTGGTGATATCTTTGAGTTCCAAAAAAGACCAATCAGGATTATGAGACAGCTGGGTTGGGGTCAGATCTGCAGGAGCCGTTTTAGGAGCTTTGGGATTCTGACCAATGCAAGTCCTTGACTTCTCTCCTGCTCATTTGGGAGCGCGCCAACTCAAACATAAAAGGCCGCAATGCTCACCAATTCCCACCAGATCTAATCATAGTTTGCTCCCTCCTGGATCTCGATTTACAACCACATTGACGAATCATCCATGACAGATAGGGGCACATCTTTTCAGTGTTTCCTCTTCTAAAAGACGCTCGTCTTTTCATTAAGACGTTCAGAAACACACTTATACGGGCCTTGATTAAGATTAATCTGGAGTGATTATTTAACAACCGAATTAATTGTTGTTTTAACTTTTTTTTACTTGCTTAAGACTTAATCTATTACGTATTTGATTTATGTAATGCCTCTCTTAGATCTTTAGAAAGGAAATATACATCTCTCTTTTGTTTCAGGGCTTCACTTGAGCAGCAACTACACAAGTCATGGATCCAAGGAATCGCTCGAAACTGCGTTACCTTCTACGTCTGGTACCTCACTTTTGAGCGGAAACAACCTCCCCAAGCTAACCTTGTGCGACGAGCTAAGGTGTCTGAAAGACTCTTTTGCCATACTTCCTAAAGGTAGGTGATGTCATATTGCTCCCCAGTCTTGTCATTTCAATTGTAACATGAATCACTAATTGGCGTGTCGTGAGCCCATTGAAAGAAGAATTTAAAATGAAAGATACTTACGTTTAACCCACACATCTTGGCAACCAGAATGGCAAATTTCATCCCTTAGGGAACCTTTTCATTCAAGCGCTTTTACTCCCTCGTTAGGAGTTTGGTCGCACCCAGCAGCCAGAGAAGGTGGTTTGAGCTCTTCTATTCAACCTTCATCTATGAAATCTGTCAACTGTCCTAGTTTAGCACTCTCCTCATGGATTTTCAAGCTATGTAGAAGGGGGTCAAAGAGGTGGGGTTCACATTAGGATTAAGGTCATTGGCAAATAAGATAGGCGGTCGACTTCATTCTCTTATTCTAGTACCAAAGCAAAAAGCCAAGCATAAAATGCTCAATAAAAATGCAAATCAGATGGCCCCCTGAAGTAAGATTGCCAACATCTTTTCAGGTAAAAGATGAAATCCCAGCTCGATTTTAAAACTCGAAATATAGCACGTAAATTTCAAATCTGAAATGAAAATTTGGCAGATAAAAATAACAACAAAGTGCTATTACAGCACTACCTACTTCGGTGAGGCTCCTCACGATTCTTATTTTTCTTGTTATTTTCAGCGCTTATACCACCTGAAAGACCGACGTCGGCGTTGATATTATGGCAGCCTCCAGCTGGCAATTTGGGAAGGTCAGTTCTACATTTATGAATGTCGTACATTCTATTTAGTAATCAACTCGATTCAAAATGATTTATTGTACGAAAAAAAGTGAATGTTGAAGCGTACAAGCGTGAGCAACAACGAAATATTCACCCGAATGAATTTTGAATTTGAAAATGTTTTATTAAAAAATTTGAATTCATACCATAACAAAACAAAAGATTATACGGCTGCAGAACCTGGCTATGAGCCGGAGTTCGGATTTCATTTACCAATATCAAATACCTATTATTATATTTTACACTTATTATACTGCTATATAATGGTACACCCAGACTTCATTTTACAAAATATATATAATATATAAATCATGAACTTTAATTCAACAAATTTAAACTCTTCATTAGGACTACATAACACTGATTACCATCAACATAATATCAATATCACATAGATAATATCACAAGATATCGTACATATAAAGATGAAAGTATCAGAGTGGGTAGGTAGGTTGGTATATCCGTTTTTCAGAGGTTGGTGACGCTGGGCTGGTGGAATTCATCCCTCAGAACCCCCCCCCCCCCCCAATCCCGCCAGTGAAGGGGAGAGGGTCCCAGTGGGGCGGAGCGTCTCCCAGGGCAACCGGCATGCTCCCCTCCTCGGGACTTGGAATATACGATTTTATTACTTTGCGTATTGTTTTTATACTCCCTCATTGTGTTATTCACCTATTTCTCTTTAACCTGCGTAGCAGGGCCTTTAAACTCGTGTATAAATGAGTCTCAACAATTCTCAAAAATTCCATTCCCCCACCAACCGATTTCTATACTTGAACGCTCTCAGTAAATATCAGCCTAGTGCCAACCAATTTTTTCCAATCAAATATTGAACTGCCTCTTCATTTGACAAATATAGGTATCCAAAATATGTTTTGCGGATACCCCCAAAATATGACATTGTGCCAGAAAATGCAAAACCGTGAAGATTAGACAGTGGGCAGGTATACGTGCAATCTATGATCCAGGGTTTATAATTTGAAATTAATTAGTTAAGCCTTAATGGATCTTGTAAATGAATGAATTACTTGATGTTTATATGATTATAAACTTCCTTCATTAGGTTTCTTCAACATCAAATGGAAAAACAGAAAGAACGGGAAAATGAGAACGCGGAGAAAGCTGCACTGGAGCCGCCTAAAGACGTTGAAGTCCCGGATGTTCCCCCCTCCGTGGGATCCAATATGGACGTCGAGCTCGAGAACAACAACACTCAAATGTCCTGCGCTTACAGTGGGTTTTCAAGGGCCATTTGAGGCTACTGCATCGTACCACCTGCAGTGTTCATACAGAATTGACCACGCGTCTCGACCTAAATAGAAATCATTTCATCTTGGGCTAACTTGATCTTAACTACTGACTCTTCCACGTTTTCCAATTGACCCACCCTTAAATTCGTGTTTGAAAGATTTCTAGAGTGATTTCGCTATTACCCATCCACTGAACGACGTGACTTGAAGGCCTATTGTTGTACTGAACAGTAAAAGCATTACACAACCTTTGAATTGGCTTCAACAGCGTACTTTCAATCTGATTAGATACAACAAATCTTTTGTATACTGGTGGGAGGATGGATGATTGAAAACATTTTTATTGGCCGTTCTTCTTATAAATTCTATTGCCCATAAACCCAAATCTAATCGCTTTCTTCATATCCTCTTGGCACATGAAATAATTTGTTCATTATATATAATATAGCAGTAAGTGTAGGATATGGGGGGTATCCAGGGGTGCCCACCAGGGGGGATTTTTGACGCAGGCCGCGTCATCAAGTTTGGGCAGTGGCGCCTATAGGGATTCCCCTGCATACCTCCTCCCCGCCCAACCTTGATGACGCAATTATGACGTCATCTGCTTCAAACCCCCATAGTGGGCACCCCTGGGGTATCAAGGTGTATTTGGCCCTATTACAGCCTGGAGGGCTTGTGATTTTCAGCTTCCAAAGTCTGCATATAATCCAGATGATAGCTGGGTTCATTTCTGGCGAAGCTTCTATGTAATATTCAATCATAATATCTCACTATATACTTGGTCCATTTGGGGTTTGGCTGTCATGCTCTTGTTACACTCACTGTTTCAGGGCATTTTGAGATGTGTCGCATTGAATGGTTTATGGCAAGAAAAAACATGTGCAAATGTTTGAGTTATTTAGTGATGAGATACTTGTAGTATTAGCAAAAAGAGAAATTTAGACTTGAATTTATTTCAATTTGAAGCTGGAGGAGCAGAAAATAAATTATTATTTCTCCTTCATCTTTATGCCCTAAAAGTACGTGTAACATGATTGAACATTATATAAAAGCTCCTACAGAAATTAACACAGACATATCTGGATTACATTAAAACTTATCAAGCTGAAAATCAGAAGCCCCTCCAACGTAGAATAGCTTCAAATAAACTTTGGTACCACCCAATATCCCATAATTCATCTAATGTGACAACCGCTTGCATTGGTGTTTATGGACAATACAATACGAGGAACTGCCAATAACATTTCCTCCTCTCAACCTTCTACCTGGATGGTAAATATAAATCTTATTACACTTTTTTGTGTTGTACCACGATTCGGTCCTATTCTAAATTCACTCGCTTCATAAGTTAATGTGGAATTTTTCTATAAAAAATACCAACCTCTACCGGTCGAAACTTATTGCAAACTATATTTCCATGGAGAGATTTTAGTTTGATTACAAATTGCTGTTCGGTGTTGTGTGGTTCAGGGTATAACGTAGACCTAATATAGGTTTGTGTCCTATTATAGTTTCGTTTGATTGTAAATCAGTTTGAAATTTAGTATCAATGAATCTAAATTGTCATTTACTCTTAGCTACTTTATTTACAGGATGGTTCAAAACGTAATTTCAGAGGAAGAGATGTAAACGAATTTCGTTAGATGCAGATTATAATCATTATGTTCATGGTCATATTGTCAAGTTGGTTTTTCGAGTCAATAGAAATTCCGAGGCGTTATTTCTCAGCTATTGAATCCAAGATGGGCATATTCACGACTTCCAAATGTATGAATTTTACTAGTAATAAAATTATATTTGTATTCATATTCTCAGCCAGTTAGTTCTGCATTTTCAAGGCTTCAGGACTGAATATAGCCACCTAATTAGGCGTGAATTAGAGACAGTTTTAGTTGTGAATGTTGTGGAATGTAGGGTGCTGACTATCAACGAACTCGTAGTGTTTCGTGTCTGAATATCGACCACGCCATAAATTCCCTGGAGCACCGTAATTTCGAAGGCGGAAACGATCCAAATGGTCCACAAAATGTCCTCAGGCCCTGAAAACGCAGAAGTAATTTCCTGAGAATATATTCTTATCTTTGTTATGGAATGTCTATTCCCGATTAGGGATATATTTATATTTTCCTTACGTTCCTTATCGTTTTGTACTGAACATGTGTTTCGGCGCACAAAAATTACCTACTGAAACGCTTCTCTTTTCTTCATTAAAACAATTTCGATGCTATGCAACTGTTCTTGATCAATAATAAATATGGGCGAAATAGAAATATTGCATAATAACGGAAAAATTCTGAAAATATCGCGGAAAATCGAGGGAGCTGAAAACATTTGTGGCCACAGTTAGATAAATTTCTCGGAAAATCGTTCATTTCTTCTGAAACTCGAAGTTTTCTCGCAATTTCACACGGTGATTTTCGGTAGTATGTGAAAATGTGCCCAGTTGAGTAGCCAAAACTTGTTTTGATTTCGTTTGACGCTTATGAAAGTTGTTACGTCGTTATATCTCATCATATCTTGTGTTGAGAGACACTTAAATAATTTTCTATTTCATAGCCTTCCGTTCCGTACACTTTTAACTCGTCCAACTTATTTTCTCTTATTCCCTCTTACGTAGATGTAACTGTGGATTTAGAAGTTAAGGTCTACTTAAGACTATTATTCATAAAATATGACGATTTTTTAAATTAAAACTACTATACGCATCATATCTAAATGACAGTTGCTTTTCAAAGCTCAAATAAGTCAAATAATATATATCACCTCTATCTTAGGAACATGTTTTTGTGTTATTGGTGCAGTAATTAATTACCTAACGTACTTCAACGATGTTTCTGTCTGAGAAATTTGCAATTCCTTCGCAATTGGTTGAACGATTTTTTTAAAAGCAGTTCAACGCTTATTAAATGAGATCTCTTTGCGTTCCTTGTGACTTTGAGCGTGTGTGGATTTTATCGTAAAAGGTGAATGCAAGCTCGAACAAGATTATGGGATGTGTAAATGTCTAGTGTATAAGATTGTCTGTATGGTTCATGTTCATGTTATTGTCTCGATAGCTATCACTATTCCCATCCACAAAGGGTGCTTTTGTGCTCCCTGCAGAGCTGATTGATTTATCGTAATCTGGTTGGAAGAATAGTCTGTAGAGTTAACAGTAAATAGTTATTTGGTACCTATCTTATTATTGTACATAATTTAAAGGAAATATTGTCAGTATATATTTAGTTTTACCCTTTATTTTGTAATCCATTTTCCCACCTGGGGGAATCTATAGATGTACATCCCTAAACAAATTTCGTTGTTGATTGTGTTTATAAGCGAATAAATGTAAGAATTAATGTAATCAAAGTTGTAATTATTATAGAGTACCTCATTTTTCACTTAAGTTGACACCCCCCTTCCTAAAATCGTCCAAATGGGAGTAAACAAAAACAATTTTTTTTAAATCTTCATATTTTTTGCAGGGATCTCAAATATTATATTTGAGCACCCCACGCAACTGCCGAACCATGTGCAAGTGACACTAACTCTCTTGTTTTAAATGGGAACCCCAAGTTTTTACTGCAGATTTACATTCTACCCAAAATTTGACCCCTCTGCCAATGTTTTTGGTTGCGTGCAACCAGTTCAGTGAGCATGCAAAGTTGCACAACCCCAAAATTGTCAAATAGTGGAGGATGGTGAACTGTAAAGTGTGGAACATAAATTTTCACTATTTTTGTAACACTGATTCACGTGATGCTATCCGTTTCTTGATTCTACTCGATTTTTGCGGAATAATGACCAAAATTTGTTTGTTTCCCGTCCACTTTTTTATTTTAGGAGCTCGTTTTCAAATTTTTACGACGAATATTTTAGGAGTTCTGGTTGAAAAATGTAAAAGCAGGAGATTGGTACCTTCTTCAGTGATCAAGTGAAAAATCATCTCAATCTGAGAGTTGAAAGTCGTCATAAATGATGGTTTTTCACGCGAAATGAACAACATTTCCCGGGAATCAAATGCCAGCCATCTTGGGTGGTTTGGGGTCTGACGAAGTAGAACTGCAGACTACTGGCCCAGCAGATGCTCAGTCGAATACTTCAGCAGTTGAGTGAGGTAGTCACGATTGGGTTTTGACTCAAGTGAGCGAGGAAGTAAAAGATGTTAGGTCAGTTAAGCAGGGTGTTCAGATCCAGCCAGAAAGCTCTTACAAGCAGCTGATTGGCTGGACATCAGCTGGGGAAGGGGAATATATTTTCCGGATTGGCACTTTTGAAGCAAACTGTATGCATCAGATTTTTCAAATATTTTTTGTTCCGCATCTGCGCAGTTTACTATTGCGCATACAGAATGGCGTCAGGAACCAAAACAGCTGTGGGAGGAAGTGCGGGAAACGAGTTGTTAGCGCGTGCGCGGCTGATTCTCCTTCACTGCTTTTTACTAGTTTCCCCTATCTGTATTACAAGACGGCATGGATGTGAACCCTGCTTTAGGCAGATTGTGACGTTTACAGTCTTTTGGATTGAGAGGGATTTAATTAATTATTGTTGCTTAATATTTTGTTTCCTACTGCCTGTGCAAAAATATTGATAACTAAGTTTGAACTCCCGTCTATGAGGAGTATCTTTGGATATGTATCTTTCTGATACGTCTTTTAACTTGCAATACTTCATTCTATCAGAACTTCCACATCTCGCAGACTGAAATTTCGTTAATAGTATCGTAAGTAGGGGGTTGAATAATGGCAATAATCAAATTCACAAAACAGCTTTTACTAACCAAACATGGACAGACCAAGGTACAAACTCTACTTACTTAGGTACCTACTACTGAATAGGGATGGGTATCGATACCTGATATTTCAAAACATCGATGTTTTACCGTTTACTATCGATATTTTTGCATCGATACTGGGCCCTCCGATAATATCGAGTATCGATACTTCAATTCCGAAATATCGGCAAATGTTTTCTCACTAGCTTAAAACAATTGGTTTTAATTTTTGGACCAACCAATCTTTCGACACTTCTAATGGAATTTGGAATGTAAAAGAATAGTGGATTTAATACTAGAAGGAAAACAGGAAAAGAAGAAGAAGGAAGGCAGCAGTAGGAGGTAGGGATGTCAATATCGGCAAAGAATATCGATATATCGAATATCGATATTTAAAAAAGTATCGTTTTAGTAATTCGATATATCGAAGGAAAATATCAATATTTCGATATATCGGTCATCGATATTTTTTTCAAACAAATCCGAATTACGTACTGGTCTAGTAATTAATAATGCATTTTTGGATTTAATTCTACTACAGGTAAAAATTCGATGAAACTTTATTCATGATATTAATTATTTACAGGATCCAGGGAAGTAAATTATCGTATGATGGGTTGTAAAATCAATGTAAGTGAAGTAAGATGGTAAATGAAGACAAATCCAATCAAACCAATATTGGTTGGGGATAGAGGTGAGGAAAACCTTCTGATCGAGTGCTCTCCAGTAAGGCACGAACTGGCTAGAACCCAAATCTCCAAGATGTCCCTACTTTAGAGACTTTATCTCCCGATATAGCAAACTGCATAAGAAGATTCTTCCCATGCTTCAGCAGAAACATCAGTGACAGTAATAATTGATTATATGCCATGATGGTTACAGTTGGTAGTGCAGAGTTAGTGAAAAAAAATAATAAGTTTTTTTTTCAAACTGCTTCCTGTTTTAACGAAAGTTGTATTACATCAATACTGTCATCATTATTCATTTGCAACCCTGTACTATGCCAGTAATTTTGTCTGATTAGTAGGATATTTTGCACTGTCAAAGATTCAAAATTGTAGTGCAATTAGAGCTGTTTTTTTTTGTTCTGCAGCCTAAGAAGTAGGATATAGTTCGTACGATGATTTACGGCTGAAAAATATCGGATCCGATAGTGTACATTCAATATCGATATATCGGAAAAGAAAATATCGATATATCGGCGGAAGAATATCGATATTTTCTTGACATCCCTAGTAGGAGGTTATAATACGGCTATAGTACCTACTGTTACTGTTACCTTACCTGTCACAGGTTTAAAAAATCAAAACAAAGATTAACTTCTGTTCTGTTCAAGTAGATTCAATTAGGTTTTTCGTAGTTCAATTTTGAAAAATTGATGTTGAAAACGATACTCGATATTTATAAATATCGATACGTTGCTTGACCGATGTTTGGATTATCGAAACCTACCTTCCGATACAGTATCGGTTCGAAATATCGATTCCCACGTTATCATGGAACGCCTTGATGTTAGAATGCGCTAGTGTCGATGACACAGAATGAAGGGACCAAGGAGCCTTTGTATGGAGTAACAAGGGCCACGGGCTGTATCGTGTTGATATGTCAACACTGCTCTTCCTGTTCTCCTTCCAGAAAAAAAAACAACTTTCCTTTCTAAGGAAAGTCCGGGAGGGGAGCCTCATTAATCCCGTCTTGTTGGTTATCCCCTTCATTTCCCTTCGTTAGTGAAGTCTCGATTTTTGTTTCGTTCCTTCATTGTTATTTCTTCAAAAAGCGCCACTAATTTTTCCCACAGCTCTCACTCCTTCTAACCCTTTAATCCCAGTGTTATTTGTTCGAAAGGTCTGCGTAGTTTGGGTTTTTCGTGTTTCCCATGAGTTCGCCTCTTCTTTCTCCAGGTTTCCGGGACGTATCCTCAAGATGTCTTCCAAAACAGACTTGGAAGAGTTTCTCGAATCTCCTCTAGTTTCATGGGTAAGTCACCTGTGGAATTAAATTGACACTCGTCCATGTAGTTGGTACATGACTTGATGGAATGCGTTGATTTTGTTCTCAGTTGAAGTCCTGTCTTCACGATCCATCCAGCTTGACGGATTTCGACGATCTTGCCGATGGACCTCTCGTTTATCAAGTTCTTCTTTTAATGTAAGATCTCCTATTTCTTAACTAGTTCGTAATACTGCACCTACTGTCTACGTAATAGCGTTAGAAATTCTCACCAACAAAGTTTCTGTAACTCAAAGCATTAAGTTATCATAATTGCCTCAATTGAAGAGCGTGATATGAAACACCTGCGTCTTCCATGTCAATATTTTGGTTTCCAGTCGAGTTATTTATAGAAACTTGAGTCGTTTGTAAGTTTCCGGTGCATCAATTGTTCGTCGGGCTGAGTGATCCTTTTGGTTTTTTACTCGTCTTGCCCTACCTATCCTATTTATCAAGTGACATCGTCTTGAAAGGACCCACTCGACTATTAATGTCATGACCCACCTTCCACGTTTATTACGAGATTCCCTCTACAGTTCTGGGGAATGGGAATGTACTGTTTTTAACGTTTTAACCATGAGCGTCGGATATACCCGACGTTGGTACAGTGTTCCTAAATACTCGTATTCGACAAACGTTTTCGAACAAGTTTTTCCGACGACCCTGCTATCGATATATATCTGCTAGATATATATTTTTTGGAACAATCGGTTGAGGATGTTTTTTTAAACAATAGGTAACTAAACGGTCGAATAGCACCTGTTGATTTAGCTTCGATTGTTATTTGTTGTGTGCCATTCACGTCATCATTAGATACCTTTTTTTATAAACACAATGTTTAAGATTTCCAATGTATAGTGTAATAATAATATAGTACCGGGATCGGACAGAGGCTTCATGGATAAAATATTTACGGTACGTCAGATCCTTGAAAAGACCCATGAATATATCCTGGACCCTCACTTAGTTTCTATTGATTTCGTCCTGGCATTTGACCTACTCGCCCGCAAAGCGCTGATTCACTCCCTTATATATCCTGATATACCACACAAGATAACTAGACTGGCATAAATGACATTGCGTGACTCAATGGCAAAAGTCACGATGGGTGAGCCATTGATCCCTTTGAAATGGAGAATGGTGTGAGGCAGGGAGATGGATGGATGTCAGCTGTTCTGTTATATGGCTCTCCACAGTGCTATAATGACTGGGTCCTGGTGGAACTGTCTTCAATAGGTCAACACTGCTATGCAGTCATGCAGATAATATAACCATCTTGTCCTGAAGCTCAAACCCTTTGGAGGATTTCTTTTAGCTGCTGGAAATGAAAATCGAGAGGCTTGCCATGGACATCAGTAGCAAAAGTACCAAATACCTGCGTTTTAACAGCTCAAAACCAGGGAAATCCTTAAGATATCTCCATCCACGGCACGACCTGTGAAAGTCTGCGTGAGTTAATGTACCTTGGCACACTTTTAAAGATTAAAAATCGAGTGAGTGAAGTAGTTCGTTAGGACGTAGGTACTTTGTTTCCATAAAACTCTTCAGTTTTTCCTTGTTGTCTAGAAGGACTAACTTCAAGCTACACTGCTCCCTCAGCCGTCCAATAGTAACGTATGGTTGCGAAGCATCTAACAGCTTAAGAACTGACTTTGCGTTGACGGTGGAGTGTGTAGGTTGGTAGCTAATTTTTTTGTCTGATATGGGATGGAAGGAACTCCAGGTCACTGAGACCACTTTGATATATTGTGACACTTCCTCAGTTTTACTTCAGAATCTTTTCAATGACCTCTTCATTCACGAAGTGAAGGAGGTTTTCAGTCGTTTCCTTGGCGTTAGGACACTCTTTCCGAAATGCCAGAATCTTATCGATGCAACAGGACAGTCGCAGAGTACGTGTTCAGCTGTCTCCACTTCTTCGCAACAGAGCCGGCATTCTATTGTCCATTCCATTTTGTTAAAGTGGTACCTTGTTGGTAGCTGATTGGTTGAAGCTAAACGTGATGAAACTTATATGAACAGTTGAGGTAGAAGTGGCGCTAGAATGATGGCTCGATGACAGGAGATCCAAACACTGGGCTCCTTACCGCCTAACTATACGGCAGGGTATTATGTACCTGTACATGATTTATTTATTTATGATGTAGGAAAAAGGGACCATCACTACATAGTACATAATTCAAAGTATGAGACCAAATATAACATGTACCTCATGCAATAAGCATTTCATTAGTACGTTGATTGCACTTTTCAGAATATCTATTAATTTTCCAGTGATCCCGAACCTCTGCACCATGGCGTCCGTCCAAGTTTCGGCGATCCTGCTGTTCGCACCAAAAATTGGGACTGTATCATCAAAAACATCAAAGCACTTTATGAGGTGAGCTCCTTCTATTACGAGCAGTTCTGCGAATCATGAATTAAATTATTGTCAAATTCCAGAACGCCGCTCCATTTATTTTACTTCAGTTTGTGATCATATCAATGTTTGGAGGGAGTTTTAAAAAATGTTTAAAATACCGATTACATTGAGGGAGGCAATGCGTATACCCAGGTTCCCTTTTGAGGGCAATGCAGAAATCAGGGGTGCCAACAGAGGGGGGGGGGGTCATGACGCAGACTGCGTCATTGAAATTCTTGGGGGGCTAATGAAAACTGTCCGATTCTAAAGTTGGACTAGTGAGAGAAGTATCTTTTGGAAAAGAAACAAAGAGTTCTGATCTCAGTTAAAACACCAATAGCATATATACCCGACTCAAAAGTGCCTCTTAGCAATTTTTTTTAAAGAGCCCTCGTTTCCGAGTTATTCACCATTTAAGATTTTTTCGATTTTTTGATCATATACATATCATATCGATCATATCATTTTGATCATATACCGCACAGGTATATGTACCCCTATGGTTTTGGGGTACATTCCATATGTATATTTTGTCTGCTTACCTATGTAAAAAAAAACGGAATAAAGCTCATTCATTCATTCATGTAATTAAAACTCTCATAACTCCCTCAATTGTGAAGATAACTCAAATTTGATGACACCGTTGGAAAGAGCGTTAAATTGTCTACCTGTTTGATGTCAGAAAACGTCTTTCATTGCATTGAAAATGAGCGATTGCCCCACGAAATGGCAGTTTTGTCAAAATCTTGAAATCGCCTGTTTTTCATCTCGCCTTGCAACCCCATTAATTAATGCTTGAGGCAGAACTGTGCAGGCCTGGTAAAACGTGCGTCAAAATGTCAGCTTTCCAATGGTGTTGTCGTTTTGGTTTAAAAAACAAAAATTTAGTTAAGGAAATGGCGTTTAACTGAAGAAAAGCGTGTGTTTTCTGTTAAAGTTGAGGTTTTTTCAAAAGTCTCGACGAAAAAAGGTTGGAGGCGGGATATACGTACCTTTTCTCGCTGAATCGAATGGTAACAACGCCAGACCTCTCAAGTGACGATTTTAGTTAGTTTTGTCGGATGCATAAACCCGTTCGTCACTGAACAGCGTCTACAGCATTTCTAAGCTGTCCGGCCTTAGTCAAGATAATCGAAGAGCCGAGAGACGGCTGTTGTTTGTGTTCATTCACAATTGATTGCGATGAGTTGCAATAATCTTTTCGCTGACACTGTGGAACCTTATCAAACCAGGCTTCCGTATCAATACCAACTCTTCCCTTTCGTCTACTTCCTCGCTGTATTTCCTTTGGCGTGGTTTCCCTAATGCCTATTTCCATTCATCATGGTGCGCTATAGCTATTGAACATATTTCCCAATACTGTTGGTGAAAAGCCCGAAATCTAAATGAAAAACGGCCATTCACCGCTTGACAGTTGGTTTATCTTAAGATTGACTGACCAATTTGGTAAATGCCCAGAAAACCTTGTGTAAATGAGGCATTGTGGACATTTACCAATCTCTCTTGGCAAATGTGCGGATTTCCCACGGCTCGACCAAAAGAATTGAGTAGCTGTTGTCCTGAAGGAAGAAGAGGATTTCTTCCAACTTGGAACATCTTCAGGAAAGTTGAATACGTTGTATTGACGTAATCAATTCGAAATTGAATCTGAGACCTTCGGATACCCTAAAGATGTACCTGATGAAGAATGAAGAAGAAGCCTTCGTACCGCGTTGGTACCGTTCATCTTTATTTCATCCTTTACCCGCCTTACGCTGGGCTTTTACCAGCAATAATCCCAACGAGTCGTAGGAAATCCGCGCAACGATGCGGAATTAAAATACAACGTATTCAACTTTCCTGAAGATGTTCCAAGTTGGAAGAAATCGTCTTCCTTCTTCAGGACAGCAGCTACTCACTTCTTTTGTCGAGCCGATGGAAATCCGCACATTTGCCAAGACAGATTGGTAAATGTCCACAATGCCTCATTCACACAAGGTTTTTTTTGGGGTATTTACCAAATTGGTCAGTCAATTCTAAGATTAACCAACTGCCATGCGGTAAATGGTCGTTTTTCATTTCGATTTCGGGCTTTCTCCAACAATATTGGAAAATGCCAGGATTTTCTGGTAAATCCTGACATTTACCGCACTTCGGTCTTTTACATTAACATATATTTATAGTTTATCTATATATAAAATTTTTATTTTATTGAACTAGTTTCTATAAAAATTCCTTAACAATATCCAAAAACTCCCAGAAATCGTTCGATTTATATTTGTCAGCAGAATACCCAAATTTAACCTAAATTTAATTAAAATGTGCAGTAATGGATTAACTTGCTAACAATTCAAAAAATTAAATATCTTCATTCAAATAGAAAAATACGATTTGGAACAAGTTTTATTTATTATTATTTGTTTTAGCAAAAACATTGATCTCTAGAATTTTCAAATCAACTGCTTTTCAACATCAAATTTAAATTTAATTTAGCATGAATAATACGATAATTTTGGAAACTTGGCGCATACGATCATGCTGCATAAATTGGCACGTTTTCGTTTATATGAAAAACTATTCTGTCATGAGTTAAGTTGTGCCGAAAGTTAGTGAAAGTTTCTCAGCCACTAAAAGCGTTTTACGTTTGTCGAGCCAATTGTATTATCGTCATCTCGAAAATGAATATTCACCTCGTCAGTTAGTCTTCACGGTCGCTTTCGGTTGTCGTTTCTCCTCTCGATTCTGTTTGTGGATAATTTTCTATACCAAAATTACCTGTTCGATTTCCAATACAAAAGTATCAACAGAGGGTATCTGATTAACCGATTTTGGTTCATTATTCACGCAGGAACGCTGGAACGTAAGAGTGTTTGAAGAAATGATAGATTTTAAAGAATACTCCTTTCGTTTTGTGTCTGTCTGATCGTGTGTCCGCAGATCCTTGTAAGAAGCTTAATTACTATAATAATCATTCGATTTTAATCAAATTTCCAAAGAATATGCGGGTTTAGCTGTAGATGATCCTCTATGAATTTCATTACTCGCAAATCAATACGTCACTCTGCGCATGCGCAAACGTAAGATACATTAGACTTTCCCAGGTTTTGTAGTTAGGTCGCTCTCAAATCTGTAATTTAATCAGGGAAAAACGTTCCGTTTTTCGGATTTCATATTTTTCCTAATTTATACTGTTTGGACTTTTGCTCCTTTTATCCTTGGGGTTCCAGGGTTCGCTATTTGAGGACATATCCAACGTTTTGTCGATATTCAAACTGAAATTTCTCCATGAAATCGATACGGAACCGTAAAGTTGACCTCATCATTGGAAAGCTAATTGAATATTCAAGTTTTCCTGAAAATTCACAGCTTCTAGCACGTTTTTTTGGAAATAGAGTCCAAGCATTTCCAGTAACTTAATATTTTCTAAATGTTTAACATTTAAACTGCATTTAGGTTTCGTCTAAAGTTGAAACAAATCATTTTCAACATAAAATATGTGGGTTTTGATGGCACAAAACTTTCCGTTATATTTTTTTTAACTTCAAAAAGACATATCTTGGGATCGGATTGGGTAAAATAGTTTGGACGGCTCCATTTTTTTAGTTTTTTTCTTTTTAGTTTTATCCAAAATCTTTTGCATCAAGTGGGGGGGACCCATTATGATAGATATACAGGGTGGCCCACCTAACATGAACACCTAACACCTAACACATGTTTTATTTTCAATACAAACAGTAAAGTTGAAAATAAAAAAAATACGTGTCCAATGATTTTTGACAAGCATTCAACAAATTATGTGTGCGCAGTGTCTACTTCCTTATTTCAAATGAGATATTTTTATTCCAGATTTGGATTCTAGGCCAAATTTCATGAAAATTTTCATTGCAGATTTGGATTCTACACCCTTTGAAATAAACCATGGAATTTTCAGGGGGGTTAATTTTTTTTTTTTCAAGAGCGATTACAATAGGATAGATGGATAAATGGTTTTTAGTTAAGACACTGAACAATTTTACAATTATTATACGAAATAAACAATACGGCATGGTTGTAATAACCGTCAGCCGGTGGTTTGGGCTAAATTGAAATTAAAGTCATTAGCAACATGCTATGTCAAAAGCTATGAACATGAAAATAATCTTGAATTGTTGCGAAACATTAAAAGCAAATAAATTCAATCCCAAAAATAATAGAAAGATCAATTTAAATTAAAGCACCAAACAAATTAGCCAATCATAATAAATTCGAATAAGAGACAGAAGATAATGGTGAAGACATGAAAAAAATATATATAATCAAGGCCCGCTTCAAAAATTAAAATTGCTAACCAGGAATTTTCTATAGTGCCATGCACTCCTATAGAAAACACCCAGGGCACCCCAATCTGGTCCGTTCAAATAGCAAATCGCCACATCATTGCTCAAATAGGGCTGACCAAAGGCAGTAACGCGAAACTCCGACAATGCCGGGCATCTACAGAGAAAGTGGAACATGATACGTTCCATGTAATATATTATATTACAATGGTTTATCATTGAATAATAAACCAAAATTGGTTGAGGGGTCAAATTTTCTTGAAATTTGGCGTAGAATTTGAAGCTGGAATAAAAAATAGGGGTTCTCATTTGAAATAAGGAAGAAAGCGCAGGCTGCGCTCACTGCTCACGTGTGCACACATAATTTGTTGAATACTTGTCAAAAATCATTGGACACGTATTTTGTTTGTTTTCAAATATACTGTTTGCATTGAAAATAGAAGGGGTGTTCATTTTAGGTGGGCCACCCTGTATAGAAATTGATGGTATTCGGAATTTGCGTTTGGGCATGCTTACGCGCTATCCTCCCAGGGGCATAGCCTCCTGGCTGACTTTGTGTATGGGGTTATTGCAAGGAAATATACAACAAAATATACATAACCGTCAAGGATTTTACAGGAAGTCCAACGCTGAATAAACACGATCCTATTAACATAAACATGACTTCGCAAATACAGCCTTACTACTGAAAACCTCAATAGACGTCTTTCATTCCATTCATTCAAGAATTACCATGAAATGCACCAACCAGTATTAAATTTTCTAGGAAATCCAGGAGGGTTAGCTTTTTTCGGGTACACGGTGTATAACTACATCGTATGTACTCTAAGTTGTATTGGACGAAAACAATACAAAAATATCTGTACATAGTAAACCAAATAGAATTTCTACTTGAAATTGACAGTAAATACCTTCAATTAGGTATAAAATGGTTCTGCACATTTTGCGCGTCTGTATCCTTTTCTGGTTTTCTGATGTGAACGATGAAACCAACTGGACGAATCGACGTTCGATCTTCATACAGCACGTGCACGTCCAACCGAATTAAATTGACACTGTGAGCGATATCGGCGAAATACGCCACGATCGGCTCTTCGACTCGTCTCTTGAATTCTGAAATCGCTCTGGGATCCATAGGCACGTCGTTGTAAGGCGAATTCCCGGAATCGAATTTCTCGCTGATCAGAAGCCCGAGTTCGTCGGAATCCTTGATTTCGAAAATCGTGCGGTTACTGACGGTCCCTTCCTTGTCAGTTCGGTTCATTCCGCGCAAAATGTGAGCGCGTATCACGTATTTAGTGGCTTTTTCTACTCTTTTGGTGTATGGGGGGTCATCTTCTTCTATTCCGTATTCGTAGCTTTCCAGGCCAGTCCCGGACAAAACGGCACTCGTGTTGTATATGTAAGGAAGTAACGCACCCGTCATATCTGCTTTTGTCGGGTTAGGTACGTATCCCTTCACTAAATAAAACTCGGCGTATTTGTAAAGGTAGACGCTCACCACGATAGCTACTCCGAACCCTCTGGGACGCGTTGAGTTCTCAAAATCATACACTGGCAAAAACTCGAACGTTAATTTCTCCCAACTTTCATTCGTTGACAAGTACTCGTGAATGGGTTTTAAAACTCTTGTTCTCCAAAGTTGTTCTGTGACGGGATTCATCGGTACAGCGTTGAAAGTTTCATTACCCAACCCACCCAACTTCTCATCAATAATGACTCCTACAACGTCATCAGGTGCTGAAGATTTGCCCACGACGCGTTTCACTTCTTCTGTCAACGGTTTCCCCGAGTTTAAATCTTCGCGAGTGACTTCTTTGAACATGTAGTCGACGCGGTCGTTTCTGCTGCTCTTGTACACGTCGAGGCTCTTCTTTTTCGAAAGTGGGTTGAACCAAGTGAAGGAATCACAGCCCAAAGCCGCTAGAAGGACGATACCCCAAACCCTCATACCAAGTACATAGATTGAATCCTGCAGTTTAACTGTGAGAACGGGCGGATTCTGTTGGTGGCCGCTGGGAAACTATACCCCTCCAAGCGTGCGTGACAGCATCTACTCATTAAAACTGTTCCATCGGACGTCCAAGTGGGTTCAGTGTGGTCAAGGACGTCTTCCCACCTTGAACAACTAAGTCCGCCCCCCATTCCGTTTTCTTCCGTTTGCAAATATCAATTTTGGCGTTTCTTCATTTCCATTAATGAACCTTTTTGTTTTGTTGTTCCTCGGTTGTGTAGTATTTGGAGAGTTTCGATGCCCCAATTTTGGAACACCCGTCTCGGGAAACTTCAACACATATGGTAAATGGCTTAGGGTGGTTGCAGATAGCGAGGCTTTACCAGGCTGCCTGGGCCAACAGTGCGGAATTAGTAAAAGTATTAACTGGGGAGTAAACTGATTCGGGGTTTTAGTGCTCCGAAAAGGTCGGTACTCTGTATAAATAAAATAATTTAATGAAACAGTGAACGAAATAATAATGTAAATGTCTAGATGGTTAATGCAATACTCCCATCGTCAATTTCCACTCATAATTCTCTCTTGCCCTAGACAAGTAAAAATTATATGTATGATTGATTTCGCCCGTGCATTTGATACGGTGAATACTCGTCTGCTTATGTCATTCTTATGGTCAGTAAATTTCGATGAGTCGCTGGTGAGGTGGTTTGACTCAATGTAACATTAGTAAACGCGTTATTGTTATAAACTGTTTTAACTAAAGATGGTGTTGTTGCAGGAGGAATTATGCCAACTGGTCGTTGTCCTCCCGGACGTCTACAAACTGGGGAGGGAGAGTGAGACTAAAGCGACGCTGGAGGAAATCCATTTAGCCCTCCAACTCCTTTTGGGTTGCGCCGTCCAGTGCCCTAACAAACAGGTTTTCATCGAGAGGATAAAAGAGCTTCCAATCGGCTCCCAACATGCTCTCGTCCACAGTATTAAACAAGTGAGTTTTGCCTAAAAATCAGAACTGGTACTAAATGCGCAAGTAAAGTAAAGTGTAGTGAAGTGGTAGGGGATAGGGTGCCATGGTAGTAGATGGTGATTCGTGGTAGGAGATATGATGATGTGACAGGAGGTGGGGCGCTATGGCAGGTACACGTCGACTTCACTAATAAAAAACGGGACAGTAGACCTCTATAGTTCTACAGCCAGATCATTTAAATGATTAATTTTACACATTTAAGTACCAAAGATGAAAAATTGCCTATGCAACCTACAAATATGGGATTCTAGCTCAGAGGAGGGGAGCTAGTAAACAGAGATGAAAGCTATGGCTGGGGGGGGGCTAACAAGGGTTTACTTGAGCGCATTCTGTGTTCATAAACGGTACTTACTAAGCCTAACCAACTCCCTGGAAAAATCTGTAGATTCAACCAGAGCACCAGAGAGGCTAGTACTTACCAAGGTGGCAGGTACACGAATGACCCCCTCGGGCAGATGGAAAAGTGGTGATGCTGGGATAACAAAGGGCGGAAGGAGTCCACCCGAAGGTTAGTTGAAGGAGTGTTGAGCGGGTGGGGGGGGGGGGGGACTGTCGGGTCGGTACAGTCGCTAAGAACTGGATTGTACTCCTGTTAATAATTTAAAAGATAAAAATATTGACCATGTACCGGTTTATCTAAAGGGCAAGGTACGACGCCTCGATGCCAGGCTCAGTTGGAGAGCCCATGTTAAGAAAAAGAAGGGAGAACTCCTACTTATGGGGAGACAATCGAAGCTGTCAACCCAGAACAAGCTAACCCTGTACAACCAGGTCCTAAAACCTGTTTGGACCTATGGAGCCTAGCTGGGGGCTGTACATCACAATCAAATCGAGATATCATCCGATTCCAAAATGATGTGCTACGAACTGTTGTGAATGCACCATGGTACTTTTGAAACGAACGTCTCCATCATGAACTTCGGGTCGAAACAGTTAACGATGCAATAAAGCATCAAGCTGTGAGTCATCTCCAACGGTTAAGATGTCACGTCAACGAGGAAGCTGTCCATCTCCTTGACGCAAGTGACATCACCAGAGACTAAAGCGTACCAAACCGCTTGATCTTGCCTATTTGTGAAGCAGTTGAGTGGAACCATCAGTCTGAAAGAACCAAATTCAGTGATGTATCTTGGTTTTGAATATTTATCCCTATTTTCAATATAATATTGTTAATAAGTTATTACTTGGTACAATAAAATTTAAAAAAACTGAGATCACCAACCCTCCAACCACCTATGACGTCATTCAACTTTATGTACTTTGCTTTTTTGGCCACTACCAATCAAACGATACCCTTCACATTGTCCCTTTTTGGAAAACTCCCTTTAAGAGGTTTCAGGAAATTGAATGACATTGAATAACTGGAAATGTCCTTTAGAAATACGTAATATGAGTCTTTTGTAATATAATACGAATGGGCTTAACTAAGTAGTGTGTAAAACTGATTGATAACTTTTCTTGTTACAAGGTGACTGAAAGCCAAGAAATCGTACTCACCCCCGAGGCAAGTGATCTCGTATCCACGGAGCTCCTTCTGAAACACCTGAGACGCCTTTTGAAACTTCGTGATCAACTCATGCAGGTTCGGTCACCATGTTATTATCAATTATTCAATATTTCGAGAAAGAATTACCTACTTCAGGCTTACTATAATATCACAGTACGAACTAATACGTTACACAAGACTGCAATCGTCAACTTTTGGCTTGTGCCTGACTTGAAACCAATCGAGTCTGTTTGATTGAGGCTCGAAAAAAGAAAAAAACATCGACAGTTCTCCTAAATATTTGCTTTTACTTTCAAAAACAACCTTTTTGTGATTTGAAGAAAATACAACTTCTAAAAAATGTAGAAGAAGTAACTTTACATCTTCATATAAATGTAAGTGTTTTAAAAGCTTGGTGATTAGGCCTTATGTCACTTTTACGCACTGAATTCCAAACCTGATCTCCCATTATCTTCTCATTTTACTGTACCTGGTTTTTCCTCTCGAACTACGAACGCCTTGATGGAAGCTCGTTCCTCAGAATATGTACCCATATTGTTTTGGAATTAATCAATAAATCGTCTCCGTTATTCTAAAAACTAAACTATTTTTTTTGTTTGCTAAAATGAGTTAAAGTAGCTACCTGTTGGATTTGTAGGTACCCGATCAAACGATCGCTATGGCAAGTTCTAAAATTTCGTTTTTAACTAAAATTTCTATTAGGGTTTTGACATTTTTAAATTTAACTAAAAAAAACCGTCCATACTCTTTGTGCTGACTGCGCAAAAACCCCAAATGAGCAGCATCTCATTTTTTGTACCTAAAAACCTGTGGATTATGAATTGTTTTCTTGAGGAAAAGCAATAAAATTCTCTGTTTTCTTTCTTCTTGAAGCAGAGTTATTTTTTCCTTCAATCGCCAGTTTCTTTGAAAATTCATTGTTTCTTGTAAATGACATGATAAACATTTTAAAACGTGGGATAATTCAACAGGTCTAATGTTGTTGCTATCATCCGTTGCGATGTGGTTAATTTGAACAATACTTGATAACTTTGAGAGGGTATTTAGAAGCTTCAGCTGCCACGAACAAATAGAATTCTAGATGATCATGGCAAGCAATGATGAAGAAGTGTCATACGTATTTGACGGCAGATTTTACACGTATGATTTCATTATAGTTAGAGTTTACTCGTTTAATTTTTAATAAGTAATTCCATTGATGTTAATCATCCTGTATTTGACTAGGGCCTCAGCATCGTAGGCCAGCAAGATAGCGACAGGAAAAAAGAAGAATCTCAACCCACACCGCGACCTGAGTCGCAACACCTTGCAGTGGAACTGGCTGATTGGAAAGCCAAACTTCGTAAGCACCGACAAGAAGTGTAAGTGTACTAAGGCCAGAACTCATAGTCATTACTTAGTCAAAAGGAAATGCTTAAGGGGTACCCTATCTAAAACAGCTCTCCATTATTTTTGAACCCCAAATCCGATTTCAATGTTTTTTTCCCATTGTGAGGGATCGCCAAGAGCTAAAAATCCATGGAATCAGATTTCGAAAATAATCATTCAATTTGTTGGAATAAACGAAGTTGAAGTATACATTTTTCGTAATTGGTTTATTATTCAATAATAAACCATTGTAATCGCTCTTGAAAAAAAAATTCTAACCCCCCTGAAAATTTCATGGTTTACGTTTCAAAGGGTGTAGAATCCGAATCTGCAATAAAAAATTTTCCGTCCGTCCGCCGTACGTCGTACGCAAGATTTCTCCCAAACGGCTGGAGCAAAAGATCTGAAATTTTCAGGAAAAATCTATGTTGGTCCGACAACGCCCCAATTCTTGAGACAGCTCTCTCACTTAATTTAAAGTGCCCTTTAAGGGTTGTCGGAGTTTTGTAAAATCCCTAAAAACCTCAAAAAAAGTCGAAGCGGCCTAAATTTGTACTCTTTTTGAAGAATACTCCACGAGGAATCGAATGAGCCCCTCCCCAGGTCCGTAGCTCAAACCATTCCCGATCTAAGGCCCGATTTATGGTGCCAACATTCGCGGTATTTTGGTTTATTATTGTTTTTGTGTTGATATCAGTAACCTAGTGACGTAGTGAGTAGTGATATAGTAATGTGGATACTGGAGTGAACTCCCAAAAGGCTTTGTAGCCGATACACGGGTTGAAGCATTCTGATAACCATTAAAAAAAACGCTACAAATTCTTTCACTGGGGTTCATTATTCAATTGGCTTGCATTCATGATTTGAATTTCCGCTAAGCTTTGGAGTGTGCGTGTTTCACACAGGCACACAAATATGGTGATAGAGTGATTATTGAATTTCAGGAGCATCATCACAGCACACAAATATGATCAACTGATCAATCCAAATAGGTATTTTGGTTGAGAACAGATTTACGTGCTCTATGCATATCTCCTGAAATTCAATAATCGATCTATCACCTGTGAAACACGCACACTCGAAAGCTTAGTAGAAATTCAAATCATGAACGCATGCCAATTGAATAATAAACCCCAGTGAAAGAATTTGCAGCGTTTTTTGTATTAACAATCACATATGAAAATTAATTGATGATGAAACAGGGTAGATTGGTTATGGCATGTTTTTTTTTTGGTTCGCCTAATCAGCCATTCACCGATATTCATCGCTGCACTGTCCTACGCCATCTTCATTTCATTATGTAATATATGCTTTAGAGTAGCATGTATAAAAACGAAGAAAAGAGTAGGTAAACAATTTGGTTTTATAAAAAAAAAAAAAAAAAAAAAAGTGAAAACAAAAGTGTAACATTATTCCAACACATTTGAGCTTTACAAAAGTGCTGCAACGTTCCACGAAAATATTTGAAAAGATCATGCGAATTTAAGAAAAGGTATTCGAAAGATTTCGGTTAATAAGCGGGACTTATATTTTTTACATCAAAGCAAGTTTCATGTTATTCGTAATTTCCAATTCAATTTAAAATTGTTTAACCGATGAAATTTTATTGATTTGTTACGTGTTTTCTGTCCACAGCGAGGAGAAGTCAGAAGCGTTGTCTGAAGCCAAAGAAGAATTAGAATTCAATAAAAACCTCGTGTCTAAATTAAAAAATGAGGTAGGTCACGTATAAATCAAGTTCATTTTGCTGTATATCGCACTTCTACTTTTTTTATAAATCGCCAATTGTAATATCAAATGGTTCTGAAACTTTAGAAGGGGCTGCGTATTGTTCTTCTCCGCCCGAGTTTAGTATTTTACCAATAGAAAAGCGATTTCGTGTCCCAAAGTAATATATTCCATCAACGCTCCGGACGTATGAGACTAGTGTGGATTGAACTCCCATCATCTCCCCTTCAGTCGGGCGAAAGTAATGGACATCTATGGGAAGAATTAATTCAGAGTAGTTAAGTAGAAATATTGGGAGGAATTTGTTTATGTACAAATTAACCACACTTCCGGAGTCATATTCAATGTAACTAGCAACTTTGGAAAGAGTGGTGGCAATGTTGCGTTATGATGGGAGGGGGATGTGATCGATTCATTCAAGCTTCATCCTCACACCTACTAAAGTTTCCAGCCAATTTCCATGTTTTTTTTTCTTTTTTTTCGTTCCTAATTACGTTTATAAGTATGATTGTATAAAACCCCGACATAGAAACATTCCTGTAATGTATGTATTACTTACCAATATGTTTATATTTGTGTTCAGATCAACGAACTCAAAACGGAAGCGCGCGTGGGGAAGGCCTACCGCGACGAAGCCGACGCCCTCAGAGAGCGAGCTGAACGGGCCGATAGGCTCGAGGCAGAAGTCCTGCGCTATCGGGAGAAACTAACTGATCTGGAGTACTACAGGTGAGCGGGACACTTCATTACTTTTCAACTTTCTTTCACTCGAGTGTGTAAGTGTGACAACCCAATATTGATTCCTCTGACTGTGTTCCAACTCCAGTCCTTACTATTCTAAGGAGTCCTTACTATTCTAGGGAGGGGAATTCTCCCTTTAGTTGCAACAATCTAACGGGTTGAGCTACGAGGCAGATTTAATCGAACCACTTCGACTGTGGGTTATTCGCTAGAACATGAACATTTCCTCAGAGTCAAATACCACCGTCTTGGCTGGTTTGGGGTCGGACGAAATGATGAAGGCAAAATGCATACTTACTGCTGGCTGAGTATTTACTGGCTGGAATAAGCCTGCAGTCGTGCGAGGTTGTTGTTAAATTGTATTTTGACTCGAGTGAGTGAGGAAGTGAAAGATGCTACGTCGGGAATGTGATGTTTTGGGTGGTGGCACCAGTACCATACACGTGAACGGAAAATATCCAGTTTTAGCTCAATGTCTAGGCCAGATTACATCCTACAAACAGTTCAGGGGTCGAAATCGACAAAATGACTTATTAAGAACGCAGTAAAACCGAGAGAAGTAAAATATTTGGTTTCTTTTAGATTTAATGAACCATTTTCGGGATAGATTTTTTTCCCCAGTGTCATACATGGCACAAATTAGTCGACACCAGTATCATACACCCTTCAGAACCAGTATCATACACTTCCACGGAAACACAAAAAATTGTAAATTGTCGTTATCTAGGGTGAAGTTTAGTATAGAATCGCTGACTAAACTTCAAAAAATGTTTATTGTTTACATTGTAAATGGTTTTAATGCATAAATGACTTCTATGGTCAACAGTCTTCATGTTTTAGGAGGAGTCGTACCTAGGATGCCTCAGAACGTTTACAAAAAAAAAAAAAAAAAAAAAAAAAAACCTGGTGAGAGTTTCAATTCCCAAACACCTAAAACAGCCGAAAAAATGCAATAATTGAAAATTCTTTGGATTCCCCAGTGTCATACACATGTGTATGACCAGCATGTTATAAGTACCCAGTACCATACACCCCCACAAAACAGGTTAAAAACGGTGTTTTGAGCATAAAAAATAACGAAAATGAATAATAGAAGTCAAAATACATTAATATTACCCCCAAGGGCGTGAAAAGACAAAAAATGTGTGAAAATATTCATGTAACAGAGAAGTCACCTTCTTAACCTAAACACCAAGCGGACGCTGCAAACAGCGTGCTGACAAAACCGCGTCCCTAGCTACTAGTGATAAGCCTTTGAAAACCCTTCCCTTCTTCTTCTTTTCAGATCCGCTAAGGAAGCACCAAAATGTTTTTAGCTTAGAAAATCCTATCTAGATCACCAGAAAGTCTTATTATTTTGGTTTGAAGATGAAAGTGTATGATACTGTGGAGGTGTATGCAACTGGTTTCACCACCCTACTGTCTTTTGGACTTAATCAATTATTGTTTTGTATTATTTCTTGTCCTGCCTGCGCCAACTGCTACGTTCCAGAAATATTGATACCTCTGACTCGTGTTCGAACCCCAGCCCTTACTATTACTGGCTTACTATTACTATCAGAAGATAGAAGAGAACGACTTGTAAAAGCTCTTGGAAAGCCGCAATTTACTATTCATTATTTAACAATGTTTTTGTCCAACCTGTTCTTTACTAAATTCTCTCTCTTTTCCTTCTTCGTTTCCAAGTGTTCATACTTTCTCTTAGTTTACACAATTGTGTGGACCTAGCTTCTTATTTTAAGAAGCATGATCAATGAATAAAAAAACTGACAAAATGATGTTTTTGGATCTTGTTTCCATTAATTCGCACAACACTTGAGTACTTAAGTTTACCTTGTTCACAATTATTAATGATATATTTATTTATTTAGTTTCTCATTAATTAAAGCTTGTACTCGCTATTGAGGTGTCATGAGTTCCTTCAAGGAAAATAATGCTTATATAAAGAAGGTGGGATAGCTCTCATGCATGAATAGGTAAAATATTACCTTAGTCAATGAAGAGTTATTTGATTTGACTTGCATAAGTCGTAATACTTCCATATTTCGAGGCGTTTATGAACAAGGTGTTTAATGGTCCTTGAAATATTTGCAGATCTCGTGTAGAAGAAATGCGGCAGGACAAAAGGGTTTTAGAAGAGACTAGAGAAATGTTGGAAGAGCAGCTAAGCCGCACTAGAGCTAGAGTGGAGCACACACAGGAGCTGGAGTCTACCGTTCTCTCTCTCAAACAAACCATCAACGACCTCAACTTGGTAAGCACTAAATGTGTAATCTACGATTATTTTAATTATTTTCATTGTGATGTTTGTTGTTTTCTTGGTCCTCGTAGCAAAAAAGGTGGTCGTACCTCTTCCCTAGGGTACAAATAGAAATATGTCAGGATAGTAAAAGCAAAGTAAAGTAAACAAGAAATTTAACCTTGGATTTTCGTCCGACTACCCGGAGGTGTCGACGGACCTTCGTCGCCAGCCGTCCTCTAGAGAGGATTGGAACTAGGTCTGACGATTTCGCTCGTGGCTTCCCATCGCCTTACGCCCCTGGGTTGAACTATCAAACGACAGGACAGGTATACACCACTTGATAGGATTTTGGCCCTAATCATTGGTGCCTGCCGGAATCGAACCGGGCTAATCAGTACTCCCACTGAAAGTAAACAGCCAAAGGACTGGTGCTTTAGCTGGCTCGGACAACCTCTCCCCTTCGTCGTCAGTAATGACATGAGACAAAATGAATTCGGTTAATGATACAAGTAACGCAGCTATGAATATAGTGAAATATGTCAGGATTTGCATTATAAAAAGCGAGTAATGCCTACATGTTTTTAGCCTTGAGCCCCAACCTTTGTGTTTTCACTGCGTTTCGCTACTTCGTAATTTACATAATGTAATAACAGTTGGCTGAGTGGGTAACTCAAGGCCGCTCCAATACCATATCGTATGTTATATTCTCCTCATCATCAAACCAATTTTCAATTGAACACTCTCGCTTCATACATTGTACTATGTTGTGATGAGTCTTCCATTATTAATATTAAAATAATATTATTTAATCAATTACTTATCCGTCTTAACAATACATGGTGTCAGGTCGTGCTCATGTGGTGGCACTTATCATACATCCTCCGAATTCACTCACTCCTCAAATGATTGGAATTTCAACCAACAAATACCATCACCTCACTATCCTAAGAGCAATGGACTTGATTTCCTTTGGGTGCCTTGGGATCCCACTTCAGAGTCTCGTTAACTGGAGGACGATCGTGCGGGGCATTCACTGAAGAGGTTTTCAAGTGGACAGTATAGTTTTGCCCTTTTATAGGCTGTTTTCATTTTACAACAGCTTATTTTCCGTTGATAATTTGATCAAAATGCAGTCAAATCAGGAAACCGACGCAGTCACGTGATTTAGCTTAACAAGTACTTGAATATGTCACAGTTGGGTACTTCATACACTTAAATGTTGGCGAAACCTTCGGGCTGAGCATCTTTGAGTACTCACTGATACTGATCGGGTTGATCTGATCTCATTTGAAAAAATGAAGTTGGTGTTCTCTGCCCCAGCTTGCCCCAGTTGAATACAATTTAAAATAGTGTAGTTGAATGATGGGTAAAAAAAGAGGTAACACTTGTTTTGGTTTTTTTTCCAGAATCTCTCAAAGCTAAGGAAATTGTAATAAATAACAATTCATTAAGATAACGTCGAAAAGAAAGTGCTATCTTTCAAATAAACTGCTACATTTTATTGCGTATTCAGAAAGCAAGCAACTTCTTTGCTCTAGAACAATCCAAACCATGAATTATCAAGGGGATATTGTCCTTCTTGAATCAAACTGAGTTCATTTAGTTTGCGTAAGACGGCAAAATAGAAGGTTTTTCCAGCTCTTTCTCCAATTAAATGCGAAAGATGACAGTTATTCTCAATTTCAAATGTAAACTGTTCTATTTATTGTAGTTTATAACCGTTATCAGAAAGAATTAATATTAAGATATAAATTCATAATGAAATACCAAATGAGGTAACCAACCCTTCCGCTAAAGATCTCTCTCTTCAAATGAAAATGAGAAATTCATTATATATTCACATGCAAGAAGTTCGTATATTTCCAAACTCCTCCATTGGGATACAGATCTGGGGCTAATTCCAGAGATTTATTGTTCTTGAATCAATACTGAGAAGATCAGATATTGGAACTTCCACTTCAGTTTGCGTACAAACGGCGAAATAGATGATATTCATCAGATTTGAGGATGGAGACAGTCTATGAAATTATTAAATACGCAAGGAAGCATGAACATCGCCTCCACAAACACTTGAACGTCCGGAGACTCTCCTCGTTTTGGACAACGAAGGTTCCGATGTCTTGATAAACAAACCACTGGATTTAGTTGTGCTGCGTGAATAGAAGTGCAATCCTGATATAATAAAGGGCCAAGATATTACCTTTATTGATATGTAAAATTGCTTGATGAAATGTCATTTGATTTTTCAGTCATCAATTAATAAAATAAAAAAAAATGTGTTATTCACCTATTTCTTTTTAACCTGCGTAGCAGGGCCATTAAACTAGTTAAGATATATTGATAAATTCATAATAAAATACCAAATGAGGTATTTCACCAACCCTTCCGCTAAAGATTGTGTTAGAGAGGGTTAAATGAAAATTAGATTCATTAAAATATTGACATGCAAAAGTTCGTCCTGGGGTACCCCTTCCAAACTCCTCCATTAGGGTAGAGCTTACTCAGTTTTTTTACTGTAGGTTCCTAATTCTAGAGTTTCGAATACAATTTATTGACACATTTACTGCATAAAACTACGTTTATAAGGAATTTTTTCTTTCTTGTACATAACATATTATGTTCTGAAAGATCAGATATTGCACAAGTAACTTCCACTGCACGTCAGTTCAGAAACAAAGCGGCGAAAATTTGCACTGCTCTTCTAGTCACTTACTTATTTGATATAAAAGTTCCATCTGGGATTCATTAATTGTGTTTCATCTTCGTGTACAAGATTGTTCAGTAATTTTACTTCTCGATTTATAGGAACGGGAAGCGACTCAAGAAAAGTTGCAAGAGCTGTTCGAAGAGAACGCCCAACTTGCCCTCCTCAGCAAATCAGCTCTGAATCACAGCAACGCCCCGTTAGAAGATTCTATTGTCGAGTCTTCTTCAGGTTCGTTTCAAAATTATTATTCGTGATTTCTTACAAACCTCTAGATCACATTCTGTTTATGGACGCGAATTTTCACTGAATGCCCGTCAACGTTTAGGCTTCCTCTGCTTCCTGCTGGATATTTCCGTTTTCTTAAAATATTCCATCTTAATGGATGACGGAGTTTTTGTAAGTTGCTATTTTTTTTCTATGTATGTGATATTTTGATGTCTGATATCCCTCTTGTGCCTATATCACTCCGAGGTCCATTGGAAGCGCTGTGATGTCGTTCAAAGCACTCAGACCTACTATAGCCCTCTGAACTCTATACTACTCTATACTACTATACTCCACTTATCCCAGCGACCTAAGCAGCCCTCCACTGTGCAGTTACCTTGTCACTCTACTTGTTATAATTGTTACAAAATTGCATCTATCTGTACATGAAACTTATATCCGTCTATAAAGAATTATTTACCGAAGTGTCTCAGCTGCCAAAGGGCAGACTGATGTCCCATGTTATTGTTATTTATATTAATAGGATAAGCATACTTGATGGTGTAATACACGAAAGTAAATAAAAGTTGAACAAAAAATCGTTCAAAGCAACATATTTTTGAGGGAAAGTATGCAGGAATTCAAGTAAAGTTGTATTGCTGATATTGAAATCATGCTGTCACCAGCTATCACTGACAATTTGTGCCATGAAGATTTGTCTAATAAATACGATGGTTGTCTTGACACCAGAAATGGTCAATATTTGATGAATTCTTCTTTGGGAACATTCACAGTTGGGGAGGCTGATAGTAGTTTGAGTGAGCAGTTGAGCAGCAGCGCTCAAGCCCGAGCTCTCCGTTTGGAGTTGGAGAACCGCCGGCTGGCTGAGACCGTCGAGAGCCTCCAGGAAGCGGCTCTTCTTCAGACCAACGAGAGGATCCTTCAACTGGAAAAAGACAAGAAGAAGCTCTCTCTCCAGGTTCGTCAGATCCATTACAATTTTTTAAAGCATGGAACTTGCTTTGGCCTTGGGCTAACTACCCGAAAAATTTCACACGGAAGGGTAACGCAGAAGTGTCACACACACCAGGGCGCCAAGAGTGACCAGGAGCTGAAGGCAAAAAGAGCCAGGGCCCCAACACCAGAACTGACGAAAACTGTTTTTGGGTCTTAGCTCCTGGCGCCCTGGTTATTTTATCAGTCTACCTCCTGCCGACAATTAACGTTTATCGATCGATAGCCAAACGACAATATTGTTTATGGAACAATCCCCGAACTAGAATTGACGTTTATTGATCGATCCATGAACCATTCAGAATTTGGACTGTCAAAATTTGAACATTCCGAATTACTGAATGCGCAAAATCGGAAAGCTTAAAATAGCGGGCTAAATAAGAGCAAACTGAAAGTAGCAAACAGAAATAAAGCTCGGCTAAAGCATGTTCCGTGTTTTTTTAATTTCAGCCGCAGGCTCTAAGCAGTAAGCATCAGGGGGCCCCCTGGCGAGGCGCGCAGCGCTGAGTTTAAATTTAATTTATTGAACAACTTCTCTGTAAATAACATTACTTTCCAGTTTTGGTAATGGCAATAGATATTTCTTAGTATGTAGATTTACTAGGGACGATGCCAACTAATTAGTATGTTCTAATCAAACGTGGACCATTGATCTCAGCTTCTAGGACATGAGCTCCCGATAAAAATATACGAGCGCTTATCCCCCAACAACACAAATCAAGCCTCAGTCAATGAATCATGTCGGACGATACAAGTACTGTTTTTGTCAAAGGTGGCAATGAGAAGGGGAGATGTGTGGTTTTAAAATTACAAATTCGTGTATCAAAAAGATTTGGCGGGAGGTGCTCAACGATGGTGTGCCAACAGGAGAAAGAGGAGCTGTCAACGCAGAAATGTGTCTGTCTAGTTTGGTGGTCTGGAGGCTCGCCACGCTGGTATCTCGAACAAAAAAACATCTTAAATCAATCCTTTTAGTAATGTATAAATCAGTTGGACAAATAGATCAAATTATTTGTTAAAAATAGTGTCTGCGTTTTGATGTGAAGACTTGAACCTCCTGTAAGTTTTAAGAGTATTTACTAACAATTTATTAGTATTTACTAGGGAAACTCCCAATTTTTTAAAGTATAGACTGGATTATGTTTGTTAATAAATAACAGTACAGGAATAATGTTGAAGGGGAAAAGGTCTGTTTTCAAGGGTCAATCACTTTTCTTGGTAAGGTCAATCACTTTTCTTGGTAACTAGAGTGACTAGTTCTCATCAAGTAGGTCGATTGGTCTTCTTCCTCTGAGTCATTGGCCCAATACTTACTCAGTGAATCTATCGGTGATATGAATGCATGTTGACTGCAGCACAAATGTCGATCCTATTACGATCATATCCATCATAATATGAATCTTAATAACAAAAACGCTGAAACTCGTACTTTACTAGTAGGAAACCCGGGCTTCACACGAAATATACAGTCCTATCCAACGCTTCTCCAATCGCCACGATTTTCCGCCGCTAATGAACTAGCTCTTAGCAACAACGAAAACAAACGTTCGGGAATCGGGAACCAAACGAATCGGTTGTGAAAGGGAGCGCCGTTTATGAAGTAGCAGGACGTTTTGGAGGTCCTTACATGGGCTATGTTGTGCGCTGGAACTTGCTACTCATTTTGAAACTGGTTTGGGAACGTAGATAGATACAACCAAACTTCGTTTTATAAATCTATTACTATTTCTATTACTGCCCTTCTACTTAAATCACTGACCTAGGTACATTAGCTGTTTTTCACGGGTTTTTTATTATTTCAGGTCGAGGAACTTGAAGAAAACAAGCGGAAGCTCCTGTCTCACGTGAGCGAGGTGGAGACGACCGTCAAGAACGCACAACGGGACACCAAGAAAATGCAGGATATCAGAGACTCGCTACAATCCCAACTTCAGGTAACTTGTTAATCTGGTGCGAGGCTTCACACTCTTACCTAACTATATGTGACTGGATTAAGCAAGCGTGCTTCCCTCACCCTCAGGGGACAGGGGCCCCAAATGGCCCGACGGAATCTCGGCAGAACTATCGCCAGATTCGCAATTTTATCTCATGGAAAGTTTCTACGGTGCGATTCGGGTTCCCTGTGCTTTAGGAAATTATAAATTGTCGATTTCAGCTTCGAAAAACCTGGGGTTGTTAAGGGAGCCCTTCTTCTAGCTTTTCTTTATCATTTCTTTATTTAGTTACCGTTTATTAGAAGGCCCTTTCCTTTGTTTCTTTCCCTTATTACATTATTTTAAATTGATTTATAAATTCTTATTTTAAAATCCTCTTTCAAACTCCTTTAGGAACTGTAGTTCCTGGTGTCTCTTCACCATCTAGGGGTACTTAAAAAACAACCCGCAACATGTATCAGATACCTGAGTGGTATTTTGTTTTGCTGTCTGTGTTTTTTAGCGGTTGTTTAATTGGTACAACTTACAAACGGTAACTTACAGTTTCAACATCGTTCTAACAATTGTATTGGTACAGGTTGGTGCAGAAAAGCCGGGTGGATATTAAATTATTTTCTCTAACAAAAGCTTCTGCTGGAACAACATCTTTTCGCCGAGGCCTTGCAGTTTCATTCCGCCACATCCTGACTGTCGAAATGTGACAAAACGTAATTGCTTCTCAAATCGAGACGTTCTTGTCCAAAGTAGCTATCGGTGCCCAGTGCCAAGTCGAGAATGAATGGTCACTGAACATTTCGCCTTAGCAATTCCAGATAAATTGCCTAAGCCTTCCCAGGAATTTTATTAAATCACTAGTAATTTTAAAAAATGCCTAGTAATTTTACTATGACGTACTAAATGCTTAGTCAAACTGTCATGCTTCGTTGGGCGAATATTTGATATTTTGCCTGGACCTAAGACATGAATGATTTGACAGATTGACTGAGACATATAAGTACATCTACCTTCTTGTTGGGTAAAAAAGGGAAAGCACCCTTCTGCTCAAGTTTTATAATTGTCATATTTCCAAAATTGCATCGACTGTGTGTTAATGTTGCAGCTGAGGATCGAGGAAGTTGACAGCGTAACCCGTGAGAAAAGTCGTTGGGAGGCCCGAGCCCACGAGGCGGAGGAAAAACTGAGGCAAAAAGAGTCGCAGCTGGAAGAAGAGAAGGACCTCCGGGCGAAGTATCAACCTTTCGAAAAAGAAGTGCAGCGACTCAAAGAGCTCGTTGAGGTAAGAAAGCGAATCCTCGTGAAAAACTCACTCCTACATGATTAAGAATCTTTTAAGATCATTTAAAACATTTCAATGATCGACACGAGAAAACGTACGTCCCAACCCAACTTTGAAGACTTGAAACACAAATTTTTCTCTAAAAACTTGCTACTTTACTATTTTTAATAATGGACCTTTATAATCGACCAAAAAAATCGAATTTTAGCCTCCTCAAAACGTGGTGTTTTACGTTTCAAGATATCGTCGGCCGATTTGGTGATTTTGAGTTAGGATATGGTTTTGTCTTCCGTGTCTTAATTTGAAAAGTGCTGAAACATCCAACCTTAGAAGAGAAGGTATTTGAGGGAGAAGAAAACAATTTTGGGGCGAATGGATGTTGTGTATAAAGTTGAGATGAGGCTTTGATTTGTGAGCTTTAGCTCAGGAAAAAGTGAGACAGCCATGGACGAAACTCAACTTTTCTCGTCAGTCCAGTTCGTGATACGATGGTGGAGTTGATGAACCTACAATCACCAACCATGTTTCTTGCTGATTTGGGTTTCGGTTGCCTGCATTTGTTTCACTGCGTAGCCTTTCTTTTATCTCCTCTAAAGCTTGTCATATCTTTTTAATCTCTGGAAGCTGAGATTTCTCCAACATTGTTGGATAGTTTTTAATTATATTCACAAATATTTCTTCCTGGGTACCATCGGAATCACTGCTTGACGCGGAAATTTTCGGTATGAAATGGGAAACATGAAAGATTGGCAAGAACTAATCAGACTTCGAAGAAACAGAAGGTGACGTGCGTGGATGGTTACGGGGAAGAGGAGGGGGAGGCCTGTGGACTCAGATCGAAATCCCTAACCTGTCCCATGTGGAACATAGGGAGGTGATGGAATGGCGAAGTTGCCCCTTCCAAGAGGTGAATGCGGATAATGCCCGCCACACCCAGATGATGTCCCAGACGTTGGAAGGCGTACAGTATATCGCCGAGGCGACGGATTCATGAATAGGGAAGGGCAAACTAAACATATCCATCACACACTACAGGCTCTTTCACTCAAGTGTTAAATGCCTGAGTTAAAGCTCAACATTGCGCGGGTTGCGTGAGATAGACCTGTAAACCTTCAACTCAACTTTATCCATATGAAAACCGAGATTGATATGAAGCTCGGAGATCTCTCTCAATCGGTGAGCTTTCGCTCATGAGATTGATCTCTAAGCTTTTGCTCCAATTTATACATAACCCCCAATGTCCCAAGCTGACTGATGAAGGGCGAATTTGGATGGAAACTAGTCCATCCACTCGAATATTGCCCTCTGATGCTGCATTCTGGTGGAGAAAATAGAATTGATTTATTACACGTAATTCCCTGTTTCTTTCGTTTTTCCCCTGCCCAGAGGCAACAATTTGACCCGTGATCGTTTTCACATAGCAACGAAACAGAAAATTAGACGTTTTTACCTAGATACCTTTTACCTCAGGAGAAACGCAATCGTCGTGAAAATGAAAAAAATGATGGTACCTATGTTGTGGTGAGTGGTATTGATAGAACAAGACTTGAATATACTTTGAACTAACTGTGAAAGTATATTTCGATTAAACGAGAATCGTAAATCTTAGCTGAGGGAATTGCCGTAGATTTCCTGTAATAATAACATGGATCAACAATAACAGAGCTTCACAATATTCTCATCCATTGAGGTATAAGGAGGTATGCTGGTTTTTGGCGTTGACGGGTTGATCTTTGGATATCAGGAGGACTTGGCTGTAGCGATGGCGACAACCTATTGGCTGGAGTGAGCGGTATGGAAGGCCTCGGAGGTAGACTAGCTCTTGGATTGAGTGGTGTGGAAGACCTTCGGGGAGAGACTAGGTTTCTAGGAATAGAGTCTTAACTCTACAATGTAGTGAAGTTGACCAAGTTGCTTTGAGATGATGTCAAACATCCTGGTTGCCTTGATACACCTTGGCCTGGACTCTCCTAATAAAAATTCATAATAATTTTATTTGCCGCACAATGTGATTAATGGTAGTCACTCAAGCCACTGTTACCTACTTACTTAGCATGTTTCAAATGGAAAACAGCAACAGACGTGAAAACTCTCATTTTTTGAGTCGTAATAAACATTTGACATGATGCTGTTATGAATACCTACCATCCCGTTTCAACAACGTATCGGAATGTCTAAACGCGAACTGGTCTCAAGAAATTCCCCTCTTCCAGACCCCACATGCATCGGTATGGCCGGTACATTAGCCGAATCAATTGATTGATTTCCGCCACGTTTCACATAAGCAACCAGTAGAATCATTTTGTTTAACCGTCTTGATCATAGTTGTGATAATAGTAATTTTTAAAAATCCTTACCTGCTGGTACCTGTAGCTTGCATTCGACCAATAGATGCATTTGTTCCAAATCACATCATAGAACACTCCAGTTCCTTGCTGTGGGTTATATCCATACCCCTACTAACAGGTATTTTTTTGCTTATGCCCTCAGCTATGCGTATCGTTGGGTACGTAATTTGATTGTTAGACGCCTCCCCCAACATGTCACAGTACCCGTCGCCTCCACCACTGTTGAAAAACTAACGACTCGTAATGAACATAATTTATTATTCTCGTACACACAGCGTCCAATTAGTACTACTCACAATACAAATTAATTAAATACAAAGTAGAACGGCGGTTATATTACGACTTAGGGCTAAGCGACGGATACGTTCAACGACCAGTAGCGACTAACTAACGACTGAGGTCGAGGGGAAGGCGCGTTGGGCTCCCGGAACAGGACCGATGTGCCGACGTCTGCATAACGATCCCTCCCTATTGTCCCCGTCGTGACAATACCATACATGCTTACCCACCATAGTTCAACTCTACTGCGCATAAGTAAAACATTGGCAGGATTTGTAGTTAAGGTATGCAAGAGATGAATGGAAACGAAACAATGTACGAACAGTAGACAGCTATTTTATTTGTTGGACTTATACGAGCAAAATTCTGACGTGATCTTAAAAATCCGGTAGATGTAACCACACTCGATACCTCCGTCACTTGTCAGAGTTGTAAAAAGTGTTTTCGCCGAGGGGCACTCTTTCCGAGTAGAGTACGATTCACATACCTTGTTTCGTCTAGCAGCATCTGTGAATTCTTCAGTAGCGACAACCATTTTGTGCAGTGTATATTGACTTGGTTGGCGTAATAAACAAACATATTTGAAAAATAATGATGGAATTTGCCATTCACCTTGTTAATCAATGTTTCCAAATGATTTAGTGTGTCCACACCACATCGTATAAACATTTGCAGCGTTTTTTTAAAGCTATTCTACTATAACATAGAGACCACAATGAGTCTCGCCCACAGGCAGGTAGTTATAGTGTTTGTTCTGCTTTTGTTAGTGGTCGCTTCGCTCCTGTATTCTGAAATTACTTTCCGAGGTGGCCGAAATAAGGACGGCCATTTTTAACTGTCGCCTCTTGGTAAGCTTCATTTGCTGTAAAGTGCGATTGTTTGACAAGAAATTTAACAAAGCATGTGTTAAACACGGTTTCCATTTACCTTTATTGTTTTATACTGTTTGAAGCGTTGGATTTACATTGAATAGTACCTCTCTAAAAAAAAAGAATAACTTTGTGCGAAATTGTTTTGTTGTGCTACTAACAAAACCCAAATTATAGTACCAATTTCACTATGTCATGTTGAAAGAAATAATTCGTTTTAGTTCAATAAAAAATTCAGTAAAATGCAATGTACGTGTAGGTCTACAAACATGTACAGACGGCGCATTATTTGTGAGTAAATTTTACTAGAGGGGTTCCGTGATTTTCAGGCGAAATCCGTTGATGTGGATCACCTTCAGTGTGATTTAGAAACAGCACAGAAAGACAAAGCCCAGTTGGCAAAACAGTTGGAGAAAGTCAACGCACAAGTTGCGAGGTAAGTGTCATGTTTTTATAAAATTAAAAACTTCGGTACTTTGTATCTTATAGTGTTACGATCCTTGTAGAGCGAGTTGGATTTGACTTTGCACACAATCGATGTGAGGAATAAGAATCAACCCTACATGTGTGCCGTTGGTTGGTGAAGCTGCGAAGCTCTCTATTGGTTATAAATCACCGCTCATTTCTCACGGCTATAGATATAAGGGAGGATTGTTCTATGTGTAATATGGGGGCTCTGGAGGATGTCTATATTTTTCTTGGGTTCAGAAATGCCTGTCTGGGTGCGTGGTTGCTTTGTAGGGATCGGATTGTGCAGCTAATGAATGGCGATAGTGCAGAGCGGTTGCCCAGTTTTTGTTGGGTGGCTTGGCGTTATCGAGCCGAATTGATGAACGAATTCAACTGATAGATGTAGACCCTAATGTTTCGTTGTGTAAAAAATTAATAGACAACCTTTTCTCGAGCTCTCTCCGATAGAAGGGCCTTCAAAAAGCCTTCAAAGGGACCTTCAAATTGATTTTAATGTAGAATGTAATCGGGAGAATAGAATATAATGTACTCACGTTTATAGAGGGTCTTCATAAAGTACGCAGATTTTTTTGTTTGAAGACTGTCAGCACTGATTCTATCATTATCGTATCCACTATCACTCCGATTAGACCATTCGTCATTTTTCCAATGTCAAATAACTATTAGTATAAGTTCATGTTATTGTTTTCCATCTTGTTCCAGATTGAGCGAAGTGGAGAAGGATTGGAAAGATCTCGAAAGTAAATACTTAGTGAACAAAGCCACTTTGAACACCCTTCAAAACGACCTGGTGCAAGAGAAATTGGTGGGCCAACAGCTCAAAGCTAGTATGTCCAGGCTTGGGCTAGCTGTAGATCAGCTGGCGGATCCTGACAGCGTGTTAGACAAGTACGTTGTGGCCGAGTTGGTTGATTCAGCTTTGATCTTTGTTGTACAGAAAATACCTCTGTGAATGTCAATAATCTTGTTGGAATTTTATAAGAAAAGGAATCAATTCTATCAGTAGACTAGGTGCTTGGAGAATTTTTTTTTTTTTTTTTTTTTTAAATAGAGGTTGGTGAAAAATCCATTACTGGACTGACAGTGAGGGGGGTATATCAAGAGATGTGTCCCCCTCACCCTTTGTGTCGGGGTCTCCATCGTGGCATACCGACTAAAAAACACCGTTCCCCTCGTCTTTTAGGACTGTCCCGGGACTGCTTTTTGGCATTACTTCGGGACAGCCCCCTTTTTAACCTCATGAGGGTCCTCCTGGTCTTCACTACTTCTACTCTGGCTCATTCCCAGCTTCTGTTCACTTCCTTTTCTTTGAGCACCATAGTGATATATGTGCTGACTGCACTCCAGTTCTCCGCAGACTGTATCATCTTTTCTATTACAGTTTCTGGGCTAAAATCACCTATTACTCCTACCAACTCCTGCCTTAGCTGCTGCCATTTTGGGCATATAAAGAATGTGTGCTCTACATCATCGTCCCCCATCCGGCAGTACACACACCTTGCCTCGGGAGTCTTCCCTATTTTCTTTAGGAACGATCGATAATAACCATGCCCCGTCAGGAACTGGGTTAAATAGTAAATAACGTCGCCCTGTTTCCTCTCAGGGCTTGGAGAATGACTTACCATTGTTTAAACATTCTAGAACCACGGTAATAGTATTGTCACTAGTTGACAAAATTTGTTATTTAATAAGCCTCGAGTTCTCATTTTCTTGAGAGAAAGGTTTTCCAAGTCAGGTGAAACTGAGTGATTATCCGTCAGTATTAAATGAATTATTGAAGGTATCACGTCAACCGAGCGGCCCACTTATTTACTTACTGGAATTCCAATGCACTAAAAGTGCCTTTCTTCAATTTTCAATTTTTTTAAAGTTATGAATTTTAATAAACCTATTTCAATTTCTGTAGTTTTTCATCATTTTAATATGAACTTGAAAAAATGAATGAATTCTTTTCCTTCTGGCATTACTCATCTTTTCCGTCTCTTTTACAAAATGTACTTTTGTCTTGAAAGTTCCGAGTTCTCAATTTGATTTGGAAAATTCTCAATCAGACTTGGAAAATCCAACATGATGACACTTTATTTAATAAATCAGTTTCTGTACACGTTTTGACTCTTCGATGTGCTGCGTTGTCGTTCCCCAGGATGCTGTCCAATGCTGAAATCGTGGAAGCCGTTAGAGAGAAATTGGGCACCGAAGGGAGAACTGAAGGCCTTCAAGAGGAGAACGCTCGTCTGTCTGTCTCGTTGAGCACACTCCAGTCTCAAGTGACATCTCTCAGCACGCAGCACACTGCTCAGAAACTAGCTAATTCTCAGTTAGTCGCAGAAAAAGAAGAAGTACGTTTTTATTTGTATTATTATTCCCGAATTGTCTTATTGAATTTTAGAATGTGTCTCTTTGATTTTACATTTTTAAACCTAATTATTGCATTATCTATATGTGTGATGAGTCTGTTGAGATTTCTATCAGCTATGGAATAACGTTGTTGGAAATTACTTGAAAACGATTCTATCTTATCACTAAGAGATCTGATTAGAGAGTATTGCGCTTTAACATGCGTGTTTAGAAGTTACACCATAGTCTGTCTTTTAATTTCTTGAAATGTCTTCATGTGTGGTGTATAGTTATCACCAGGCATGAAATATCTGCAACTGTTCTCGATAAAACGCGGGAAGACATCATGTTCCTTGCATTTTGTCTCCCTAAAGAATATTATTATTCCCTTTTAGTATTTCTTATATTTATTACCCATTATCGAAACAGACATAAATCCGTTTGAATTCAACTTGAAAACGTTCCTTGAAAACCATATGATGGAGCCTGTGTTCGTTGGTGTCCCAATATGAATAAATTACTAGCAACCAGTAACTGGTCCAATTAGTGAATCTTTAACCGACCGATGAGAATTACGAATACAATAGAGCAACGTAACTCTAGTAACTAGTCCAGGGGTTCTCAACCAACTTAAAAACGTTCCTTGAAAACCATATGATGGAGCCTGTGTTCGTTGGTGTCCCAATATGAATAAATTACTAGCAACCAGTAACTGGTCCAATTAGTGAATCTTTAACCGACCGATGAGAATTACGAATACAATAGAGCAACGTAACTCTAGTAACTAGTCCAGGGGTTCTCAACTTTCAGGAAAGGTTTTTCAGAATTCTCTTTTCTTGTGATATCAATATGATATTCGAAAGAACTAAAAGTCATTAGAGGAGACCATAACAAAGTTTTAAAGCCTTTTCAAAAATCATATTCAATTTCAGCGAACATGGGAACACAGAAATCCTTACCTTATTCGACTTGGCGCGAAAAATCAAATTTCAACCCCTAGGAGGGGGTGATTAAGGGAAGAAGATGTGTCTACGGACTCTTGGAAGTTCAAATTCGATCTCAGGAACCCCAAAAACATAGAAATCCATACTAAGAACTAAAATTTCAACCCCTAGGAGGGAGTGGCGGAGGGTGATTGAGGTTGAGGTAGTACTCTCCTTGTCTGAAGTTGAAAAAATTTGTAGAAATTCACTTCAAAACATGTCGTAGTTCATCCCAATCTCATGACTCAAAAAGAAGGTTCTGACGCCAATTTGAGGGTAGTTTTTTGGCCATAGCTCAACATTTTGGGGGTCCTTGGATTCGAATTCAAAGTAGGAATACCCTAGTCTGCTTTACGGATCTTGACTTTTTTTTGTGGGGCTGTGTTATTTCTCAAGTTATTGTATGATTGTAATAGATGAGAATATAAACATCTTGTTTGAAAATAAATTAATAATTACGTTTATGGTCTTTTAAGTTGAGCAAAAAACTGGAGAGCATGATTGAGCAACATCAGCAGCTTCTGGTTGACCACCTCACGCTGCAAAGTCTCCATGAGCAGCTGACGGCTGAGTATGAGGCGCTGTCCAAGGAGCGAGATAACGTCCGAAGCGAGGCGAAACGGGCGAGGACGGAAACCCGCGAGCTGCGAGAGAGCCGCGAGCGTCTGGAGGGTCAAATCTCCGCTCTCAAGGCGGATCTGGAGAAGAATAAAGTTGAAGGGTCCAGCCTGGCGAACCTGCGTGGTGAACATTCCAAACTCAAAGAGGATTTCAGGTGAGTTCCGTGCTTTTTGCAGGTCTTAATTTTTAGGACGTCCCTCTGAAGCAAGGTTTTGTCGGTAGTGGTCCTATTAGAATTGATTGACGGGTGCATACCCGAAGTCTCCATCGACGACTTTCTATATGTGAAGCTTACATTCTCTTCGTGTATGCTAAGCTCCCCGCCTCCGTTCTCCTCATGCATACGAAGGCCAACCAAACGAAAATTTCCCCTTAGTAGTAAGAAGACAAGTTCTAACTCAGACTCAGGTGTCAATATTTTTTTGGGCCGTAATGCCACAAGAGAATTTTTCGTAATGTCAAAACCTTGATCGTATTCTGGTGTTTTACAGAATCTATTATGGTCAATTGGATATTGGAATCAATTCGCCAACCTTCATTTTTGAGAAGTGAATAATTCTATCTTTTGATTCCAGGAATCTTTTCACCGCTTCTGATAAACTGAAGAATGAGTACAGAGCAGCCCAGGAAGAGTACAAATCCATGAAGGCCAAAGTTCGTTCCCTGACCCTCACGCAAACCGAAGTTCAGTGTGAAATTTCAGCTAAAGAAGAGGCCATTCAACACCTCGAGGCTCAGAACACCCAATTAACCATTGACAATCAAGTAAGTCTGAAATGCTATTGGAGCTTATAAAAACCGAAGTTAATAATGTAATGACAACCGAGTAATTAAAATATAATTGTAGCTGTTGGATCAAGTAGGTTAGATTGATTTATTAGTAGGTGATGATGTTAACAAATTATTCTCAGAGGCTGAGTCAAATGGCAGCAACCTTCGAAGAGGACCGCAAGTCTTTGATGGAACACGTGACTCTCCTGCTCAAGCAGTACCACTCTCTCCTCACTCATTCCCTGGACGATAAGGAACACTATCATGCAGAGGAGAAACTTTTCAAGTAACTTTTTGATACAAACAGTTTTAGATTACGGCGTTGATTAAAGTCTTTCTTACAACTTTGTTGGCGGTAGAAACAGAAGTGTATTCGTTTCAATTTTCAGTTCTTAACTTATTCTCTCAGCCAGACAGAAGACTGAAATGAAACAAAACAACTTACTACTTTTAAGGGCTGTAGATTGCTCATATTTTAAAATAGGGGCTAAAGAATCACACAAAAAAGACTAGAAACGGCTGAAAATGGTTAAATTACAGTTGACATTAAACAATAACTTTGTAAAAAGTTGATAATTATGGATGTTTAGAAATGTGTGCACGAAATGGTGCTATAAATGCTTACAGTTTATTAAAATGTGGTGAACGATTTATTTAAAATTGCAAATTTTTTAAAACCCTGAAACAGGTTTTTTCTAGAACAAAATATAATTGTTTAAATAAATAATTTATTAGTCAGGATGTATTAATTTTCTGCTCACTAAGCGCGCACACCTCAGAAAGCATATATTATACAAAAATTCCCCCATGCACGAGTACACCTTTGTCATGAACTTCATCTGCCATTAAATTTGCACGTAAGCATTACCATGTGTACCAATATTTGAAAATTAAATGATTATTATATTCGTACAGAGAGAAAGTTTTTAGCAAGCTCCCAGCGATCTATCTAACGCTTAACAAAATTAAATTCTTAGTCTCTGCAATCACTAGATTTAATCTTACTGTATTTTGTTTTCAGTGACAAACTCAATCAGCTGTCGCGGCAAAAAGAAAAGCTGGAGGAAAAAATTATGGAGCAAATCCGAAATATGGGGACTCAAAACACCAAAAAGTAGAGATTTTAATTTCGTCTTAATAACCTAATTTCTGTATAACACTATCATTATGACTTGGTTTAATTATTAAACATTAAGAAATATTATTAACGATATGGTATGGATAGTGTCCCCTTCCTGTTGCTTGAAACGCTACGCCTTGGAATTAACCTGAAACTCCATACATTCAGGGGTATCCTCTAGGTGTTGCAGGATTACCGCCTCAACCCTTGGAAGGGGTATCTAGTCCATTCCATCAACTTCAAGTTATACGCGTTTCATCTTATTTTATAGTAACGAGAGAGAAAAAACATTTATTGATCATTTTGTGGGGTGCAATGTTGGATTATATGGGTTTGTGAAAAGTATAAATTGATGTGCCAAGAGCTTGAAGTGGTATGCCAGAAGTTGAAATTGAGTCGTCAAAAGTTTCATCTTATTTTGTTATTTATATTCGAGAAACGTGTGAGTTTCGCTCCTAGTAAATTACGACCACATTAAAAGTTAGCAGAGCACTAACGTTGTGACACATTTCAGGAAAGGAAGCGTTGCGAATCTCATCAAGAGGATTAGAAAAAGTGGATCTGAACTCATAAACAAGGTATTTATGATTGACCCTCAAACTGGCTTTCCAGTAGCCTCTTGGGAGGACAAAGTGTATCGTGAATAATGAGATTTGTGATTTTGTCTAATGCAGGCTGGAAGGAGGTCTTGGCATGAAGACGCGATCCGGCGAGGTCTCCCTGGTGGTCCGGAAGGTAACGCGACTGACTCGGACACCAGTCTGGAAGAAGTTCGCTCTCGTCAAGGTGAGCTCATTTTAAACTTGTCTTGAAAAACTCCTAGCAAATGAGAGGTTGTGTCTGGGTGCGTAACGCTCGATGCTCTCTAAATCTGACGAATTCTCTTAGGCTTAATTATCAATTAATAGGTTGTTTAAGTGAAGTTTTGTCTATAAATCAAAATATTCATCTTGAGAGACCACCAATCGTCCTCCGTTCAAGGAGAAAGTAGATATGCAGCAGATCGATTGACACCCACGTTACGAAGGAAGATGATTGCCACCTGAGCCCACTCTCTGGTTTTAGTTGCCACTTATCTTAGATATAGCATTTTCCTGTTGAATTAAACCTTTTCCAAAATAATTATACCTTTTTCCGAAATAAATGAACCTCTAGCGGGAAAATAAGGAATTGCTAGTCTATGAATGGCGAAACAGTTGAATCATGAATTGCAGAAAAGTGTACAAAGAAGGCGTGAACGAATAACGAACGGTTAATGAATAATGAAGCCAAAATAATTGGTTGTTAACGGAGCGGAATTGCTCTATTGGCGAAACAGTTGAATCATGAATTGCAGAAAAGCAACAACAGTTACGGTTCTGTAACGTAGTTCTTCGCGGAACTCTTGGCAACAGGTTACTACAGCTGTACTTGAGCTCTTCTCGTGGGGCAGCACATTCCCAATCAAGTATTGCAACTGGGACGAATGTGGCTTTTTCAATCTTGAAGTTCTTCCACAAACTGTTGAGCTATTTCGGAAAAACACGACACGTAAAACGCCCTCAAGTGCCCTGTGCGATATAATTATGAATGGACTTCACCTGTCCGTTCATTTATCAACTTTTGTTTCAAGTTGAAACCTTGTGACGAATACTTTCAATGACGATATCAAATCAAAGAGGTAATTCCCGCTCACAATCTTTCATCAAATTGAACGCGTTGTTCGAATCCGAAGCGTAAACGGTTCACAATTAAAAACACAAACACAATTAAACTTCACAACGCTGAGGTGATATAGATTTCTTCCCTAGCATCCTCTCATGGTTTTCTCTTCCCAAAACCTGCAACAATTACATTTTATTGGTTCTTATTATATATTTAGGTCAACTCCGAGATCTCATATCTACCAAAACTGTATCCACAAGAGTATAGTTCTATTTTATATCATGAATCCATGTTTCTATTTGTCTTTCCTCAATTTCATCAGTGCGTTATACATTATGAAATGATCAGATAGCATCAGTAAAAAGTTAACAATTATGAACCTTGAATATTCCACAGCAAATGAACAGCTCGTAGTTTGTTTATTAAAGTAGATGATGCAGCTCGCCCTTTTGTACAGGGTTTCTCAGAATTCCAGGATCGATTTTAATCTATGGACCTAATTTGGAACAATTTTCTCTTTGAACTTTTTCGAAAACGGAAAATTCGGCCTGGAAAATGGCAAAATGGAGGGAAAGGGCGTTGAATGCCCAATAATTCTCAATTGAGGGAACTACAAGATGTGTTTTGAACCTAAAATTCTACTTTTAGTTTTTTTTTTTTTTGTTTTTTTTTTGCAAGTCAGTGGTATTAAGTTGGCACTGACATTCCCGAACCCCAACTGGTATTCCTGTAGAAAGGGTTGTGAAGGTGCAGCGACATTTGACTTTGCTTGTTAAGATAGGAAATCACGTTCCGTTCGCTCTATGTTGGTTTTACGAAGAGATACAGGGTTTCTATCACCAGTCAATTCAGCAAATTACAAAAAGACCTACCTAAAACTTATTGGTTTATTCAGGCTCGTTTTTCAAGAAAACTCTAGGTTTGTTACATCAAGAGAAAATAGTTCTTCCGATATCTCGTTGACCAGCGATATTGACAAGGCCCAATTACTTGCGATTTGATTTTGAAATTTTCAAAAGTTGTTGAATTCGTGGATTTGATTGAAAAATCGTTTTCGAGGATCTTTTTCAGCGTAATTCTGGACAGCTCAAATCTCCATTCTAGTAGTCAACCTCTCATTCCCTGACGTAGTTTCTTTCACTTCCTCACTAACTTGAGTCAAAACACCATCCTGACCTTCCTCAACTGCTGCCTTATTCCAACGTACATTTCCTGAGCTAGCAGGCTACCGTTTCACTTCATCCGATCCTAAACCACCCAAGACGGCTGATATTCGACTCCGGGGAAGTGTTATGTTCCAGGCGAATAACCCACAGTCAAAGAGGTTTGATTAAATCCCCTCTCTTCCCCCCGCCATCAGTCCTTCAACCATCACAAGTTACATGAGTATTGCAAGAAGCAAAGAGAATATATACTTCGAAGATGAGTACAGATTCTCTTCAACTTCAAATAACTAATTGAAAAAATTAAATCTTAAAATTGGTCCAAATAGCAAAATGAAAAGCTGAGTAAATGGAGATTTTCGTTCCAAATTAGTTGCATAATCGATCTTAGAAACGTAGATTTCCCATTGTGGAACACCGTGTGTAGTAGGTCAGGTTGGTGTACCAAGATGTAGCAAAAATTTTAGTTGTTTAATTTGCCGTTAGACATTTAGGTATTACAGAAGTCCCAGCCCTCGCTTCATATTCTGGTGCCGTCCACCTCCCTTGGTATCGCGTTGATTTCAGTGGTGCTCAGAACTGGTGACTCCATGAAGAGAATGGGGCTCTGATGAGGTGTGTGGCACCAGATGATGAAGCGAGGTGTGCTGGATTCTTCAGTAATCTGGCGAAACTCGTTTATTTTATGAGACCGCAATATGCGCCAGTTCTAAATTGAAATCAGATCCGGCTTTAATTGCATTGATCCCTGACTTTTGTGTGCAGTTGGAGTCAAGAAACATAAAAGAGGACTTAAGGGTAATTCTTTGCTGATTTGAGGAAATCTAGAAGTATATTTTGGAGGAACATCATTACATTATTATTTTGTTGTGTTAATAAAGAGTTCTTGCTGTCTTCCGATTGGAGAAACTAGCAGGTGGTGCTGCAAATGAACAGAATGGATTGATGCAGTCATGAAATTAAATTATAGCAATTTTCTCTGTTTGATATGCTCACTACTTATTTACTCCCACTTGATGCAAGAATTGAAATGTCAATCCTCTGATGATGATTGTTGATGATGGTAACTGGCTTCTGTTGATAGGAAATTTGATGCTGATTTCAAAAACGTGGTCAAAATCTAAAAAATATTGAAGATAATTGGAGATAAGCGTTTTTTAAAAAAAGAATTAGTCAATTTCAAATAAAAAACTAAAAGAAAAATAAAACAAAAAATTAAAAAAAGTCAAAATTAGTTAAAATTTTTCAATGATGCATTTTCTCTTCCAAATTCAACGTAGAATCGAAAATTAAAATAAAAAAGGGGGCTCAAGAGGTAACCTCAAGTTTCAGTTGAAGATTTGAGGCACTAAAACCGATGTTTTATCGAAAAATGAAATGATGATGACGATGATGATCGAAAAACGGGTTCCACCCCCATCAACCAGAGTGGAAATTCTATAGAAGAGGCCTGGTTCAATTTTTTGATAGCTCGCAACGTATGGCTGTAATTCCTTAACGAGCCCATATAGATGGGACACCCTGTTTAATGTTCACTCCTGACATGAATATTGTAAACTTAACACGTCTTTGGGCTGAGGAACGTGAAAAAATTGAGGTATATAAATGTTGAAAAAAACGTTCAAACCACTAGGATTGTATGTGCATCCAACGCATTTGTTGGTATAACCGCAAACAAGCTATTTATACGTCATATTTGCTACACGATTTGAACTGTGTGCAAAGACATTCAGATTCACATTCATGTTGACATCCCCCCCCCCCCCCCCCCTGTCAAAGTTGTAGCCTTCAGGGACAGACAGCGAACGGATGAAAAAGCTGTCTGATTGAGCTCATTTGATTCATTAAAGGGATGTCAATTAACAGCAAACATGAAAACATTATTGTTTTTTCAAAAGATTTCCATATTCTGGTTTGAGTTCATTCTATTCATTTATTTATTTACAAAACGGGCGGAGCCCAATTACAAATGAGAAAAAAGTTGTTCTTGTGGAGTGCTGAGGTGCAATAAAAGTTTGTTTTTAAAAGAAAAAATCAGAAGAAATTTCACAGAAAACAATTAATTAAACTGGAGGGAGTGAGAAACCTCCGCACGGAAGGACTGCAGGGTCCGTTCCTGGAAGAAGTCTATGGCAGGATTGCACTGGGTTAGGTGGTTTGCCAGCCGAGGAATCCGGTTTAGTGGTTGGTTTTGCAGGTAGTTTGTTGTGAAGAACTGAACTTGGAAAGTCGGATGATTACGGGAGTAAAAGGCTGGTACGTGTAGGCGAATTTGAGAGAGGAGTTCCACGCAGGCTATCCGACCATTCAACAAGCTGAAGAGGAATACCATGTCGGCGACAAGGTTCAGCAAGCCACAACGATGAGCAACAGCCCGCGAACTAAACTCCTCGTAAGGAATCCGCAACTTCCACCCGATGTATTTCAGGAATCTCCTCTGAACTTTCTCCAGTTGCTCTCTGTAAATCTGGTAGAGCGGCGACCACACAAATGAAAAATATTCCATTATGGGTCTGACCAGTGTGGAATACAAGTTTATCAGGAAATGCTGTCAAAATTCTTCAGGCCTTACTGAAACTGATAACTAGATCTCACTACAAACTAGACACTACTTGTTAGTTTTGACCTATTGAAGTTAATGAACCCAAAAAGCGACGATGTTTTAACTCTCATACTCTCCACTCGAGAGACAGCAAGAACTTTCTTATAGTATTCCGCCAAGTAGTGATTCAAAGTCAGTTTTACGTTTCCACAAATCAAATAAACGGCTCCACCCTGAACGGAGTTTCTGTTTTGATTATCTGCTTGTTAATTAGTTAAACGTAAGGTAGTCAGATCCTGACATTCTGAAACCAGCAGCTGATAGTCGCTTACCAAAGTAGCAAATTTACAATGTTTTGTTATATTATGATCATAATTACATTATATTATCGTGTAGTTTAATTTGATGATAGCTTTTATTATATTTTCGAGTAGATGAACAGCACAAGGTTTTGATTTTCACACAAATTTATTTTTGGGGTTCCAGTTAGTTTATGCGGTGAAGGCATGAATATATGGTACGTGAAAATATACCCCCCATTGTCTGTCCGTCCAAAGCCCTCCATTTTGGGTCTTTTTTTCTTTTATGATTGTGTTGCACGAATTCATCGCATGTTTGTTGTATTACCTTATAAGTACTGACCCCAAAAAACTGACGATTAATTTCTCTTTATTAATATTTGAAGAACAAATGTTTTGTGCTGCAACGTTTTAATGTGATGCTTCGCTTTCAATTCTGGACTATGAGAGTGATTAATACAGCTGCACTGGCAGTTGCAATTCGGATCTTGAAGATTGACGGTTTTCGTAGCGTAACGAAAAATGAGATAAGATTAATTTGATGACATATTAGGTTTGTTTCTAGAGCGAGGGGGCTGTCAACAGCTGTCGACAACTCGGTCATCCAGATTACTGTTAAGAAAAATGAATGTTTGTTGGAGGTCTTGAGCCATCCAACATCCTCTTACTTGTAGATGTACATGTAGATATGAAGGTAAACTCCCAGGGCGGAGATTATGAGCTCTGAGCACTGAAGCCTGTTTGCTTATTGTACTTTATGAGAAGCCCATTTTGAGGGGTGTGAGGTTTTTGATTGATTGTTCGCTTTAAATAGAGCGAGTTTGAATGTATTTAGTTCACATCTGCGATGGGTTAGTGCAGGGCATTCTAAGATTATGTGGAATGCCGTCTCATTATTCTACACAGGGTTGAAGTTTATGTCACCCCTATGCAATGTAAATTAAATTGTAGGGGTGCAAAGCCAGTTGTAAGGCCAACCATTGGTTTTAGTTCCCTACAGTTTTTGCGAAGTAGCCCGTCAGTTATTTTGGGGTTGGGTTTCGCCACTATAAGTTTACTGTGGAAGTGTCCTGTCTGTTGGACCATCTTCTTGTGGTTTCTTGGTTTACCCACGTGTAGATAGCTCTTCTGAAACAAGAAACGACAAACCTATGGTTTCCTTACTCGCAGTAGGACGCCTGGTATAATGGCGAGATTACAATAATTGTAATTAATTCAATTATTGAATTAATTCATAATTAGACGCCTGATCTCTATCACCCCCCTCTGCCTCTTTGAAATTTGTTCAGCTTAGAGTCCAGAACAGTTCAGAATCCTTCAATCCCTTTATGAGGCGTTCGTTGAGCCACAGAACTCGGCGGTAATGATAGTCCACCATTCATTTGATCGTTATGAAACATCAAGGCGGAGCGTAAGTTGGTATATTTTTATTGGATACGTTTCGTTCCTCTATGGAAACTTCTTCAGTCCTGTATACATCATAGAAGTATTCGTCATATAACTAAGTCTGAGTTCTAACAATTACATATATATGTTCTGGATGGTGATGATACTGACGGCTGGTATACTTACATTACAACAGGTATGCTAAACTAATTTTAATTTTAATTTTAATATCACTGACAATCATATTAATGAATTAATATGATAAACTTAGACTTAGTTATATGACGAATATTTCTATGATGTATACAGGACTGAAGAAGTTCCCATAGAGGAACGAAACGTATCCAATAAAAATATACCAACTTACTTGATGTTTCATAAGAAAGTGGTCACACCACACTCCACAACCATGAATTTGATCGTTGATTTGGTCATTTGATCGTTGACTGTTACAATCATGTACAATTTTGAATGTGGTACTCTCCCCTCATAATCTCACTGAATAACGTTTTTATACCATGTTACATTTTTCATAATCTGCCACTGTCCACAATTTCACATATTTCAATAGAAAGACTACATTTATTCATGTAGTTGAGTTGCGGTGTAGGCTGTCAGTTCTCACAGATCCTGTCCACCTAACTGATCGTGTCCTTAACCTTTTCAGCATGGACTTCCGTCCAGAATTGATCCAGGATCCTTAGACAAATAAATCCGATAAACCTTCAAGAAAGAAGCTACATGTAGATGGCATATTAAGTCCAACATCATTCCTTGGAAGAACACGGAATTTACCAATTCCAAATTCTACCAAATTTAAGTTTCAGGCCTCCCAAATCACGTGCGTCCCCTCGTGCATGTGGGTATCGTGGATACGTAATGTGTCTGGTTTCTGTACTACATTTACTGTACTACAAACTTGTTTGGAGTCATCACCGTTAACTGGTTTATGGTGTTGCCAATAAAGTATTTACGTATTCATTTCAATTTCCCCATGATTTTTTGGTGAGAAAGAAAAAAGTATTAGAAAGAGAACACCTACCGTCACTCTAACTTAGGCGGTGTTTGCAAATCTAGTTCTGCATGACGATGACATACCTCTATTTTTGGGTGCGATTCGGATGATTGAATTCATTTTTAAATTCGAGACTATCCAAGAGGATGTTTTGCTGAAACTTTGGCCGTAACAAATACTCATCCTAAACATTCAGATATTCAGAGTTTATCACCGTAACTGGTTTCCATTGTGTCACCAATTTCACACGTAGACACCCCCCTCGCACCCATCCAGAATGACGTCATTAATGCTCCCAACTTCGGAGAATCTTCAAGCAGCATCCGATTTCATAATTATTTCATTATACATTTTTCAGGAATTAATCAAACACAAACATGTGCAAAATTCAAAGTTGTGAATAACAAACCGTTTTGTAAACGATTAGCAATAAAAACCAATTTTAAACGATTTTCGCCCATTTTAATTATTATAAACATATTTTGATGACATTGACTAGAAAAACCTTCTACATAACATTAATCAATAATAGCAAAATCAAAGGATTATAGCCATCATCCGTCATTATTTTTTTCAATTCGAAATCTAATAGTGGAACAAAGTAGGTATTATTATAATCAGGCAGAACTTGTAGAAACATGGGATAACCTTTCTTTTTTTACCTTATTGAATGTGCTAGCTTCACATAACGTTTAATGTCTTCACACATGCTTGTAGAATACGCTCAAAAAACTACACATACGAAGGGGTATCCGCATTTGTTTGTTCTTGTGTCTATGCATACAAGTGAAAATAGTTGAATTCGTGGTCTATTTTACAGCTTGGGCTACTTCTGGAGGGACCTGTTCATGTTACGTTTTCTTTTCCTAACTTTTCTCCAGCCCTTTGTATTTCTTTTATCTTACTCTTATCTGAATGTGCTATATGGCGTTGTTTTCTGGAAGTTTGAGGTGATCTGTAAATAATATATACGCATGTTTACTGCACGTTTGGTCCTTCTCTTCTGTTTCTATGCACCTAATACGTTTTCTGAATTTTCAAGTACTTATATTTTATTGGTAAATTATTTCATATATGGAAATATAACGTAATTTAATCTAGGTTTTATATCATTCCTTTCTACACTCGTTAAGAAAAGATAGAAGTGGGGAAATACTTTTCGGAATGGATTCATTCTTTGAAGAATTTGGCATTATCTGGGAATGCGAGGTGATGAATGGTTGCCCTCTGGTTTACAGGATTTGTTTTTCAAGGACAAGACGAGCTGCATGTTGTTGGGCATAGACAATCATCTTGCATTTACTGCAATACCCCAACGCTTTTTATTTTATTTTTATATTTTAATCCAAAATATCACAACAAATGGAGGATTCGCAAGGTTTCTTTTGTTTTTCTGAAAGCACTTTCTGAGAAGAAAAAGCGAAGATTTAAATAATTTTAACGAAATGGCTGCATTTGAGATACACGTGGGAGTTGGGGGGGGGTTGAACATGGCAGTGGTGGGGTCCTGACATCACGTAATTTAGTGGACAGTGCAACCAAGCAGATCAGAATAGCTTCGTCAAAAGTGTTATCTGCTTAACACAACAATAAACAATGTGAATATTCCATTCATTAACACCTAGTGTTCAAAGCCATGTTGGATGTTGTGAATACGGAACAATTCATCTTGGAATTCAAGATGAATTGAAGATTACACTTCTACCCACTTCAAATAAAAGTGATTGTATATACTTGACAGGAGTTATGCACAATACTGCTACGTGTTTTACAACTCATTTCCGACCAAAAATGCCTCTTAGCAATTTATTGCCAGAGGCCTGGTTTCCAAGATTTAAGATTTTTTTTTGTGTTTTCGGTCTTGTGTCATTAAAACTGTCATAACTCCCTCAATTTTAAAGATAGCAAAAATTAGCGATGAGTTGCTTTCAGTTGAGTAGCTATACCACTAGTGAGTATGTCGACATGATTTTTGTGTACGGTTTTGCCAATGGTAATGCTTCTGAAGCAGCGAGCGAGTCACACTCCTCCTGTGTACAACTCACACCCTTGCGAACAAGTAACTCATCGCAATGTATCGTAAATGAACACTAACAACAGCTGTCTCTCGGCTCTTCGATTATCTTGACTTTGGCCGGACAGCTTAGAAATGCCGTAGACGCTGTTAACAAACGAACGGGTATATGCATCCGACAAAACCAACTCAACCAACATGAGAGGTCTGGAGTTGTCACCATTCAATTCAGCGAGAAAAGTTACGTATATCACCCCTCCAACGTTTTTTCGTCTAGACTTTAGAAAAAACCTCAATATTAATAGAAAACACACGCTGGAAAGCTGACATTTTGGCGCACGTTTTACCAGGCCTACACAGTTCTGCCTCAAGCATTAATGGGGTTGCTAGGCGAGATGAAAAACAGGCGATTTCAAGATGCTGACAAAACTGTCATTTCGCGCGGTAATCGCAGATTTTCAATGCAATAAAAAAAAATTTCTGAAATCCAATGGATAGAAAATTTAACTCATCAAAGTCATCAAATTTGAGCTGTCTTCAAAATTGAGGGAGTTATGACAGTTTTAATGACATAAGATCGAAAAAACGGGAAAAAAATCTTATATCGCGAATAACTCGGAAACGGGTCCTCTGGCAATAAATTGCTACGAGGTATTTTTGGTCGGAAATGAGTTGTAGAACACGTAGGAGTCGGGTTGTACATAACTCCTGGGACACCCTGTATATGGTTTGGTCCACAGCTTACTTGAATACCCCGAAACATATGTGACCTGTGATTTTCAAAATTTAAAGGTGGAGGCTAATTTTATCAAGCTTTGGACAATTGCCCCTGCAGGGACTCATGAGATCAGTTTTGAAACCTCTGACATGTCCCAGAGTTTGAACATGAACTAATGTACCAGCGTGTGACAACCTCATTTTATGGAGATACCAGCAAGATTGGAAACGTTAATCCTGGAGTGACATTGCTACTATTTTGGGTGTTTAGAGCCTCTGCTTTCAGAGAAATAGATGTCCGAGTTCTTCATTAGATGTGGACAGTTCCCCTTCCCAATTCTTGAACCTGCTTCACTTGACGCTTTCTAGCGTCATGGGCATCCTCTAGGTGTGGCAGCCATTAATCTCAGCCCTTGGAAGGGGCAATCATTCCATCACCTCAATTGTCACACCTGTTGAATGTTAATACCACGCAGAAAGTATGTAGCGTGAAAGTGATCTAACGTGGGAGATTGTTCCAATCAGTGCTACTACTTCACCACTCATCATAGAACTAATTATCGTAGAATATTGAATTGCCGTGAATCCTGCAGATATGGCATTCAAGTATAAGAATCTTGTATTTTGAATCATTCTTTCAATCGTATCAAGTTATGATCGGGATAAATTACATCTTAGTGATCCCAATGAGGGGTTCACTGCAACCATGACATCACTAAAGTTGTAGATAATCGTGGTCAGACCCCTGCTGAGTCAAACTGCGCGTTTCCTTTCTTCCTGATGTTTCCTCCAACGATTTGTTATTAGTATTGATGACTGTCCAAGTTTATTATTAGCCATTTAAGGAGCAGTAAAATAGAGGTCAAAATTAAAAAGTCATGCAAAATCCCTTATATTCTAAAGTTCATAATATTTTTGCCTAAGTAGTTTTATAAACTTTTGAAGGGAGAAACAATTTTTCATTGCTCATGGTATACTTAGTGTTACTATATATTTTTTATGTTTTCGGCTGTTTTGTGGATATGAATGTACAGTCTTCTATATAAGTGTGTTTTGATTGTGACTTAGTGATTGATTTTTCTGAAATTTGGATTGTTTTTTTATGTTAATTTACCATAATTATTATTTGTGAATGATATTTCACTACTTCAGCCAAGTACCTACTCGAACAGTACACTTACGTACGCACCGCCTTTGTATATGGACTAGACGAATGTCAAACGGACTACAAACGTATTTCGACCAACGAACTGCCCACCGAGTGACGTGTTGTGATGTGATTCTGTGTTGTGTGCTCTGTGACTTCCACCGACCAAGTGACCTCTACTTTAACGTTTCGTTCTACATTAATTTCGGGACGTCATTTCTTAACATAGACGTAGTTACTAACGTGGTATTTCTCTATAATCAACGGCTAGACACTAAAAAAGAGGAATTTCTAGATTGTTGTGACTAACTAAAATGGAGGGTGATGATAATGTTATTTCAGATGGCCTGGGTCTGGGGACTGCGGGTACTCGGCGGACAGTCTACCTATCGGGGGATGAGGGCAACACTAACACTGTACGTAATGTAACCAACCTCCTTCTAACAATATACTCGTTGCACCCGGGAAATTAGTTTAGCTATTCGACGGAAATGAAAGGCGCATGCGTTGCCAAATGGATTTTCCTCAATACTGTGATTGACGTATTGATGTGCGAAGTAAGTGAAAAAGTGCATGAAACATGCAATGGTGTCCAGTCACTTTGAGTAGTGGAGGATCATTTAAATGGACTGGGAATGAATATAAATCTGATTCATGTGTTAACCAAAGATGGGCAAATTCATATTCATAAATAAGGATACGAATACATCTTCAAAATTTATGAGTAGGAACAGGATAACAACATTAGGATAAATGTAATGAAAAGATAGGATAAATTCCTATTCTTATTGTTATCCTGGATAAATTTTATCCAAGAATAGACTTGACAACAGAGCTGGGAAAAGTTGGACCATTCTGGGTAATGGAACCTTCGTTTCCCATCTTAGATCGGTTGGATTGTAAAACGGATGCCACTCATAGATGGTGGTAGTGGCATATTTAAAAATGTTTCTCTTACGATTTTTTAGTCGTTCATTTTACAGAAATTTTCGTATGATAACACAAAGCGATTTCTTCCGGCGTTTTTTCATAGAAAATGAAAGTATTGCAGTATTTTTAAAAATTGTCGAAAAATGTCTTCGTCGAATCTGTTGTAAAACCATGTGAAATTATTTCTGAATTTTAACAATTTTATGTGTAATTAATTGACAAAGGCAAATTGTCCGAAATATAAATTTATCCTGTTTTAAATTTCCTTCGTGTCTTAACTGTGCTTTCCTAAATGTATATGTCATTTCAGGCGATAACTCTCTATAGGATGGTGATACTAAACCACACAAAATAAACAAAAACTGCTAAAAACCTTTAAATTTATATTTTTTCAGCGGAATATTACTCAAAAAACCTTATTAAAAATGGAATTGGTCATTTAAAACTTGAAGCTCAAATTTATGCTGAAAATTGTTTGCTCTGAGAGTAACATTAAAATCATAAACTGTAATCTATTTTCCCTTCATTTGATCTCTAAAATGCCAATTTTTCAATGTATCGCATCCACTTCCATTTCAAGATCCATTATCCGATATTTACCTCAACACCTTTGTCTAAATTGTACAAGCAAGGAATGTTTAACCAAAAACCAACCGTAGGCTCTGAAGTTGCAAAAATATTGTTCATATAAATGTACGAAAATGTATGTGTATATTTAAGTTGAATTGAATTTAAAAATTGAAGAGTTGATAAATGTTGTTACGTAGAATAAAGGACTATGTTTGCTCATTTTGTAGGACCCCGATGAGAGAAGTCAAACCTTGCCAGCAGATATTCCTCGATCCACTACGCCTCACCAAGATCCGTAAGTCGAAATTATTGGAATCTGTCATTAGTGATTTAATTTTTTGGTTTATAATTCTCAATAATGAACTAGTTACGAAATTTGTTGTTTTATGTTTCAAGACGTGTAGAATCCGAAAATCGAAGTAATACAAGGTGTGGCTATTAAATAACAAGACCGTTTACAAAAAATGGTTTAATTTAAAAAAATATTATAACTTTGACAACCCTTAAAGGGCACTTTAAATTAAGTGAGAGAGCTAGCTAAAGAATTGGGGCGTTGGGGACTTGGATTTTTCCTGAAAATTTCAGATTTTTTGCTCCAGCCGTTTGGGAGAAGTCGTGCGTACTGCGTACGGACGGAAAAATTTGTATTGCTGATTTGGATTCTACACCCTTTGAAACGTAAACCATGAAATTTTCTTTGGTTCTACTGTACCTGGACTTGTTGTGTTTCTTGTTACAGATCTGTTTTAGTCTACAATCGAGTGACCGCGGTGATTGGAGACAACCGAACGCCACCCGCTAGCCCAGCCGCTTCCTCAAGAAAAGGGTCTACAGCTGGAACCCCTTGCAAGAAAGCCAACACTTGGTACGAATATGGATGCGTGTAGTGTCGTTGTATGCTCCAATTGTTGAGACTATCTTTTCTTCGCAATTCTGCTTCAAGGACGAACAAGGACAGCCAACACGTTGAGCGATGGGTTGTTTGTTGTCGTTGGGCCTAGTTTGACTTGACAGTATTCAGTTTGCTAGCGAATGGAGTGGACTGATTACACCCTCACGCCATATGCATTTCAAAATAGGTCTCCAAAATATTCCTCTAAATGACCCACTAGATTACAAATAGAACTCGTATAGGTTGAGCTTTCATGAAATAGTTACAGTACTCGAAATCCAGCAATTTTATAGCTCCTAAGTGTAGTATTAAGTGATCCATTTCTAAATCACAAGTACTCCATGTTATTGCTTGGAAACGACCACAATCCCCCACTAATTTAGAGCTTAATAACCCGCAGTCGGATAGTAAAAATGAAGTGCATTGTATTCCACCGAAGATTAACATGTAGTCCCCCTGTAAACATCCAGACGTCTACGAAAATTCGTCAACCCTACGTTTTAGTGACCATCCTGTATGTTCCTTCTCCATTATGAAATCGACTATTACTCAAAACGTGGACAGATAGATAGAGGAAATTTAACGATTTAAAGACCTATTCCTGCTAAATAGGCTGAAGGCACATTGGCACACACCTGGCTACTAACTTGTCAAATGAAATTCGAATATTAAGGTGTGGGATAATTGCAAAGATGACACTATTTTTTGACTTTTTGCTGTGCCTGTCGGCTTAATTTGAGACTAAGCCTCGTTTGAGATGAGGAATTTGCCGTTTCCAAATAGATGTCTGCATATGGGTAGTCAAAGCTGTCCCATTCGTCACAGATGGTGACGATGGCCAGGAGTCGGAGATGACCCTTTACCTCATCGATGTTTAGAACAGTGTTCAAGGCATCTCCATTATCATCATTCCATTTTTTCGTGATCAGCGCTTGCGTTTGTAAAACCAACTGAAATACAGTCAATTGATATCCCAATCGGTAATTAACCCTTTATATTGGAACAAGACGAATACATCTCTGCCTTGGAATCTGCATAATAACGTAGTTCAGGTGCAATAAAATAGATAACGAAGTTTAGTACAAATGTCCCATTAATTTTCGAAGTTGAATTCAGATTTTCTATTATGGGAATTATGTTGATGAATATGATGAGTGCACGCTGACAGGAACTGTACGATACAAATGGATTTTTGTTCCCTTTTGTATGCTTGATAAACTGGGTCATCCGAGGTTTTCCCGGATCAATGACATGGATCACCATGGACCACCATCATTCCAATTTATGTCAGATGAAGATGGTTATAATAATTGTTATCGATATCTTCTAAGACAAGTCATGAACCGCGTCTATCCATCAAACATATGTGACCGATAACTGTAACTCGCTCAGACGTTCTGGATATCATACACAACGTCCAATTTTTCCAAAGCAAATAGTTTGTCCACAGTCTGAGCTGTCATGATCACGTCCATTATATATTTCATCTGACATTCCCAAATTGTAATCAGAAACTACTTAACCTATTGATTAAAATACAAGAGACGGTATTGCAGGTTTACCAACGGGATTCTTCGGAGATTCGATTTTGATGGTTGAATGTACATAGGGGTTGAGTTTTTAAGATGTTTCCTCCGTGGACCATCTTCCTGTGTTTTTCTGTTGGAATTGGAAAATGTGTTATTGTACCTCCACCAACTCGTCATTGCATTTTTTAAAGTCAGGGAGCACATATCGGGTGAAAGCAGACCCAAAAACTTAATAATATTGATACAAAATGTATAAGAAAACGTTTATAACGGGCAGACCACAAGTTGTCATTTCCTAGCCCATGTAATACGCGTTTTCACTTTCGTTGAGGAGTCACTCAATCTTTACTGAGAGATTTGCAAGCTCTCCTTCTTATTTACTTGAAACTTACTGGAAAACCGGTCTCTCATACGTACTAATTAATAATATTACGGTTTTAAATGCTCCTCAAGAATTTCAATTTACTTTTGAAATCCGGTTGCGGTCAATTGTTTGAACTCGTCTTGTTTAATCTATCAAAATAATATAATATTCACCTTTCTTTTCTATTCAGTTCATCCCACGTTTTCTGTCTCGATAATGACATCCAAATTTTCGTGAACTCCTCAAAAGTTTCATTAACAATACATTTCTGAATATTGTTAAAACGTAAAACTTTGTACATTTGATATCTGTAATATTCCCTGAACAGATACAGGGTAGGAGAAAAGTTGTTGATTTTAGTCGTGTGACCTTTTCATTCTATTCGTTGTTATTGTACTCGTGAACTTAATTTCGATCATGAATGTCGTACTCATGGGTACAATGTTGTTTAGTACATACTATGTTTCTGTTACCTAACTTGACATTTGGGAAATTCTTTTAAAAATGGAGAATTAGCAATACCTGTTCGTTTACACGTTCCTTTGTTAAGGTTTTCTTCAGAGTTGAAGTATACCATGTTCATTCAAGTAGCTTGAATCGCGCTTATTTTCTGTAGGAACACTTAACATTGTCAGTTTGATAGTAGTAATACTTGCTAATGGTAAGTCATACTTGCATTTGCTTTCCATTTGAAATAATGATGGCATATGAAGGTTTGTCTTGAGAAGCAGTCGCGATCTGTTTGGTACTGACCACACCCTATTCTGGGCTGTTACGAGAGTCTTAGAACCCGTTGTGAAGAGTCCTGGAACCTCAAGTTTGTTGTCCAAGAATCATTAGAAGTGCTCCTAAAAGAACTTTCTGTACACAGAGTGTGGAAGGCTTTTGAAGAGAAATTCGTCTGAAGCCTCATGTCAGCTGTTTTAAGAATTGAGATCAGAAGACCCTTCTGATTATAGAGCTCTGCTTCGATTGGTACCCTTGATAACCAAAGTAGTTACTGTGATGAGGGAAGCTCTCTTGCCCAAAGCATATAAATTTGCCATATTTAGCGACGGGAGTAAGCTACAAGATTCTGCAGGGTTGTTTCGAGTTTTCAAACATTTAATTTATATTTTCGTCCCCGAAGTCTGTGACGCGTTGTGTACCAACTTCATCTCATCTGAAAGTTTCCGAGCGAATTTGTTATGAGCGAATTTTGTATGACTAGTCAAACTGATTCCACAAACCTTCAACAAACTTTACATCCCTTTTCGGTTCTTTTGGATCTGTTTCGATTCCGATCTGATTCGAGACTGTTTCTCTGGACAAACCTTTAGGTACTTCATGAAATCCGAATTTACTAGAACTTTTACTTTTTTCTGAAACTTTCACAAAGGATGAGCGCGTGAGAATTCAGCTACAATTTCAGTGGTTTAATCAATTCCACAATACAAACTTAGGTAGGTACTTAAAAATATCTATATATGTATACATATGTGTAAAAATTAAGTATTTTGTACCTTACTGAGGTAAAACTTTGATATTTACGAACATTCCTGATGAATATCAACAATTGACTAGACTGACGGCATAACATGTGTTACAAGTATTTCTGTTTGAGTTAAGTGTCATTAGCAATATAATTACATCCTTACATTTCATCATTTACATTCTTGAATCGAAAATTGTAAACCAGTATTCTCTGTAATAATTATTCGTTTTATCATAAGGCATTTAATGCGAAAGTTTTGAAATGTGAGTCTTCTTATGTATCTACCTAATACCGAACAGTTAATGTATATGTTTTCTTCGTCTAATGTGCCGTACGTGAAAAGAGCTTAAATTCACCAAAGAATTTATTTGGGAATCAAGACTTAAGAAATATTCATGTGAATGAAGCTCGTGCAATTATAATTGAGAAAGGAGACTGCGGTTTCAATTCCGTTAAATCATTTCTGCGGTCTCTTCTTATGTTATGTAGTATTTTCTAGTCTCATGAAGTAGTTATATTTATTATACAAATAAAAAAACTATAAAATATTATATATTCTTTATAAGAAATGTAATGTTTAACATTTTGATATCAAAAACAAAATTAATTATTGTAATATTTACTGTATTTCATTCGTTAAGAAGTGGATGCAACTAAGGTCTCGACTTAACCAAAAATAACTTTTTGTTGTATTTCCTACCTGGTTTACATGTGGTGGTTTGCCTTCTCGATCAACACGTGTATAATTTGGAGAATAGTGTTTCCCAGGTCGTTTTAAAATATGCCTATTTGCGCAAGAACGAGGTGTGTTAAAAAAGTACCTGGAATTTTCGTTTTTTTTTTTTTTTTGGAAAAAAATATTTATTAATTCATATTTATCCATGTTGTTCCCTTCAAAGTAGTTCCACGAGATATTGTGCGTTCATGCCAGCGGTTTTTCCAATTCTCAAAACACTTCTGGAACTCGATAGCTTTGAGCTGTTTCAGCATTGCACCTTTAATGTCATGTATGCTTGTGAAACGACGACCCTTAAAAGTTTTTATTTATTTATGGAAAAAGGGCAAAATCACAAGGGGCGATGTCTGGTGAATATGGAGGTGGAGGAGCATCTTTACAGTGTTTTTCCTCCAAAAAATCACGAACAAGCTAAGTGAGCAGGCGCATCATCATGATGCAAAAGCGTGAACTGTTTTGTCACAAATCCTGATGTTTTCTTCACACTGCTTTACGCAAACAGCATTGAACTTGTAGATTGTACTCTTTCAAGATGCATGATGCACTATGCCATTAAAATAAAAGATCAAAGAACACACTAAGGATAACCTTGACGTTCGACCACACTTGCCCGGTCTTTTTCAGATTTATTTCGACGTCATATCCATAAACCCTCGTCAAACCTTAGCGACTGCCACAGATAAAGTAAACAATGAATACAGATGAGAATTGTGTCACACTTCAGGGGCATGCACGTAAATAAAAAAAAAATGTTTCGGCAATTGGACTCTCCAAATGCGCGATATTTGAGCATTCCAGGCATTTTCTGAATCCTGATGCGAAAATGAAGTTGTTTTGTTGGTAACACTGATATCAATCTATCTCACGTTTCTTCCCAATAAACCAGCGTCCCTTGTAGCCTGCATCAATATTTATTATACTCAATGGCCTTTTGTTGCATCTACTCCCTCCTTAACTATCGGTGAATGTTGTTGTGAACGCCTATTTAGAATATGGTGCAAGAATTTTTTTTTTTTACCAAATGATTTGACATGGAGGTTTGTTTTCGAAGTTCCTAATCCAAAGTTTTGACTAAAATTTCATTCGATTTCGTTATAAATGTTTTTCAACGCACATTTTCCTCCAGGAACTGAGTAGTGCTTGTAAATAAATGTTTTGCCTTATTGAACACTAAAGACTTGATGTTCGCCTCCAAGGTTGTAACCTGTATTATTAATTTTTCGCATAGCGCATCCTTCTAATAATTATCGTAGTGCCTATACTAACGACTACTGTGTAATTTATTACAAAGGTGACAATTTAATGCAGTGATATGTCAATAACGTTCTTTATAATGTTACTAACTGTAAGTTTCGTAGGAAGTTTTATACTTTTTTGTAACAAGTGGCTTTTGTAAAATGCTCGATAATATTTTTTCACGGGTCAAATTCGTTCGATTGTATCTTTTAGTGATCACCGAGGAAAATGCGTATGAGGCAGGTTGATGTAAATAATTATTTGCATTCATTTTGTTGCAATTTGTAGCTTTAATAAAGGTGTAATTGTAGATATACTTTTTGTTATTTTCAAGTCCTCATGAACATTCCCTGATGGGCAGGTGATTAGTTGGTCCGTTATTGCTGCAGACAAGTCCACAATGACCCCTAACTCGTACTTAACGAATACAATTGATAAAGTGGCTCTGGGGGTCAGTAAGGGATTTTGCCTCATATTTACATTCTAGAATTTGAAGTCAAATCCTATAATAGGATCCTAGAATAACACCAGGGAAATTGTAGTAGAAACTGCCCAAACAAGCGAAGCCACTGTCAAAAACATGGCCAAAATCAAGGGAGGCTGGGGGCTACCAGCTACGTCACATATCAAGTGTGCTGCAGCAAAAACTTCAGGCCCTCAGGGTTGGATCTGGGAATGGTGGCAACACTGATTTGGAATGCGATTGAATTAGATGGGTTAGGCAGACTTACACGTCATAACATGATTGCCAATACATTTTGAATTCCCACCTGAATTCTTCCTTAAATTCTCTGAATTTTTTGGATGCTTTTTCGAACAGATCACTATGATTTCTTATGTATCAAGCAAACCCTCTTAAGAAGTTGTTTTTAAAAAGTGTGAGAATAATCCTCCATGTGAACTGTAAAGGGGCTTAGCTGTCATTTTGAGGACTCCTTCCCACATGAGAAGGTTCATAATCTATTTGTACCTTCCACTCCATCAAACCAAAACAGTGTATTTTTAGCAAGTAGTATCAATTAGAATTTGAGGTAAGTTACATTTGAAAGATGTATATTAAGAACAATTTTATTTCACATTAAAAAAGTAATCTTCCATTAAAATCTCAAAAAAATTATGTACAGAGATGAATGATTAACACAAAATGAACACCAATTTTGAATTTCGCAAGCAAAACTTGATTTACTGGGTTTCCATGGCTGAACGGTATGTTCGAGTGACGTGTTCGTAGCCCAGGCGAAGGAAGTAGATGAAACGTTTGGACGTGTCCACGTCATCTGAGACGTTGAGATTCTCAAAAGGCGGGATGAAGGCCTCCGGGTCGTCCTCCATGCTCACGATTATGCTGAGGAGGCGGAAGACCAAAAGATTTGAGAACTCGTCGACTGAAGAATCAACTTTCAGGTCGGCGATCTCTTCCTGTTCCACCTGAAAAGTCCACGTGTTTGTAAAATGCGTTGTTTTAAAATATACCGTCGTCTAATTGATACTATTAAAACGTACACAACACGTAAAAAACGTTAGAATCCAGGCATCATTTCAAAACACCACATAATTTATTTTCAAAAGGGAATTTTTATTCAATTTAAATTTTAGAAAATTTGGAGTCATTGCACAAGCTGCAGGTGGCAGGAAAATTCGTTAAAAAGACAAAAGTTGACTCCCTCACGAATGGGCAACTGAACTGTGGGCTTCTCTCGACCAAATCGAATCAGAAACAGAGATTATGAGGTATAGAAGAGATACCTATAATTATGTACCATTACAGGGATTAGATGTTTGTAAAATGCGTTTAAGCGGATAGTACTAGAAGCAAGGATATGTTGCGGAGCATCAACCACCTTCTTTAAGTCAACTCCTCAAGAACCGATAAAGACTGCCTATTCGATTTTGAAATGTTCTCTTACTCGATTGCTCTAGTTGTTGCAAGTACTTTTGGCATGTGATTTTGCTCAATATTAATTTGAGGTTGCTTCTTGGTTCTCATTCAGTGTTTCATCTTGAATTTCTAAATCAAAGAAGGCCACAACAAGTGTGTGAATCACCCAAAAAGCGTTCATTTCGCAATCTAATAACGAAAAGTGCTTAATTTACTTGATTCTATCATCCGCACCTGTTAATACTAGTCATACAGAGCTGACAGGATTAGTCGACGACAGACGAAGATTCTTTCTTGCGCGAATGATAAGTCAGCTGAGATCTTTTCAGAAAGACTGTTACTGTACGGGTCTCACAGAAGTGTGTGGGACGGATCAAACCTTCGTCTCAGGTCAGTTCAGTGATAAGTTTCCCAGTTTACATGACTCTAAGGGGGATTCAGCTTCTCTCTCAGTTGCCTCTTTCTTCCAATCCATATAAAAAGATGCCCCCCCTACACCAATCCGTTCAAACCCTCAATAAACCTTATTTCGTTAGTGGCTTCGACAGGACCACGAATCCTATCAGCTTTCAGGAGAAGGAACGTATAGTGAGAATGCTCATCTATGGGTACCTATCCAACATTCCTCTCGTAGCCAGTAACAGCAAGACCTATCATTATCCTGTCGAGTTCCCTCGACACTCTAGCACGTCTGGATCCTTAATCCTGTCGAAGCCTTCAACGAAATGAAGCAATCCATCATGACTGTTCACAGGATTCATAACTGGGGAGAATGAGGGTATGTATGTGGTTTTTCCTCTTGGGTTTGAACAGATTGGTGCATCCTCTCACCTTATCCTGCAGTTTTCAAGACGAACGGAGAAAGAGGTTACAACAACTGAGAGGAAAGCCGAGCCCCTGCTAACAGAACAAACTAATACCACACGGAAGTCTGAAGACTAAAGCCTTGCACGCTTTCCTGTGTGACCGGTACACCAGCGTTCGTTCTGTGAAGATCACTGCTGGCTCAACTACATTCCAAGAGAACAAACACTGTTGAAACAAAAAATATAAGGAACACAAGGGAACAGAATGCCATCATTAAAATGGAAAGAGATTTTGTCATGGCTGGCAACTTAATAGAGTGTAATTCCCTATATTGTCTTCTAGTTCAACAACTTAAACTCTCCTGTAGAGTTCAACGTCAGAGGGCAATATTCTAGCTGTCAGACTGCAGATCTTTTTGTCAGTGTTGGCAATTTATAACTGCAGATAATTTAGATTCGAATATTTGTTCATCGATTGTTTCTCTATTAGTTGCATAGCATCCCATTCTGCTTATTAAAGAAAAATCCAAGTTGTGAACACCCATTCACCAATGGGAGGGACCCCATGTTAGTTTTGTATTTTCAAATGTAACCGATCCAATTCTGACACTAACTACTGTATTAAACAATGAATGTTTTATTTTATTTTATTTAGGTGTAACAATTTGCAGCGGGTTTCAACTACTAAAATGAAGTAATGGTTTTCCGTAGTAAGTATTTCAATTCAATCGATGGGATTTCGATGGGGTTATTCAGATTCTAAAATATACGTTCAAGACACTGTACATATTTACCCTTCAAACTTGAAGAACCATATTGTTTTTGTAGTGTAAATGCTCTTGCCGCTAAAATAAAATGACATATCCCACAAACCATCAACAAAATATGAATGATTTGAAAATACAGAGCGAAATCTGTTTGAATTGGCCAGCGAGCACTGAGTTACTCTTGTTGATCATAAACTGTCTTTCAGAAACCTCAGTACATTTGTAAAAAATAGTCTAATAAAAAGCTACTTTTAGAGATTACCTGAACAGCTTTGCTCCAGATATCAATTTTCAGTTTTTCTTTGGTAACTTTGTCTTCAACGAATCTCAGAAGGTCGAGAGCTTTTTTCAAGTGGTATTCATTGACTTCAGTGTTTTGCTGAGACACCAGCATCTGAATGATTTGAACTTCGTTATACGCCTTGACACATTTTGATGACCCTAGGTTTTGCAAGTAGTCAGTCAAGTACCTCTGGGCACTAATGCACTCCAAGTGTCTGTTGATCTGACGATCAAACTCTTTGATTCCTTCTGACTTCGATATGAGTTTTGCCAAGGACCACATCCTCTCACACTTATCAACATCTTTATTGTACGTAGAGGCATATGCTACAAGAGCTTTGCATGCTAGTAAAAGCTCTCCTTCCTCAAGCTTGTTCAGCCAATAGATATCCTGATGGTTTTCCAAGCTTTTTTCCAATTTGTGCTTGTACTCTGCAGGCAACTTCAAGCTCAGCAACTCAGCCTTTTTCCCTCTTTTCAAAAGAAATCCAAATATTTCTTCACAAATACCAATATCTCCATACGCTTCGATGTACTTTGGTATATTTTCAGTTTCCTTCAAGATGTATGTGAGCTCCACAAGAGCTTTCATATCCAGAAATTTGATAGCCAGCTGTTTGGCATACAAGAAGTGCTCATTATCTATGAAGTACTGAATGTACCAAGATCTGAGGGCAAAGTATCGCTCTGGTGGATGCGTCGTAGACTGCAAGTGGAGAATCACATCCACCAAGTCTCTAGTCACTGCTACGAGTTTTGCATGATACTCTTCTTCATCTATCGGAGAAATCTTCTCAATAAGGGCAGCAATCATCTCGAATAGCAGCTTGAAATATTCATATGGCGCCTTGTCACCGGTGTATCTGCTCAACCAACAGGATTGAGGCTGAGGGTATTCGAAGTTGCGAGATCTTCTCTTGTTGAGAACAGCTACAGTCACTTCCCAAACGATAGTCAGAGTGTTTAGCAAGCATTGCTTCTTTTTAGAAAGAGTTTCATCACTCCTACATACATCAGCACATTCTTCGATCAAACATTTCAGGCCAACATCAACTATACTAACATAGCGGTAGAAAATATCTTTCGATGATAAGTTTTGATGGCTTGTTGCCAAACCTAATGCATCAACCGCTTTATGAATGGCATTGTCAATCCAAGACCCGTAAGTGTCTTGCAGTTTACAGAGCTTCCAAGCAGCCATCAGTTTGTCGTTGTGTTCTGTAATTAGGTTGAGTACGTCGATTTTCTTGTTATTTTTTGTTATTTTACCAATTCGAGAACCTAATGAATTGTGTACGAATTCCAAAAACATGTCGTGGGCCTTGACCTTTTCTTGTAGCTGAGTCTCAACATGGAGAGATACGACTCCCGAAAGTTTAGGACCAGCATTGAAATGCTCCCAGCGAGGATCTTTACTAGGAGCATTGTGAACAATGTCCAAACTAAAACGGATCAATGTCAGAGAAAGAGGAGAATCTACAACATCTGAGGAGATACCAGGAAATTCTTTATCGATCACGTAGTGGCACTGATTCATATTCATCCGAATGTACATTAGAAATGCTGTTTTGATGGACGTCATGTGTTTCTGTTCAGGAAGAAGATGTTTGTCTTTTCTACTGGGAACTCCCTGGCTGGCAGTCTTTAGAATGTCGTAGCAAGCACCTTCAACTGGTTGGACAATGATGAACCCGTACGTAGGGCTGAAGAAAGCGGGTGAACCTTTGTGGTTGATTCCACCTACAATAAGTCCTTCTCCTGGAACGCTCAGTACGTCGCCCCTACTCTGAGAGCCTCCGTGTAACGGCGCTCCAATGATGGTACGCCGATTAAATATCAACGCAGTTGTAGGCAACAACAAGAATTGAAGGTAAGGGATTTTGCCGGAATTTCTTTCGAGAATGTCAATATCTCTTTTACACAAATCACACAGCACAAAGACACTTGTAGGAGGAGTATCATCCCTGCAGGGAAGTTCAAGGAGGAGATACCGCCTGGGTTCTGTAGAAGCTACTAAAATGGCTAAACCACCTTCAGACATTCTGACATCCAACACTATGTACTCGGTCTCAGAGCTGCTTACATTCCTATCACGAAAGTGTTTTCGAATCATGTCCTCCAAGTCAATTTCATAGATCAAACTCGCAGGTTGATCATCTTGCATGGTCTTTAGCTGAAGTTTCATTCCAACGAGAAGAAACACCTGCCATTCGACGACACCTCGTCTGAGCCCAGAGACTGTAACCATTTTGACGACTTTATTCTCGGATGATTCTGCGTTGTGAGAATCGTTTCCAAATATGATGGTGTTCATTCGCCTGCTAATTCCACTCAGCCAGCCCTGCTGCCCGGAAATATGCTTCACATTTACAGTGAGGGAATGTCTCACAGTAGCGGGTTTGATGAGGACGAGAGAAGCAGACGTTGTAACAGCTATGCAGCCGTATGGAGGAACATGATGTACAGAGCAAACCTCTTCGCCTCCTAGATTGGCATTTACATCCACCCAACTGGAATGATGACTGAGCACATCCCAAAATCGCACAACACCTTCAGGGGAAACTGCAATGCAAGACGCACTGTTGCTGCCGCGAGGTTTGAAAACGGACACTAAATGCGCATGATGGGGTAAGTCGCTTTTCGGAAGCAACAATTCAATAGCAATGGAACAGGCAGCGTTTTTCTCTTCAGCTTTAGGTTTGAATCTCCACAACAGTAGTTTTCTTTGAAAAACGTACCAAGCATACTCACTATCTGCGCTGGCGTTCACTGAAGATCCTTCTTTCGCACCTTGAGTGAACAACGACTCGGAAACAGCGACAGGTGGTCGCGGGCCGTATAAAGAGAGGACGTGGTGTTTGGTAGTAACCAAATCATTTACATCTTTACCAGTGATGTACCTAGCACGTTTTATTTGGTCAACTTCCTGCATCTCCGGGTTGACTTCATCTCGGCTGGGAATCATCGATAAGTCCATGATCGGACGAGTTAATCCAAGTCGAGGACGTCTTCCACCCGCTGTATTCAATTATCGCTTAGCCGGTAGAGAATTCAGGAGGGAGAAATCTAACAACAACCGAAAACTGTTCTTGAGAACCGTCGACAACTCATGAAAGTATATATTAAACAACCGCACAAAACTTTGGGCGCTCACTGTAAAGCTTAGCGTCAGCGGTATCTAATAACCTTCCTGTCGGTTTCATGACCAGCTAGAACACGAAGAAATGAAGATTACATGGAGAAGAAAACATGTGGAAGTGTATCTTACTCTACCATAGATCAAGAGAAGTGTTCTAATTTGACAGACGAATGAAGCAGGGATGTCTACATTGTGGACTCTACAACCTAAATGGTCCGTAATGCGACACTAGCGCTCACATGCGGAACTTAACTTCTCAATTATTGCCTATTTGTCTAGCAAGTTTTTTGCTTTCTTTCATTAATATTGATATTCTTCTGTAACGCAATCCTTTGGCTGAATCACAGAATAGGTAACGCATCTATTTTTCCAACTGATCTATACTTTACTAGAAGGATTGATATAGGATATTTTTTTGTTTTTGAGATGCAAGCGTAGCGAGCATCCTGACCAGCAAACTAGACGAAAGGGTTTTTTCATTATGGTTTTTCAATATGGCGACTGTCTGATAAGAGGTGCGTTACTATTTTGTGATTCTACCCAATCCTTTAAATCATATGTATGCAACAACCCACACGCCAGATCTGTCCTATTGTAAGATTCAATCTGGTCAACCAGACATTTTAAAAAACCCAATTAAAATTTAAAAGAAAAACAAATACATTACTTACACATACTCATGGAATCAAACCGAATGGCAGCGATCATAAAAGAGTGAGGCAGCAAACATCAAAGCCACATTGTGTGGTGAAGCAATAGAAGGTTGTTATATGCTTGACAATTCTAGATCATTTGTAGGTTCTTGGTTTTCCTGGGAGTTCGTAATATTCAAACTAAAACGTATTTGAAATAATTTTAATCCGGTATATTATCATCTCCAACATTTTTCATCTTCTTCCTACACCCAAAACCACAAGTCATTCTTTTCTCAAACAATCACACTTGCGACCACCAAAATGGCTAAAAGTCAAAACATCAAATGCCGCTCCTTTATAAACTGCAAGTCCTTGACTCCTACACAACCCTTAATTTTGCCTATATGAGCTGGTGGATAGCCCAAACTTTAGTTCAAATATAAGATTAAATCGAAAAACTTACCGAAGGTTTGGAAAAACACAGCAAATATTTCATAAATGAGTTATTTCAAAATTTTGGCCACAATTATGTCACTAATCAGGACTGCCATCAAATATCTACTAAATACAGTCTTGTAAGACTTACAAAACTAAGACTTAGTGTTTTAAAATCTACTCCTATGTGGATGTATATGGTCCATGGAAAAGTACATAATATGTACTTTTCCATGGACCATATACATCCACATATTTTACATTTTACATATTTACATTTTACATTTTTACATATTATGTAAAAGTTGTGCCTACACGACCCAGGAGAAAATACCAAAGTCCGTATTTCTCACTCCCTACAACTGTCACAAACCAGAGGTATACAACATTCTTTGATCCTTCCATCGATATTTTGGGATTGCATTAATGGTGAAGTAGGAACTTAAATTGTACCAGTGTTAGCGTTTATAATATTCTCCTTATAATGGATAAGCCTGCCATCGTCCTCCTCCAAAAAACTTAATTCCCCTTTTGGGAAGAACCCCTCAACAATACTTAGTCTGTGATGGCCATCTGAACCCCATCGAATCGAATCGAAATTTTTCTACTCTGCCGATTCTGTATTGTACTGTTGGTCTGCATGATTTTTGCTTTTCGGGGGGGGGGGGGGGGGGGCTTGGAGCTTTAGTGGATTTGCTGATCCAAAAAACTTTTCAAGCTGTGTCAAAATGCATTTGGAAACAAAAGACCATATTTATAGCGCCATGGCTTTCAAGAGATATGAAAAACTTCTATTTTGGTATTGAACTTGTTGACATCTCCAAATACAGTATTCAAAAAAGTTTTCAATAATCAGATGCAGCTAGATTTACTGGTTCTGGGAGACTTAACTGGTGTAGTTCTAGTTTTAGCATCCGCTCGTCCGCTAGAATGTGTCCATCCAAATATGCGATTAATACAATACGTGCTATAAAACGTGAGTTTGCTAAATTGTCGGTGGAGCAGAGTGATTTCTTTTAAAGCTATCATTGACAGGACTGCAACAAACCTCAAAGGCAAGCAGAAATTGTTCCACAATTCTCAAAATCAACCCTCAATACTACAAAAAGGTGGATTGGCTCTGTGGATGTGAGGTGAGTAGTAAACTTATCTGCTTCCCTTGTCTTCTTTGCTACAATACCAGGAATGAAACTTGAGTTAAAGGTGGCATCGGGCTTTCCACCATGATCCACGATGGTTCTTTCTTTATAGATATGAACTTCAACTGTTGCAAAATGCGGTTTTCCAAAGTTCAACAATCATTTCAAAATTTTCATTTTTTGAGGTATTTATGTACCTACTAACACTGATTCGCCCTATGGTGCCAAAACATGGGTAGTCAGTACAGTTGCCGCCAATAAACTCCGTGTATTTGAGCAAAAAATATTAAGAAAGATTTTTGGGGCAGTGTATGTTCATGGAGAGTGGAGGACCCAGACCAACGATGAACTTCAGCAACTCTACCAGCTGGAGGACATCGTCCAGTTCATTAATGCTCGGCGGATTCCTCGGGGTCATGTTGAGCGGATGCCGACGCGAGTGCCAAACAGCATATTGCATGACAGGATGATGGGGACTCGTCGAATGGGACGACCAAGGACTCGCTGGCTCCAGGATGTCGAGGGGGACCTGAAAAAGCTTGGTATACAAAACTGTAAGCTAAAAGCACAGAACAGATCTGAATGGCAGAACATTGTTAGGCAAGCCAAAACCCACCCCGGGGTTGATCTATTTAGTAAGTAAGTAAGTACGTACCTACTAGTGAGCTTTTTTTAGAGGTAAGATTGAGTCGTTTGTTTCATGATTTGAAGCAGACTAGATTGATCTCCTTTGTGTATTTGGCTGAGAAAAGCACAGTTTTGTCTCATGTTCACTTCATGGTTGTCCCTTACAGTCTCAAGGTTTCAAGGCTGGAACCGCCACTGATTGTGAGACCTTCGACAACTTTTGCGGCAAGAGTCTTGCCTCACTTGAGAATTCACGACAAGACTTGTTCCAGACGCCGTATTTTACATACGTTGCTAAAGTTTGCAGTGTGCAACATCTGTTTTCGGAACGTTGACAACGGTAAAACATCTCGAAATAGACGACCAGCTGGTTTCACGTAGATAAGTGCCTGCTGTGGCAGATCTGTGTAGTTTTGTTGCTTGGTTTCACCGTGTGTAGCAGGTACCAATAAGGCATTCTTCAGCAAGATTCAACTGTTATGTGCGAAATGCTGACTTCATGTTAGGTAGGTATCTACTTATGTCACTCAACTATTATTTACACGTTAATGATTAAGTAATTGGATTAATGCATATTAATTTACATACAAATTTCTATACCTCTCCAAAAAACTTGTTAATTTCAGAAAAGTGATGGTAGTGTGAACTCTCTGTGAAGGGGACATTCCAAACTGAGTTATGACCGAAGTGTACAAACATTCGTCCGTAACCCGTGCTTGTAGAGGCTTCCTCGCTGTGATTTTCTTAATTATATTGCAAACGTTGGACTACTCTCACGGTTGGAGGCCAAAATTATCTGTTAAAGAAATGGATATCGATTCAAACGGAGAACATATTGAGGTGTGGCAGACTACTGTAAGTGACACTGATTTGTAGGTTTTCCTGTGTAATTACAAGGTAGGTAGATGATGGTAATAGTAAAATAATAAGAATAAAACGTTTAACATTACACAGTGTGTTAGACCTATGTAACTGACATCCAGTGGCGGATCCTGACAAAGGGAACGTAATTTTCTCAGCCAAATACCAATTTCAACTACTAAATCAAACCAATCAACAGAAAACAATCTTGTCCGATTACTCGGCTTCAAATCGTGGAATAAGTGCAAAGTAAAAATAATTCAAGTTGAATTATCTTTTTTTGTTTCCATTTTATCCATCTATCCATCTACCACACGTTTTGGCGACATTCCTTCATGGGGTCGCGCTTCTTCAAACACACGCTGAACGGCTTGGGCACGGCCAACAAAATCGGATGAGGGGTCACATTTTCATGAAATCGTGTGTTGAATCCGAATCTGCAATGGAAAAATATGGGCTTCCATTTGAAAAAACAAAGTTGGTGTTGATTGTGCAAGTGCGCAATGGGCAACGTGGACATATTTGACGTTCTTAGAAAAAACATGCAGATTAAAAGAAAACACAGAAATTAACATTTTAAGAGGAGGCGGGGGGGTTGTTTTGTGGCACTACCCGTATAAAGACAAATTATTGAAAACCTAGGTATGTCGAAGAATTGGTACAAGATTGAATACATGACGATAATATTTAATTTATGATTTTCTTATATGCTGATAAGATAGGTACATTTATTTTTTTTAGCATGGAACATGCTTCAGCCTTGGAAAAACTAGCCGAAAAATGTCACGCGTGATGGGTGACCCAGGAGGTTAATGGGGAAGTGTCACACGGATGTCAGGAAGGTTCGGGTGTGTTTGTGACCAGCCGAAGTCAAGAACCATCTCTCCCGTGAAGTCCTTGCTGACGAAATTATCGGTCTACCTTCTGCCTTAGGTAGCGGGCCAAATAAGAGCAAACTGTTTTTTTGGAAAGTCCCAAACAGGACTAAAAAAAAAAAAAAAAAATTTTTAACGATAAATCCTTCTTTTTTCGCATCAAAACGTCATTTTACGAGGTTTATTCAAATGTAAAGAGAAAAATGACGATACCGTTGGAAAGCTGAGGTCTTGGGCTAGTTTTTTCCGTTGAGTACACACCAATACTCCAATTTATTACAGGCGATAAATTAACCTGAAAAATGTTGATTTTCGAAAAAAATTAAAACTTTGACTTTGGCTTTTTTTTACTTCAGAAAATTGATTTAAAAAATAGCGTTTCACACTAAACGGATAGGAAATTTAACGCTCTTTCCAACGGTTTCCTCAAATTTGAGATTACTCCAAAAACAAGGGAGTTATGGCTGTTTTAGTGAAGTAAAGTCGATAACACGAAAAAAAAACTTGAATCGTTAATAACTCGGAAACGAAGCCTCTAAAAAAAAAGTCTAAGGGGCACTTTTTGTCGCAAATTAGTTTTAAAACCGATCCTTAAAGTTTGGTCCACCTGAAAGGTAGACACCCTGTATATCGAGAAAAAAATTTCTTAAAATATTTTCAAAGACGATAATTCTTTATTTCTATAGAGCTTACAAATACAAACTCCTAATTTAAGTCACGTTGACATTTTTGTTCGCTATTCATAATAGGGGAAATTTCAAGTGCATAGCGGGCTGCCGCTATTACGAGGTTTGGTGGTTTGGTTGGGACTGGGGTTGGATTTTTGAGTTTGTGTCAGTCGTCAAGTGTGGTAGCATTGTAGTATCTCGTGAGTTGACTGAGTTGTGTAGTGTGTGATGGTGGTTGTTTGACTGCAAACAAACTTAAAAAATTCTTACAAACCTTTGCATAATCATGAAGAAGGTAAGTAGAACAGTTTTATTATGTATTTGTATAATTAAAAAATTAGGAGAAAGAGGCTTAAATGTAGTAAGAAGGTAAAGCAAAATTCAAGGGCCAAAAACGGTAGAGGACAGACACGGCCATGGGTTTAGCTTTGCTTCTAGCGACACGTCGGAAACACTTTCTAAACCATTTCTACGAAGTTAATAGATGTCTAAATACACTTTAAAAGTTTTTCCGAGTTTTGCTTTTATATTGTAAGGTGACGTCAGATAAATATCTAATAGTAACCAAGTTGAAGTTCATTTAGCATATGAGTCAGTATCATTTCAATGGAATGAACAAATGATTTAATCGTTAAGTGCTTATAATTAGAATCATAATTACATAACATGTATATCAAAGTACTACTATCTCGTAGGTAAAGGTATTAATAAACGTATTGCTGGAGGGGGGGTGCTAAAAGTAAACACACGTTTCACTTGTGGCCCCCCCCCCCCCCCGGGAAACTATCCTGGAGCCGCCCCTGCCTTCATGGTTATTTTCGCGATTTTTCATCAAAATTGCTCAAAAATTATCTCTGTTTAATCCCTTTCAAACCTACTCTCTAAGGGGTTTTTCGGGGTGCTGAACACGAATCTGAAGTCCGTTTTCCGATAAAACGCTTCCTTCATGGTTATTTTCGCGATTTTTCATCAAAATTGCTCAAAAATTATCTCTGTTTAATCCCTTTCAAACCTACTCTCTACTCTGGGGTTTTTCGGGGTGCTGAACACGAATCTGAAGTCCGTTTTTCGATAAAACGCTTCCTTCATGGTTATTTTCGCGATTTTTCATCAAAATTGCTCAAAAATTATCTCTGTTTAATCCCTTTCAAACCTACTCTCTAAGGGGTTTTTCGGGGTGCTGAACACGAATCTGAAGTCCGTTTTTCGATAAAACGCTTCCTTCATGGTTATTTACGCGATTTTTTCATCAAAATTGCTCAAAAATTATCTCTGTTTAATCCCTTTCAAACCTACTCTCTAAGGGGTTTTTCAAAGTGCTGAACACGAATCTGAAGTCCGTTTTTCGATAAAACGCTTCCTTCATGGTTATTTTCGCGATTTTTCATCAAAATTGCTCAAAAATTATCTCTGTTTAATCCCTCTCAAACCTACTCTCTAAGGGGTTTTTCGGGGTGCTGAACACGAATCTGAAGTCCGTTTTTCGATAAAACGCTTCCTTCATGGTTATTTTCGCGATTTTTCATCAAAATTGCTCAAAAATTATCTCTGTTTAATCCCTCTCAAACCTACTCTCTAAGGGGTTTTTCGGGGAGCCGAACACGAATCTGAAGTCCGTTTTTCGATAAAACGCTTCCTTCATGGTTATTTTTTCGATTTTTCATCAAAATTGCTCAAAATTATCTCTGTTTAATCCCTTTCAAACCTACTCTCTAAGGGGTTTTTCGGGGTGCTGAACACGAATCTGAAGTCCGTTTTTCGATAAAACGCTTCCTTCATGGTTATTTTCGCGATTTTTCATCAAAATTGCTCAAAAATTATCTCTGTTTAATCCCTTTCAAACCTACTCTCTAAGGGGTTTTTCGGGGTGCTGAACACGAATCTGAAGTCCGTTTTTCGATAAAACGCTTCCTTCATGGTTATTTTCGCGATTTTTCATCAAAATTGCTCAAAAATTATCTCTGTTTAATCCCTTTCAAACCTACTCTCTAAGGGGTTTTTCGGGGTGCTGAACACGAATCTGAAGTCCGTTTTTCGATAAAACGCTTCCTTCATGGTTATTTTCGCGATTTTTCATCAAAATTGCTCAAAAATTATCTCTGTTTAATCCCTTTCAAACCTAAAGGGGTTTTTCGGGGTGCTGAACACGAATCTGAAGTCCGTTTTTCGATAAAACGCTTCCTTCATGGTTATTTTCGCGTTTTTTCATCAAAATTGCTCAAAAATTATCTCTGTTTAATCCCTTTCAAACCTACTCTCTAAGGGGTTTTTTTTTCGGTTATTTTCGGATTTTTTCATCAAAATTGCTGAACACGAATCTGAAGTCCGTTTTTCGATAAAACGCTTCCTTCATGGTTATTTTCGCGATTTTTCATCAAAATTGCTCAAAAATTATCTCTGTTTAATCCCTTTCAAACCTACTCTCTAAGGGGTTTTTCGGGGTGCTGAACACGAATCTGAAGTCCGTTTTTCGATAAAACGCTTCCTTCATGGTTATTTTCGCGATTTTTCATCAAAATTGCTCAAAAATTATCTCTGTTTAATCCCTTTCAAACCTACTCTCTAAGGGGTTTTTCGGGGTGCTGAACACGAATCTGAAGTCCGTTTTTCGATAAAACGCTTCCTTCATGGTTATTTTCGCGATTTTTCATCAAAATTGCTCAAAAATTATCTCTGTTTAATCCCTTTCAAACCTACTCTCTAAGGGGTTTTTCGGGGTGCTGAACACGAATCTGAAGTCCGTTTTTCGATAAAACGCTTCCTTCATGGTTATTTTCGCGATTTTTCATCAAAATTGCTCAAAAATTATCTCTGTTTAATCCCTTTCAAACCTACTCTCTAAGGGTTTTTCGGGGTGCTGAACACGAATCTGAAGTCCGTTTTTCGATAAAACGCTTCCTTCATGGTTATTTTCGCGATTTTTCATCAAAATTGCTCAAAAATTATCTCTGTTTAATCCCTTTCAAACCTACTCTCTAAGGGGTTTTTCGGGGTGCTGAACACGAATCTGAAGTCCGTTTTTCGATAAAACGCTTCCTTCATGGTTATTTTCGCGATTTTTCATCAAAATTGCTCAAAAATGATCTCTGTTTAATCCCTTTCAAACCTACTCTCTAAGGGGTTTTTCGGGGTGCTGAACACGAATCTGAAGTCCGTTTTTCGATAAAACGCTTCCTTCATGGTTATTTTCGCGATTTTTCATCAAAATTGCTCAAAAATTATCTCTGTTTAATCCCTTTCAAACCTACTCTCTAAGGGGTTTTTCGGGGTGCTGAACACGAATCTGAAGTCCGTTTTTCGATAAAACGCTTCCTTCATGGTTATTTTCGCGATTTTTCATCAAAATTGCTCAAAAATTATCTCTGTTTAATCCCTTTCAAACCTACTCTCTAAGGGGTTTTTCGGGGTGCTGAACACGAATCTGAAGTCCGTTTTTCGATAAAACGCTTCCTTCATGGTTATTTTCGCGATTTTTCATCAAAATTGCTCAAAAATTATCTCTGTTTAATCCCTTTCAAACCTACTCTCTAAGGGGTTTTTCGGGGTGCTGAACACGAATCTGAAGTCCGTTTTTCGATAAAACGCTTCCTTCATGGTTATTTTCGCGATTTTTCATCAAAATTGCTCAAAAATTATCTCTGTTTAATCCCTTTCAAACCTACTCTCTAAGGGGTTTTTCGGGGTGCTGAACACGAATCTGAAGTCCGTTTTTCGATAAAACGCTTCCTTCATGGTTATTTTCGCGATTTTTCATCAAAATTGCTCAAAAATGATCTCTGTTTAATCCCTTTCAAACCTACTCTCTAAGGGGTTTTTCGGGGTGCTGAACACGAATCTGAAGTCCGTTTTTCGATAAAACGCTTCCTTCATGGTTATTTTCGCGATTTTTCATCAAAATTGCTCAAAAATTATCTCTGTTTAATCCCTTTCAAACCTACTCTCTAAGGGGTTTTTCGGGGTGCTGAACACGAATCTGAAGTCCGTTTTTCGATAAAACGCTTCCTTCATGGTTATTTTCGCGATTTTTCATCAAAATTGCTCAAAAATTATCTCTGTTTAATCCCTTTCAAACCTACTCTCTAAGGGGTTTTTCGGGGTGCTGAACACGAATCTGAAGTCCGTTTTTCGATAAAACGCTTCCTTCATGGTTATTTTCGCGATTTTTCATCAAAATTGCTCAAAAATAAACTCTGTTTAATCCCTTTCAAACCTACTCTCTAAGGGGTTTTTCGGGGTGCTGAACACGAATCTGAAGTCCGTTTTTCGATAAAACGCTTCCTTCATGGTTATTTTCGCGATTTTTCATCAAAATTGCTCAAAAATAAACTCTGTTTAATCCCTTTCAAACCTACTCTCTAAAGGGTTTTTCGGGGTGCTGAACACGAATCTGAAGTCCGTTTTTCGATAAAACGCATCCTTCATGGTTATTTTCGCGATTTTCATCAAAATTGCTCAAAAATTATCTCTGTTTAATCCCTTTCAAACCTACTCTCTAAGGGGTTTTTCGGGGTGCTGAACACGAATCTGAAGTCCGTTTTTCGATAAAACGCTTCCTTCGTGGTTATTTTTGCGATTTTTCATCAAAATCGTGCTATAACTTCGTGTAGTTTTGTCCGTAACAAGGATTTACTGACAGACAGACACGGAACCAAAATTGTTCAGAAAGGTCAAAAACGCAAAATGCGAGTGGAATTTTTGATTTTGGGGGCAAAAAAATGTTCACATTCCGAAAGTGAAAACAAAGCTTCTGCTACCTTGGTAGACTCGGAAGCAAAAATAAAGTACGAGTATAAAATGTTAGCTTCTGTCCAGAGGAACTGGAGAAAACGTTAAGAACGTGATGAAAGCGATTAAACAGAGTTTATTGTTTGTGCAATTATGATGAAAAACCGCGAAAATAACACTGAAAGAAGCAATTTATCTGAATAACTGACTTCAGATTAGTGTTCAGCACCTCGAAAAACCCCTTAGAGAGCAGGTTTGAAAGCGATTAAACAGAGTTTATTTTTGAGCAATTTTGATGAAAAATCGCGAAAATAACCGTGAAAGAAGCGATTTATCTGAAAAACGGACTTCAGATTCGTGTTCAGCACCTCGAAAAACCCCATGGAGAGTAGGTTTGAAAGCGATTAAACAGAGCTTATTTTTGAGCAATTTTGATGAAAAACCGCGAAAATAACCGTGAAAGAAGCGATTTATCTGAAAAACGGACTTCAGATTCGTGTTCAGCACCTCGAAAAACCCTTTAAGAGTAGGTTTGAAAGCGAATTAACAGAGTTTATTTTAGAGCAATTTTGATGAACAATAGCGAAAATAAACATAATATTTTGCACGAAGTCTTGTAATCATAAATTGGATAAATAATTATTAATTGGGTATACAGTATTTTTTAATTAAATTGTGGTATGCTTACTTTCCATTTCCTGTGTTCTGGATCTATTTCTGAGATTTGACGCTGGTATTCAATCTTAAATTTAATTTCAACTGCATTCACGATGAACTAGACACCAAAGCCAATGAATGAATGAAACATGCAACCAACACCAAAATCAGACAAACTACTGTTTTGATTTTTTTAGTGATTTTCCAAATCGCCACAATTTAAATTTACGGTGCTCTCTGAATTTATATTACAATTCTCTACGACTTTCTTTCCCTACTCTTTACGATCAGAGTGGGGTTTCCAGGGATATGAGCATTAGAAAACGAGTGTAATTTAATTTTTCTCCAATATGGGAAAAATCGTCGAATTTCGGCTGGCGATTGTGTCTGTACTGTTGGATTAAATTTTAGGTTTGAGGAACCCATTCAACGCGGAACTCAATCCTATTCCAGAATAAATGGAACAAGCTTTTCGATATCACGCGTAATTTCCAAGTTATAAGCAAAAAACTGAAAAACTTGCGAAGTTTTCTTGGTTTTTCGCAATTTTCTCAGATACGCGGAGAGAAATTTTGATTGCAAACATCAGATTCGTGTTCAGCATCTTCGAAAATATAAGAATCAAGTGAGAAAAAAACTTGTTGAAAACTTTCCACCTCACGGCGATTAATTTCCTCCGGGGACTGGACTAAGAGACGGGCGTTTCGAAGAATCGGACGTGGCCTTTCGCTCGGGGGTCTCGCAGTGCCCACGTCGGTCGGGCGGGGCGCTCGGCCAATCGTAGTTCGGCAGCGGCCACTTCGGGACGTGGCCTTTCGCTCGGCGGCCTCACAGTGGCCACGTCGGTCGGGCGGGGCGCTCGGCCAATCGTAGTTCGTCTCTCCTCCTCAGTCTTTCCCCAGGCCTCCGCCGGCCAGTATCATCCTGTGTTCCCGCGTTCGTTCAATCCGCGATAGTTCCCTCAAGATGTGAGATGCAGTTACCCCGATCGGTAAGTACCAATATTATCTTTAATACTACATCATCCTACTAACTATATGTTCAATACTAATCTTCCTACCAACATTATCTTTAACTCTACATCTTCCTACCAACATTATCTTTAACACTACATCTTTCTACCAACTTTATCTTCAACACTATATCTTCCTACCAACAGTATCTTTAATCGGGTAGATCCACTCGATCGTATCTATACCGTATAGTCTACGAGATATCGAAAATGTAGGTAGAATCTGAACATTTAGTACCTATCTGGTAAGTAAGTGAATTATCTAATTACACATAACTTATAGTTGAGCAGTCCAGTTCCAAATTATGCTCATTATTAGTGACTCAAGCTTGAAACTGACCAGTACGGATTGCAGTTGAGTCATATAACTATGTATATTAGTACATTTAGTATATTTTTTGTATCATTATCATTTTGAAAGGCCACTCTGTTTAATCCGTTTTTCGATAAAACGCTTCCTTCATGGTTATTTTCGCGATTTTTCATCAAAATTGCTCAAAAATAAACTCTGTTTAATCCCTTTCAAACCTACTCTCTAAGGGGTTTTTCGGGGTGCTGAACACGAATCTGAAGTCCGTTTTTCGATAAAACGCTTCCTTCATGGTTATTTTCGCGATTTTTCATCAAAATTGCTCAAAAATAAACTCTGTTTAATCCTTTCAAACCTACTCTCTAAGGGGTTATCCGGGGTGCTAAACACGAATCTGAAGTCCGTTTTTCGATAAAACGCTTCCTTCATGGTTATTTTCGCGATTTTTCATCAAAATTGCTCAAAAATAAACTCTGTTTAATCCCTTTCAAACCTACTCTCTAAGGGGTTTTTCGGGGTGCTGAACACGAATCTGAAGTCCGTTTTTCGATAAAACGCTTCCTTCATGGTTATTTTCGCGATTTTTCATCAAAATTGCTCAAAAATAAACTCTGTTTAATCCCTTTCAAACCTACTCTCTAAGGGGTTTTTCGGGGTGCTGAACACGAATCTGAAGTCCGTTTTTCGATAAAACGCTTCCTTCATGGTTATTTTCGCGATTTTTCATCAAAATTGCTCAAAAATAAACTCTGTTTAATCCCTTTCAAACCTACTCTCTAAGGGGTTTTTCGGGGTGCTGAACACGATTCTGAAGTCCGTTTTTCGATAAAACGCTTCCTTCATGGTTATTTTCGCGATTTTTCATCAAAATTGCTCAAAAATAAACTCTGTTTAATCCTTTCAAACCTACTCTCTAAGGGGTTTTTCGGGGTGCTGAACACGAATCTGAAGTCCGTTTTTCGATAAAACGCTTCCTTCATGGTTATTTTCGCGATTTTTCATCAAGATTGCTCAAAAATAAACTCTGTTTAATCCTTTCAAACCTACTCTCTAAGGGGTTTTTCGGTGTGCTGAACACGAATCTGAAGTCCGTTTGTCGATAAAACGCTTCCTTCATGGTTATTTTCACGATTTTTCATCAAAACACGAATCTGAAGTCCGTTTTTCGATAAAACGCTTCCTTCATGGTTATTTTCGCGATTTTTCATCAAAATTGCTCAAAAATTATCTCTGTTTAATCCCTTTCAAACCTACTCTCTAAGGGGTTTTTCGGGGTGCTGAACACGAATCTGAAGTCCGTTTTTCGATAAAACGCTTCCTTCATGGTTATTTTCGCGATTTTTCATCAAAATTGCTCAAAAATTATCTCTGTTTAATCGCTTTCAAACCTACTCTCTAAGGGGTTTTTCGGGGTGCTGAACACGAATCTGAAGTCCGTTTTTCGATAAAACGCTTCCTTCATGGTTATTTTCGCGATTTTTCATCAAAATTGCTCAAAAATTATCTCTGTTTAATCCTTTCAAACCTACTCTCTAAGGGGTTTTTCGGGGTGCTGAACACGAATCTGAAGTCCGTTTTTCGATAAAACGCTTCCTTCATGGTTATTTTCGCGATTTTTCATCAAAATTGCTCAAAATTATCTCTGTTTAATCCCTTTCAAACCTACTCTCTAAGGGGTTTTTCGGGGTGCTGAACACGAATCTGAAGTCCGTTTTTCGACAAAA